>CM028337.1:11400778-12000778 GCA_016647705.1 Eucommia ulmoides
CACTCTGTTCGAGCAGGTCCTAGGATCTAACACCATCACTTTCACAGATGACGAGATGGACGATGATGGAACAGGTCACAACAAGCCTTTGAATATCACGGTCGAAAGCCATGGAATGTTCATAGCTCGGGTGTTGATTGACAATGGATCGGCACTAAATATCTGTCCTTTGTCGACCCTGGAAGAAATGGGGATAGATCTATCACAGGTTCGATCGTCTAAGACAGTTATCCGAGCATTCGATGGGGCTAAGAGAGATAGTGTTGGAGAAATTGACCTGCCAATTGAAATTGGTCCAATACAGTTCAATGCGAAGTTCCAAGTGCTCGACATACCTGCTTCGTACAACCTGTTGTTGGGGAGGCCATGGATACATAACGTTGGGGCAGTGCCTTCATCTCTACATCAGAAGATCAAGTTTATCATTAATGACACACTGTACGTGATCAGGGTTGATTCAGATATCATACCTTTCCATCAAGCAATAAGTCGGCATGTCCCGTTAACAGATGACGGAAAGGAGAAGGAGAAGATTGAAGCCTCCTATCACGTGTTCGACATTGCGAATGCTACCTTTGTGAAGGAAGGAGGATACGAGATGACACCATCACTGTCTAACACTGTGGCCTTCGTTGCTAAAGAAATGAAGTCTCGGGGTTGCATTCCCGGGAAAGGTTTGGGCAAGAATCTAGACGGAATTACAGAACCGATAGAAGTCAATGAGAAGAAGGGGAGATTCGGATTGGGATACGAGCCGACAAAAGCAGACAGGGCGAAGTTCTTCCGGAAGAAGAGGAATGGATCCCCAGACAACCAGCCAATGAAAATTTCGCATATCCGGGTTACTTTCCCCTATCCAGCAGAAACCCTCAACAAAGGGAAGGAGACCGCAGGATTCAAGTTGCACCCTGAGAGAGTAATGATCAAGGAAGCTGTGAATGTAATCATGAGAGACGAGGCAGGGCCAAGTCATGGGTCTGGTATTCGAACCAAGGGAAAAGAAAAGCTGCAGAATTGGGATTCTTGTTCTCTCCCAATTCGCCAGGTGTTTCAGATGTCTAAAACACCAGTGTATGATGCATGCGATATAACTGAGCCAGAGTGCGATAAGTATGATTTCAATGCAGAACCAGACCATAACCCGATGGGAGTGGAAGCAGAAGATGACTCTTGCCAGCCAGACGATGGTGAGATCCGAAAAGTTTTCACGGAGTTCGAGAACAAGCCGATTCCCAGTAACGATGAGACCGAGTTGATAAACTTGGGGACCTCGGAAGAGTTGAAGGAAGTAAAGATTGGATCAGCCCTCATGACTCTGGAAAAGAAAGAGTTGACAACACTCTTAATTTCCTACCAAGATATCTTTGCCTGGTCCTACGATGACATGGTAGGACTGGACAAGAGTATCGTGGCCCATAAGCTGCCGCTAAAGCCGGGAAGTGTACCAGTCAAACAAAAGTTGAGGAAACTGAGGCCCGCTATCAGCCTCGAGGTCAAGGAGGAGATCGTAAAGTAATTCAATGCCCGAATTATTGAAGTCTGTAACTACAGTGAATGGCTCTCAAATGTCGTTCCCGTGCCAAAGTCCTCAGGAAAAATCAGAGTCTGCGTGGACTATCGTGATCTCAACCGGGCGAGTCCAAAAGATGATTTTCCACTGCCAAACATTCACATCATCATCGACAATACTGCGGGGCGAAAGCTCTATTCTTTTGTCGATGGGTTCTCTGGTTATAATCAGATTCTGATGGATGAGAAAGATCGAGAAAAGACAGCCTTCACTATACGATGGGGAGTCTTTTGCTATAGGGCGATGCCTTTCGGTCTCAAAAACGCCAGGGCAACATACCAAAGAGTAATGACGACCCTCTTTCATGATATGATGCACAAGGAGATGGAGGTATATGTAGATGACATGATCGTTAAATCACAGGAGAACGAGGATCATCTCTGCCATTTGAAAAAGGTGTTCGACAGACTTCGAAAGTACCAGCTCAAGCTCAATCCAGCAAAATGCGCATTTGGGGTGGCTTCCGGAAAACTTCTTGGTTTCATGGTAAATCGCCATGGAATCGAGATTGATCCTGCAAAGACGAAGGCCATTCGTGAGATGCCGCCGCCGAGAAATGAGAAAGAAATTCGAGGTTTTCTGGGGCGATTAAATTTCATAGCCCGATTCATCTTCCAACTCACTGCCACTTGTGAGCCAATCTTCAAGCTACTTCGAAAAGAAAGTGACGGGCGATGGAATGCAGATTGCCAGAATGCCTTGGAGAAAATTAAAGTCTATCTAATGAACCCTCCCGTTCTAGTGCCGCCTCGGGAGAAGGTTCCATTATTACTATATTTGTCAGTTCTCGACTCCTCCATGGGAGCTATTCTTGGGCAACTCGATAAATCTGGAAAGAAGGAGCAAGCCATCTACTACCTCAGCAAGCGCTTCACGAAGTATGAGGAAAAGTATACCTTGCTGAAGAGAACCTGTTGTGCATTGGCTTGGTCCGCTCAAAGACTGCGCCATTATATGCTCCCACTGACTACCTACTTGATAGCCAGGATGGATCCCTTAAAATACATCTTCGAGAAGCCGATTCTGTCAGGAAAAGTTGCAAAATGGCAGATGCTGCTGACGGAGTTCGATATCATCTACAAGACCCAAAAGTCAGTGAAGGGTCAGGTGATAGCAGATCAGTTGGCTAGTTGTCCAGCTCAAACGGATAACCAGCCTCTTGAGACGCTATTCCCTGACGAGTCAATTCATGCGGTGGATGAAGAAAATGAGGAAACAGTTTGGAAAATGTATTTTGATGGAGCAGTGAACTCTCGAGGGGCTGGAATCGGAGCCGTTCTGGTTTCTCCGGGCAAACAGCATTATCCAGTGACTTCCAAGTTGAAGTTCCAGAGCACAAATAATCGAGCTGAGTACGAAGCCTGTATTCTGGGACTCCAGCTGGCTGTCGATATGAAAATAAAAAAATTGCTAGTATTCGGAGATTCTGAGCTGATAATCAATCAGGTGACGGATAAATATGCCACGAGAGATCCGACCTTGATAGCCTATAACAATCACCTCCTGGAGTTGTGCGAGCAATTTACAATAATAGAATTTGAAAGCATATCGAGGCTAAAAAATGACTTCACCGATGCCTTAGCTACCTTGGCTTCTATGATATCTATCACTCGAGAGGATGATGATATCATTCCGGTGGTGATCCGAGTTCAACGCCGACCGGCCCACTGCTGCCAGCTTGAATCTGAGCCAGCCAAAGACCCGTGGTACCATGACATAAAGAACTTTCTGAAAAATCAGGAGTATCCGGAAGGGGCATCAAGTGTTGATCGGAAAACTCTCCGGAGGTTAGCAGGCCAATTCTTCCTAAGCGGGGAGACACTGTACAAACGCTCCCCTGACATGGGCTTGTTGAGATGTGTTGGAGTCGAAGAGGCCATCCAGTTGATGAAAGAGGTCCATGGTGGCATATGTGGACCTCACATGAGCGGCTTCATGCTTGCCAAGAAGATCCTGAGGATCGGTCATTTTTGGCTAACGATGGAAAGCGACTGCGTGCAGTTTGTTCGAAGATGCCATAAGTGTCAGATTCATGGTGATCAAATCCATGTCCCACCTTCGCACCTTCATTGCTTGGCGGCCCCATGGCCCTTCTCAATGTGGGGTATGGACGTTATTGGGGAAGTTACCCCTAAGGCGCCGAGTGGTCATCGCTTTATCCTGGTGGCAATTGATTATTTTTCCAAGTGGGTAGAAGCCGTTTCCTTAACCCGAGTGACTCAAAAGATAGTAGCTCGATTCATCAAAGAAAATATTGTGTCAAGATACGGTTTACCACAAACATTGATAACCGACAATGCTAAAAACCTGAAGGGTTCAGAAATACAGAAAATATGTCAGCAGTTCAAGATCGAGCACAAAAACTCAGCACCTTACCGTCCAAAAATGAATGGAGCAGTGGAAGCCGCCAACAAAAATATAAAGAAAATTTTCCGAAAGATGATTGACAATTATAAAGAGTGGGATGATATGCTGCCATATGCTTTGATAGCTTACCAAACCTCGGTTCGGACCTCGACAGGGGCAACCCCCTATTCTCTGGTTTATGGCACAGAAGCGGTGATACCAGCCGAGTTGGAAATTCCATCTCTACGAGTGCTCATAGAGGCCGAGCTTGATGAAACTGAATGGGTACAACAACGGTTGGACCAACTTTGTTTAATCGATGAAAAGCGGCTGACAGCGATATGCCACGGACAGTGTTACAGATAGAGGATTACTAGAGCTCATGATAAACGAGTATACCCTAGAGTCTTCAAGGTCGGTGAGTTAGTATTGAAGAAAATCTTTCCTTTCCAAGATAAAGCTAAGGGTAAGTTCGCGCCAAATTGGGAAGGTCCTTTTGTTGTTCATAAGGCTTGAGCGGTGGAGCGTTGATTCTCCAGGAAATAGATGGTGATGTATTTCCCGAGCCCCTAAACTCGGATTCTGTAAAGAAATACTTTGCCTAATAAATGTCCTTATTTTCTAAGTAAGTTTATTTCAATTTGTGATTATCTGTTGCTTCCAAAAAAAAAAAAAAAAAAGAAAAAATACAGCTCGAACATGGTGAAAACTCGAAAGGGTGCTATGAGAAAAATGTAGAGACCGTGTCGCAAAAAAAAAAAAAAAAAAAAAAAAAAAAAAAAAAAAAAGAAGAAGAAGAAGAAGAAGAACAGTTAGATCACTCCTAGGGGCATTTTTGGAATTCCCACTACGGTTGACTTCCATTGACCGTAAGACTTTTCTGTGTTCGGAACTTGATGGATTTGAGCAAGAGTTGGAATCTGTGAAAAGGAATATCGAATATGGCTCAAATTTGCATTGAAATCATACTTGTCAGACAATCCGGCTTGAAATCTCGCAATCAACATATCTGGTGATAAAGATACCTGTTTGGGGTAAGGTTTTACACGTTTTTCCCATATTTGGTTAAATCAGTTTTGCAGGATTTGAAAAATACAAAGCAAGTAGGAGTGTGTGATTCTCCTAAGCACTGAGGATGCCTAGTAGAAAAGAGAAAGTGAGAATCGGCAGGTGCAGAGAAATAAAGGCTGATAGGGATGTTGTCCAAAAAACCAGACCCCGCCAACAACCCGGAGAAAACCTCCAGAAAGTACATCTCTAAGATTGACGGAGGGACGAGACGGAAAATTCTCCCGATACTGTCCCGTGACCCGAGAAAGTCAAACGCCATCAAATGAGGGATTGCGACGGAAAAGGGGGGACGGAATTGCGAGTCATAAAGAGTGACAAGTTTTTCAAACTAAATTTTCGTGTTACATGTGTTTTTTGTTCAATTACAGGGTTTTCAAAGGACATGGAAGCGTGGATTTCTCTCTCACAAAGACTTCTTACCTTCCGGTTGGACGGAATTGCAGGTCGTAAAGAGTGACAAGTTTTTCAAACTAAATTTTCGTGTTACATGTGTTTTTTGTTCAATTACAGGGTTTTCAAAGGACATGGAAGCATGGATTTCTCTCTCACAAAGACTTCTTACCTTCCGGTTCAAATTAGAAACTTTTATTGCTGAAAGTTCGAAAGCTCTAAATGAGCGTCCAGGTATGCGTTTTGCCCTGAAAAGGGCGAAAAGTGAACTACGCTAAACTTGATCCTCGGTATAATACTAAGGTACGCAAGCAATCTATAAATGTTCGGTCATCTGAGAGTTCGGCCGGAGCACATTTATATCTTTGCTCTCTCATTCTGGCTCAGTCACAAGTTGGGGCATACTTTATACTCTTGAACTTTCTTTAGGCCCCTGGTCAAGAGGGCTGGGGCACGAATAATTTTTATTACTCTAAACAATCCTCTAAACGGACACGTGTTCGTCATGAGTATCGTCAGGAGTCATTTTTTTACTCTAAACAATCCTCTAAACGGACACGTGTTCGTCATAAGTATCGTCAGGAGTCATTTTTTTACTCTAAACAATCCTCTAAACAGACACGTGTTCGTCATGAGTATCGTCAGGAGTCATTTTTTTACTCTAAACAATCCTCTAAACGGACACGTGTTCGTCATGCGTATCGTCAGGAGTCATTTTTTACTCTAAACAGACACGTGTTCGTCATGAGTATCGTCAGGAGTCATTTTTTATTACTCTAAACGATCCTCTAAACGGACATTTGTTTATCATGAACATCGTCATGAGTCATTCTTTTATTTTTCTAAATGGACACTTGTTCGTCATGAGTCTTCTTTTATTACTCTAAACGTACGCTTGTTCGTCATGAGTCATTTTATTTTATTTATTCTATTATTAGAAAATAAACTAAAAAAATAAATAAAATAAAAAATGGAACGATCAAAATGACGTGGTCTTTTATCTTTGTCAAGCAAGTGGAACTTGCATGACAAAGAGGGGCAGCTGTAGACACGGCATTTTGACCGCCTCGCAAAAAATTATACTTTATTTTATAGTTACCTTTATTTTATTTTTTTATTTATTTTGTTTTGATTGTACCGTATTTATGCGGTTTAATACTGCTAAATTAAGTTTTATTAATCTCTTAAGTAAATTAAATATTAGTAATTGATTTTTATTTTTTTTGGTTTTGTAGATTTTTCGAAGTGGAATAAAAACGCGTTAATTCAGAACAAAATGGACAAGAAACAGACGAGAACGAGAGAGGCCTGGACCGAACGGGGGTGGGGGGTGCACGAAGGTCGCACGTGCGGCCAGCAAAGAAAAGGGGGCAGAAAGCCCCCCTTTTGGGTGCACCAAGTTTTGGTGCACCCAAAAGGGGGTGGGTGCACCAAATTTCGGTGCACCCACCCCCTTTTCCTTACCTTTTCGCACGCCTGGAGTTTCAGAAAATTTCCTATAAATAGAAGAGGGCTCAGACAACTCAAAGGAGGAGAATTTTGGGGGAAAGAAATTTTTTGAGAGGAATTTTTGTAAGGGAGAGGAGAAATCTGGAGAAAAATTTTGAAGAAGAAAAATCTCCAAGAAGGTGGTAAATTTTCATCTGTTGTAAATCTTACTCTTATTTTTTAAGTTGTTATTATACTAATTTTTTTTTTGTAAATTAGATTTTTTTTCTTTTTTTCTTCCTTTATTATTTATTATTTTATTTATTTATTTATTTATTACTTTCTTTTTTTTTATTTATTTTTTAATTTTAATTTTTTTTTGAGTAAATAAAACGAGGTGAAAAATTCTCAACCTTCAATTTGAATGGCTTAAATTTAGAAGGGAATTACTCCCCTCGATGCGTGTGTGCGGGTGTTTTATTTAATTTGTATTAAATATAATGTGTTAACAATACGAGGTGGAAAATTCCCAACCTTCAATTTGAATGGCTAAAATTTAGAAGGGAATTACTCTCCTCGATGCGTATGTGCGGGTATTTTATTTAATTTGTATTAAATATAATGTGCTAACAATACAAGGTGGAAAATTCCCAACCTTCAATTTGAACGGCTTAAATTTAGAAGGGAATTACTCCCCTCGATGCGTGTGTGCGAGTGTTTTATTTAATTTGTATTAAATATAATGTACTAACAATACGAGGTGAAAAATTTCCAACCTTCAATTTGAACGGCTTAAATTTAGAAGGGAATTACTCCCCTCGATGCGTGTGTGCGGGTGTTTTATTTAATTTGTATTAAATATAATGTGCTAACAATACGAGGTGGAAAACTCCCAACCTTCAATTTGAATGGCTAAAATTTAGAAGGGAAATACTCTCCTCGATGCGTGTGTGCGAGTGTTTTATTTAATTTGTATTAAATATAATGTGTTAATAATACGAGGTGGAAAACTCTCAACCTTCAATTTGAATGGCTAAAATTTAGAAGGGAATTACTCTCCTTGATGCGTGTGTGCGGGTGTTTTATTTAATTTGTATTAAATATAATGTGCTAACAATACGAGGTGGAAAATTCTCAACCTTCAATTTGAACGGCTTAAATTTAGAAGGGAATTACTCCCCTCGATGCGTGTGTGCGGGTGTTTTATTTAATTTGTATTAAATATAATGTACCAATAAGATGAGGTGGAAAATTCCTAGCCTTCCATCAGAACGGCCTAGGTTTAGAAGGGAGATCACTTCCCTCAATGTGTGGGTATGTGTATATGTATATATAAGGAGGATTTAAAAATAAAATAAAAACATTCGGATTTAAATTCTAATTGGACTTAATCGGATAAGGTACCGTCTTTGGACGGGCGTCTTGGGGTGCTTGACACCTTCCCCGAGCGTAACTGACCCCCGAACTCTTTAAACGAATCTCTGGTCAGACCATGTTATTTTTGGAGTCAAATTTTACTTAAGCCATTTTTTTTAAATTATTTTCAAAAAAGAAAAATATGGTGACCTAGCACATCATTTAAACCCAATGCTAGGTGGCGACTCCTTTTTCTAAAACAGGCTTAAGTATATTTTAATGAGAAAATCGACGTTTTTAAAAACCCTTCTCGTTTTACCAGCGCCAAGCATATATAAGCATATATCTATATTTTTTTGGTTTTCTCTGGAAAATCGGGGCACGTTCAACGTCTCTATATATAGAATTTTAACTATAACTATAATAGCTAGTTTTCAAATCACAAGACTAAAAATGTATCTTTAAGACCCCATATATTATATACTATCAAAATAGATATATTCATTTTAAAAACACTTTTAGAAAAACTCAATTTGATCCCCAAAACTTTCTACATTCAAAACACTTAAAGATCAGAAGTGGTTTTACCAATTCAATTCAAAGAATAATTTAATATATAGATTAAATAGATAGGATATTAGTAATATATGATATATAATAGTAAAATACCCAAATCCTTTAAAAACTTCTTTCAAAATCGTTCAAAACAATGTGATTTAGATTAAAAAAAATAAAAAAATAAATAGAAACAGTCAACATTTGATTGTCTGACCCAGTCGTTCGACCGACCCCTTGTTGTTCGACCTCTCTTACAATGGTCAATTTTTTTACCATTGCACTGTTGGCCGTCAGTTGACTGACCTCCCCGTTGGTTGACCGATTTGCCCAGTGAGTTTTTCCTTGTTTCTTTGTTTCGGCTATTGGATTCCTTAGTCGATTGACCTAACTCGTCAGTTGACCAAATTGGTCAGTAGGTTCACCCTTTTAACTCCTTAAGCCACTGTTTTCATTAGTCGACCAACCCATTTTGCCGGTTAATTGATTGAATTAACCAGAAAACTTATTATTTTATGTGTTAAAACTATTTTTCACTTAAACACTTCATCAAGAATATTTTTATGATTTAAAACTTTACAAAAGTCATTTTTAGGACCTTAAATTTATCACTTCTTACCATGATGCATATAAGTTTATTCATTTTGAAGTGTCTTGTGTGATCCTAATTCAGATTGCATTAAGAATATAAAAGTAATAAGTTATTTTCACCTAAATGTCTTCAATGCTCTTAAAAATCTTCATTATCTTCATATTGCATTCGTCTTGAATTCCTTTGAGTTTTCAAAGATCACTTCACAAATTCTTCAACAATTAATCTTTTTGACTTTTTTTTTCTCATTTCAACATATGAAATTTTTATTCTGAAATCACTGAATAAAACTATTAGTTTCATAAAATATCAATGTTTAATTATTCATCAAAATATTAGGTTCAACACTTTCCATATTTTAGGCAATGAACATCTTTCTGCTATGGCTGGCAGTTGAAGAGTTGGATTCTCAATTTGTGTTCTAGGTTGGTGAATCCGGTAAACTAGAAGAGAAACTAAGAAAGGTACCACAAGATAATGTTTTCCCCCAAACTGATCTGATTCTCACACTGTTAGCCAAAAGAGACTATTGAAAGTGAACTGATCTGATTCCCTCAAAAGCACGTTGAGGTGCTCCTTAGAAAAGAAGAAAAAACCATTGAACTTAATAACAAAGAGAACACCTTTGACTTTAAGATAGTAGATGAACTGTCAAGAAATGAGGCAGAGTTGACTTCTTCATTCTCTCAAAGGGAAAATCCACTAAGAGATGAACTGAATAGAAAAATGGTAGCTCTCCAATCAAAATTATCCACCAAAGAAAGAGAATTCACGTACACTCTTACTCAACCGAAAAAAGGATTCTGAATCATTTTTTCTAGAAAAAAAGATTGAGTTCCTTTAACTCAGAGCGTCTTGGGATGAAGAATTTCTTAATTTTGGAGGTTAAATTCAAAAAGTAGGCTTTAATCGATGTAGAGACCTTGTTGCTAAAAAATTTCTTGACCTTGACTTGAGTTTCCCTAATGTTGGCATTGGAGTAGGCAAAATGTCTCTATCCCTAGACCTGAGACAAATTTGAAGAGTTCCCTGCCTCTAAAAAAAATCTAGTTGGTAGAAAATCACCATTGGTGAACAACAGTCAAAAAATTGAATGTTGAAAAACAAAATTTAAAAAATAGATTCCAAAATTCAACTATTAAATCTGAGAAATTTGATAAGAACTCACCTCATTTTAGATGTGGTTCTTTTCTTCTTCATTCTTTATTCTGTCTACTGAGATTTATAGGTAATAGATAGTGATTTTGCGATATCTTCTTTATCAAAATTGTGAACTAGATCTCTGTTTCTCAATCTCTCTCGGATTTCTTTAGCTTTGATTATGTTTTTCTCCCTAGCACCGCATGGTTTTTAGTCTTCAGCAATGGCCACGGCTGTTGCTTCTCTCCAGCAAAAGTATGGCTTGTGTTATTGTAATTAGGGTTAGGTGTTTAAGTTGGTTGGGTTTGGGCAAGTGGGTTGAGTTTGGGTATTTAATTAAGTGATTTGTAAGGTTTATTAGGTGAATTGAGTTTGGGTTTTATTTAAGGAAAAATTAGAGAAAATCTCAATTTTGCTATTAAAATTAAAATGGGTCACCACTTGTAAAATCATATTGAGAAAACACCACGATAAAACAAAATACATATTCTCTCACTATATCAATTGCAACATAATAAATGGGAGAATGCAAATATTATTGTCCAGTAATAATACTAATAGCAATATAATGAATGAGGGGATGTAAATATTGTTGTACAGTAACAATGTGAATAACAACATAATAAATGGGAAGATGCAAATGTTATTGTCCATCAACAATATTAATAACAACATAATGAATGATGGATGATGCAAATATTGCTATACAATAATAATGTCAACAGTAACAAAATGAATAAGAAGATGTAAATGTTACTGTACAGCAAACAATTTCCATATATCAATTGAGTTTTTCTCTAAATTTAAATGGCTACATGGGTATAATAATGAATTAGTGGTGAGCCTTGGGACCTATAATAAAATACTCTTTATTTAATGAAATGGGTTGGGTTTGAGTTATTTAATGAAGTGGATTGGGTTGTTTAATTAATAGTTGGTTTATTGAACTAAGTGGTTTGGGTTATTTAAGTAAGATTATTTAATTAGAATGACTTATTGTAATTAGATTAGACATAGTAATTGGGCTTTTAGTTATTTTTCTAATTAGGTTTTAATTTAATTTTTGTAGTTTACCTTTAATTTATTTTTAAATGGATTTGTATTTAATTATTTATTACTTAATTTTATTTTATTTTTGGATATTATTTCACTTAAGTATATCTATTTTTAGTTGCGTACAATAGATTTAAGTAGCCCAACATTTTCCTAGACCCTGTGCAAAGTGAGAGTTTTGTAACACCGAGCTTGATGAAAATATATTAGCTGCACCAAAAGATCCATTGCATGTTCCAATTGGTCCAATAACAAAGGTAAGAGCTAAAAAATTCAAAGAAGTATTTAATGGATTAATTCAATAGATTTGGACTAAGTCTATAATAAAGAAGTACAAATTAGGTCCAAATGATGATCAATGCCTAATATACCTCATCAAGACAAGCGAATGAACTTAAAGCGTGAACCTAAATGGACTTAGGATGAGAACCACAAATTTTTAACTTATTTATTTTATTAATTAGTCTTGTAATTTTAATTTAAATAATTTATTTGATTATTTGTAAGATATAATTGCCAAATAATCTTTCCATTTTAATCTAGGAGTGTAAGGCAAGTTAGGAAGTTTCTTTATTCTTTTGTTCTGTTTTGTAGTGTGAGACACTAGGGTTGCTTCCACTTGTATACTATTGGCTGCCACTATTCATAGCTAGGTTTCCTAATGTTGTCTTGGCCACCACTATTCATAGCTAGAGTTACTTGTTCTCTTGGTCACCTATTTAAGAGGTAATGAAGGTTTGAGAAAACACAAATTTGATATTGATTAATATATTTTGAGAGGATTTTTCTTTTAAGTTCTTTAAAGAACTTTTTTGCACTTATCAAGTTTTCTTGTGACATTTAATTTCTTTGGTTCGTGATTCTCTTATAATTATTAGATCAAGAATTCTCTTATATCTTTAGTTCGTGTTTCATTCATAAACGTGAAGTCAAGGTAATTTATTAATTTTCTATATTTTCTTGTGTTCTTCGTTTTGTTATAAATCTGAATTTACTTCAATCCTTTGCGAAGAAACCCCTATTTGATTTTGGGTTTCACTAATTCTTGGTGAGGTTCGCATCAAAGCTGTCTTTTTTATATTTGTTGTTAATTTATTTATTTTATATCATTTTCACTAATGTTAGTATTGTTGTCATCCTTAAATGTTTTTATGGACAATTTAACGCTAATCTTTTTATAGAACTAGTGATTTTATTCAGTGATTTCAAATTTAATGTTCCAAGTGAGTAAATGAGAAAAATGATGGATTTCAAGATAACATTTGATGAAGGATGAGTCCTTGAATGAGCAATCGGTTGACTGTAGGCATAGCCGATCGATCGAGTAGGTATAGTTTAGATTGTTTGGTTGATTCAATTTTCGAGATCTTCAACCGAAATCTTAAGTTTTTAAAAGTTATAAAATCTAGTTTTAATGAGTTTTGACTATATTTTACATATTTACTATATATTTTGAAGACCTTATTATTTAATCCTTGTATTACTTGATTCTATGAGATTTACTAAGAAAACTTATTTTTTATTTTTAAGGGGTTTGAATCAAAATCTTTTGGGGACAAAATTGAGTCTTTTAAAAAATTATTTTTGGGTCAAACATTTCATATTTAAAGGAATATATTATATAGGGTCTATATATGACATTTATGGTCTTATGTTTTGAAAAATAACTGTTGTAGGCATAGCTTGAAATTTATATATATGGACATGCGAATTTCAATATAAAAATAATCAAGAACAAGAGTTTTAAATCAGTATTTTCAAAAAGAGTATCATTTTGCTGAAATTGTATTTGAGAGAGTATATTTAAGAAGTTCTTGATCAAAGTATTCATCGTTTTTGCCATCGATTTTTGTGCTACACTTTTGTCTCTATTGTTTTCAAACAAATTCTAGTGAGATCTTTCCAAATACTTTATGCGCTCAATATTCCATGATTTACTTGATGTATATATTTGTTTGAGCTTGTAATAATTTTGTGTTAAGAAAACTCGTTTTCTATATTTGAATATCCTACATATTTTGTGAAACGATTTTTATCTGTGAAATATGATTTACATAGTCACTATACTTTAATTGAGTATAATCATATTTGTATTCTCACATAGTTCTATCAAGTAGTTTATCGGAATATTAATTGAGCATATATTGTATTAAGGTGATAGAATCTCATGTGGGAAGAAACAACTTATTTTTTGTATTTGATGAGTGATAGAGGATTAGATATATTGGGTCAGTGTCTGATCAGGATTTAAGTTTGATTCTTAACCTGTAAAAGGATTAGATTTGATTCTTACTTGTAAATTGATTAAGTTAATCTTTAATCTAGTAAAAAAATAACTATGTTTGATTTTTAACCTACAAAAGAATCAGGTTATTCTTGAACTTGGTAAAAGAAAAATTGTAAAGATATGATTTTGAGCTAGGCAAAAGAATTATGTTAGTCCTAAACCTGTGAAAATGATTGTAAGGGTTTGGTTCCTACTTGAAAAAGGAATTAGAGTTAGTAGATTGTGAAATCCCTACGGGAGCTTAGGGTACTGGATGTAAACAAAAGTAACTTGACGAATTAGGATAAATATATGTGTTCAATTTTTCTATCCCTACTTGTTTGGTTGTATATTTTGATAAATATGTTTCTACTGTAACTCAAGATAATAATCGGTTAGGAAAATAGGTGATTGTTTTATTATTAATTTATTTGTTTAAATTTTTATAACTACCCAATTCACCTCTCTCTTGGGTAGATCTTTGGGCCAACAATTCCTAATTTTGTAGATGGATTCTAGGTTTGATGGTTATTATTATACGAATATCTTTATAAAGAATTCTCCACTTCACACAACTTTTGATGAGTCAGCTTATTGAAATCTTAATACATCATTTCAAACTCTCAAAGAAAGTGGTGCATGCAACAAGAAAATCTCAGCAAACAGAAAAATTTTACTCCCAAAAAAGATATCCTAATTGTATTCGGATGGCTCAATATGAGCAAATATCCAACCACAAGTAGTAGATAATAATATAATTATTTTTGAAGAAGAATTCATGACTATTTCAATAGTAATAGAGGATTAGAATTTGGACACACTCAAACTACTATCATGAACCGGTGGTCAATAATTAATATGAGGTGTGCTGGGTTTGCAGGTTATTATATTAAGCAGAGCGTTTAGGAAGTAGATCCACTGAGAAAAATAAGACAGTAAACATTTTTCTTATTTTATTATTAATAACTTGAATAGTTATATTTTTTTTTTTCTTATTTGTTTTTTAAAACGTTGAAACTAGACAATTGTATTCTGAATTAATTAAAAGCCACTTCTAATTTGAGCATTGTTGGAAAATATTAAGGAACGAACGGAAATGGATGAAACTACTATTTTCACAAAGAAGCAAAAAAATTATTCAGATTTGAGTCCTGCAACATCAACTCCTTCAACTCTTGATTTAATTAATTTAGATAAAGATGATGATAGTCTAGTAAACCAAGATGGGCCATTGGATAGACAGGCGCAAAAAAACAAGTCAAAGATAACAAAGGTAAAAAAGACTTTGATGTGGCGGCTATAGCAGATGTGTTAAATCAATAGAGGAAAGACATACAAGAATCAGACCGTGAAAAGGCTAAATGACTTGAAAAAGTAATAGAGCAACGAGCAAGACAACTACAACTCGATTCACAAAGAATCCAACTGGACAAAAGTATTTATGAGGATCGGATAATGCAAATGGACACGAGTAAAATGGGTCATGTTTCAACATCATACTATAACGATCTTAAGATGGAGCTTCTTACAAGAAGATGTCATAACTTGTGATGTATTTTTATTTTGTTCTATTTATTTATTTATTTTAAATTATTCTATTTAATAATTCCATTATAATTGTATTTTAAGTAGTATTATATTATAATTAAATGTTCAAACAAATCAAAGATTTCATATTTTATGAAATTCAAAGTATGAAGGAGAAATAACACAAATTCAAAAAAAAAAAAAAAAAACACGATAATTGAAAAAGATATGTAATTGAAGTTCAAACAAACAACAACAAATAATTCAAGAAGAGATCTAATTGAAGTTCAAACAAATAAGAGCATAAATCATTCATGAAGTTAGATCTAATTAAGTTCAAACAAACTAGAGCATAAATCATTCATGAAGTTTGTTCCTGGCTTCCTTGCTTGAGACTCTTTTGATTAGCCCAGTCATGACTTCACTTTTGGAGCCATGGTCTAACCAACATTCATATCCTCCTTGCTCTTTCTAAAAGATTGGACTAAAACAAACTAGGCATCCTTTGTTCAGCGGACGAGAGGAAATCACTAGAACCTACATTTGAGTGGTACTTTCTGTCCCTTTCTCCAACATTTGATCCAACATTTGCTAGCTATGAAGGGAAAGGGGAATCAATTGACTAACCATATCTTCCAACTATGTTTCAAAGCTTTTATCATTTTTCCCCTAAAAAGGTAAACATCTCCCCTGGAGGAGGACTAAGGAAAAAATTCCACATCCACCAATTTATCAACAATGCTTTCATCAAAAAGGGCTTCATCCCATTACAATCCCAATCATCATCAACTGATTCAGAGTCATCTTCGCCATCCTCCCCCGACCATTCATCTTTATTCGTCCTACTAATTGGATCCCCTTCCTCCTGCAAATCACCATCATCTAAAAAAGCCAATAGATCCAAAGTCAATTGAAAGCTCGCTTTGAATTCAGTCTCACACGATTGAATGTCAGCACTCGATTCAACGCAAGCCTCATACTTATCCATACTGGATTGAAGTAGAGCCGACGCTTTATCCACTTTTGGTTGAAAGTCAGCCCCGACTGCACTCAAATCCCATTGCTAGATCTGAGTGAAGTTGAGAATGGACTTGCCTATCCCTGATCCTAAGTTGGGTTTGAATATAATTCGATAGGATCAAGAGAGACTTGTATAGGAGAATTTCTATCACTTTCCTCAAAATCAACATCTTTTCTTGCTGACTCTTGACCTGTGATTAAATACTTTTTCTTCAAGTCTTCGGGGCATAAAATATTTGTCCTCACAAAAGTTGGTCAATTTGGGTAAATGCCATTAGTTAAGTAATAACCCATAACAATTCAACAAAAAAAGAAAATGACTTATTCAGAATCACCTCTGAAATAGGTTTTCATTGTAAACTGGACTTTTAGATAAATAATCACGATAGAGTCTTTGGTGTTCATAAACTCTATCATGATCAACAATATTGTAGCCTAAAATAGAATCTCAATGACCTGTTAACTTTCTACAGGTTGCTGATAGTAGACTCTCCATGACTGCAGCTGCTAATGGCTCAAAGTCATCATCAGAATCGTAAAAAATAAGAAAATCTCTCACAATATTACGATACATATAATGATATAAAAAAATACAAATGAGTTGGGAAGAAAATAGAAGATTAATAATTTTTTAGAAGAATGAATTATATTTATATATGAATTTTGGCGGGTCAATGCTAAATTTTGAAGGTAATAATTGGTAGTAAATTTTAAATTTTGAAATTCAATTTTGGCGATACAATCTAAATTTTGAAATTTGAACAAAGTGGTTCGGAAACCTTAAAGAAAGAGAAGATTTTTTTTTTTCCAGTCATTCTTTCCCCTTCCCCAGTCGATTAATTTAAAAAGAGACTTAAAAAAATCAATTTAGTGGTTGAAAACTTTAAATAAAAATTAATAAAAAAAATGGATAATATAAATGCAACCTACTAGGGTTGGAGTGAAAATATAGTTCTGAGGAGTTCTTTACATAATAAATGATTTTTTTAAAAAAAAAATAATCTTGACAACATGTTTCTTTAAACTTAATTATAAGAGTCGAGCATTCCGGTATTCGCAACACCGAAATCTATTTATTTATTTTTTAATTTTTTTGGTCCCGGCGTTCAGAACGCCTGGACTAAAACAATTACAAATGGTGTATTAACACCATTTGGCTTGGTCCCAACGTTTGCAACTTCAGAACCAAGGGAACCTAGTCCTGGCGTTCACAACGCCGGGACTAAGTCTCTATTTTTTTATTTTTTTTTGGCCAACAGAGAGAGAGAAAGAGATAATGGAGAGAGAGAGCACGAAAATGAAATGGGTTCTTGAAAACCCAAGTATTTTTTTACACTTTATGCCCCTAAAGTTTGACCTTTATTTCATTTATTTTTTGTTTTTTACTCTTTATTCTTTTTTCTTTTATTTTTAAAATTTCGTTTTTTATAAAAATAAAAATTGTTTGTTAATTTTAATTTCTTTGATTGTTGTAATTTAAATTTGAAAATGAGGTCAAACAATCGATCAAATAAGTCAAACATTTGACTGATTAAAGTAGTGAAGTAAAAAATTCTGAAAATTAATCCAGTCGATCGATCGACTTGACAAATCAGTCGACCATTGAAAATAATGAGTTTAAATTGCAAATCTTAATCTAACCTGTCAACCGAATGGGACATCCTGTCGACCAAATTGTATTTTTAGTTGAATTCAATAAAAAAATATTTTTACTTTATTAATAATAAAAAAGTAATAAATAATAAAATAAAAATAAAATAAAATTCCATGATATATTTCACTTGGATTTTTGAAGTAAAAATATTTTGGAATTGAAGTAAAAATATTTTGGAATACTTCCATTCCAAAATATTTTTACTTCAAAATAAAAAATAAAAAAAAATATTTTTACTTCAAAAATTATTTATCACTTCAAAAAATTATTCATTTTCATAGTAGATTTCTACTTCAAAAAATATTTTTGAAGTAGAAATATTTTTGAAATAAAAATATTTTTAAAGTAGATTTCTACTTCAAAAAATCTAGTATAATAAAAAATCACACTAGATTTTTTAAAGCAAAAACATATATTTATCTTTTTTTAATTGAAGTAAAAATATTTTTTTATTTTCAATTGAATTCAAGTAAAATTTCAATTTGGTCAACAAGATCTCTCATTCAGTTGACAGGTTAGATCAAAACATGCAATTTAAACCCACTATTTTCAACAGTCGATTGATTTGTCAAGTCGGTCGACTGACTGGATTAGTTTTCAGAACATTTTACCTCACTGCTTTAACTAGTTAAATGTTTGACTTATTTGATCGATCGTTTGACTTCACTTTTGAATTTAAATTACAACAATTAAATAAATTAAAATTAACAAACAATTTTATTTTATTTTTTATAAAAACGAAATTAAAAAAAAAAGTAAAAAGTAAAAAACAAAAAAAAAATGTTTAAAATGAAATAAAGGTCAAACTATAGGGGCATAAAGTGTAAAAAATACTTGGGTTTTCAAGAACCCATTTCATTTTTGTGCTCGCTCTCTCCTCTCTCTCTCTCTGCTGGCCAAAAAAAAATAGGGACTGTCCCGGCGTTGTGAACGCTAGGTGATAGATATGATTTACCTACATATTTTCAAACCAAATTAAGTTAGTTTTTGAGCGTTTATATAATATTTTATTATGTTTTAATTAGTTTTCATACTTGTTGTATAAATCAGGCGTGTGGGGCAAAAAAATAAGAAACTAGGGTAAAAACGATGAGATCGAACCAAAAGCGGTCGAAGTTATGGTAGAAAAATAAGTTCGGAGGCAAAATTATGAAACAAACCCACCGCCTAGGCGTCCAAACCACATCCTAGGTGGTGAAGAAGATGAGAAATGACCAAAGGCTACTGACAACCCACTGCCTAGGCAGTGAATTCCTCCGCCTAAGCGGAAACCCAGCAGAAAGATTTTCAAGTCCACCGCCTACTTCTTCACCTAGGCGATCAGCCAAACCGACCTACTTTCACTTAGGCGGTGGAACCCTTTGCCTAGGCAGAGAGCCTCTACACAGCCTAGATATTTATTAGATATTTTGTAGATCTTTTGCCTATAAATACCATTCCCTCTCCCTTCCTTTGAGTCCCCCTGGCCATTTGGGCACCTTAGGCCATATTTAGGCTAGGGTTTAGGAGTTTTAGAGGTAGAGCTCACATCCCGAAGTGGAGAAGACGATAAAATGATCGTTAAGCGTTCTTAGCGGTTTATCTTCAGATGAGGCTAAGTTCTTCAATTCCTTTTCCTTATTTCTTTAACTTCGGATCATGTGAGCATGTTTAACTCGTTATTTCACTGTAAATGTGGCTAAGGCCCTAGCTAAACATGGATTGTAGTAGGGATTAACACTATATTTATAAATATGTTGTTTGAATTATTTCGGTGTCGCGTTTATGTTTGTTCTTTGTAGTTTAATTATTTTTATCGTATTGTTTGTTTATCATACTTAGTTAGATAAATGGAGAATACGGGATTTTGACAAACCCCGGATTCGGATTAGGGTAAACAAACACCACAATTCTATAACTCGGTCGGGGTTTGAATTGTGGACAATCGATGACGTTGGGGCAAGACTCACGACACGTAGGGTTGTTAAAACATTGAGGGGGACTTCTTTGTTGACTCGAAGTCACGTTATATCCCTCGTCTTACACTCATGAGAGGTGGCGAAGAAGTTTTAGAACAAAGATTGTCGATAGAGTAAATACAACGCACGATCTAATGACCCGGTCGGGAGTTGGATTGTGTGCAATCAATGACACTAGGCGAGACTCATGTGACCTAGGGTCATTAAGACGTTGATAGGGATTTCTTTGTTGACTCAAAGTCATATATTCTCCCGTCTTACACTCGAGAGAGGTGGCGGTGGAATTTATATACCAATGTTGTCAAATAGGTCGAACACCGTAAACGTGAGTAAATCGAAATCGAACACGTATTTGTAAACACGTTAATCCCTAGGCAATTCTTTTTCTTAAAACATATTAGTTTATTAGTATAGATAATTTAGGTTATATTAATATTAGTTAAATTAATTAATTATATTGTTTTTCGCTTAGATAAAATTAGGTCACGACAAACGCGGTATTCGATAGTAACGACACTAATCCTTATGAATACGATAACCCGATCTTAACGATCATACTATACTAAAACTTAGACATCGTATACTTGTGAGTGTAAGTAGCGGCGTATTTTACGCTCTACCACTAAGACTAGGTTCCCCTAGTCCAGGCGTTGCGGCATTTAATACACCGTTTGTAATTCTTTTGGTCCCAGCGTTTTGAATGTCAAGACCAAAAAAATTAAAAAAATAAAATAAATAGGTCCCGATGTTGCAAATATCGAGATTCTCGGCTCTTGTAATTAAGTTTAAAGACACATGTTGTCAGGATCTTTTTTGAGTAAGGCAAATTGCCAACGCATTTGGTTGATTTGTCTAGTCCAAATGCCTAAGTGGGTTGGAGTTGCTCTAACTATTTAGGGACCATAGTAAAATTAACACATAGTTTGGGGGTCCAAGTATAACTTAATCATAAAATTACACAACTCTCGACCTTGTGGATTTCGCCCTTCAGAAAAGCTTTTTCATTCCATGGAATCCCCTGCTCTACTCAGAGCCCTAAAACCTTTCAATTCGAAGCTCGCAAAGTCTCTAACTCGCCGGTATTCTTCTCCGTCATTCGTTTCCGTTGCCGGCGGTCAGTGTCCCGTCAAAACTTCTCTATTTTTTTTTTCGTTTTCCCTCATTTTCCCTCATTTTCCCGGCATCCAAACGCACAAACTTTCTTCAATTACATTCGCCATTGGAGAATTCGATGATCTTGATGAACTACAGTAGTATCGGTTCAATTTTTTTATTTTTTTTTAGGAGAAAGATTGAGGAAGAGAGCATATGATGGATTGCTGTTAGATGCTGGGGGTACGCTTTTGCAATTGGCCAGGCCGGTTGAAGAGACTTACTCAGCATTTGGGCAGAAATATGGTCAGTTTTCATGAATTTGATTCATACGATTTTTTTTTCCTGATTTCATTTTTTGTGCTTATATGTCTGCAATTAGGCAAAAAAATCAACTATCAAATTTATTTGCTGTGAAACACTAAGGTAGTGTTTGGTTGTATGAAATTGGTACTCGAAATCGGAATTAGAAATGAACACATGTAAATTTTTAAATTTTTGCATGCATATGTTTTCCAAACGCTACCTGACTGGAATTTGCCAAGATTTTTCTCATTTTTATTTCTCTGAACAGATCTTTGGTTAATGGTATATCAATTGCTTATGATGCTCCATTTGCAAATGCTCCAATAGGTTTAAGTTTGAGCTCAGCTGAAATAAAACAAGGATTTAAAAGAGCTTTTGCTGCACCGTGGCCTGAGAAGCTTCGCTACCAGGTTTGTCAAATCTGAGAACAATTGTATTCTGTTCCCTGATATTTGTTCTAATGCTCCATTAGGTAGAAAGGATGTAAAAAACAGAAGGAAGGAAACATGGAAGGATGCTATATCCATCCTTAATGGATGGACATTGAGGGCTTGTTTCATAATTAGACTAAGCACTTAAAACTTATTACATTAAGCACTTAATTAATTAAGTTGACTTAAAAATTAAGTCAAAATGTAAGTAAAAAATTAAGTAAAGCACCTTTCACTTAATTTTTGTGGGGGCATTTTAATGAAGATCTTAATTTTAACATCTCTTTTTATTTAAATGTCAAAATTATTGTTGGATTTTTTTAATCAGTTGAACTGATGTTATTATTTTTTATGAATTTATTCTTATTAAGATCAATATTATAAAATATTTTTTTCGTAGCTTTATTGTTCTTGTCTTTTAGTTTTCTTTAGTTTTTATTTTTTTCTAATTTTAAAATTTTCATTTTCAATTTAATTTTTTTCACTTTTTCTTTTTACTTTGTTTATTTTCCATTTTTTTAAATATTTATTTTTCTGTTTTGATTCAAAAGACGCAAAAATAGAAAAAAAAAATATAAAGCAGAAAATAAATCAAAAGCAAACAATTAGAAGGTAAAAAGTAAGAAAGAAAAAAACGAAAAGTAAACAATAGAAAATGAAATAATTAAATAAAACAAAAATAGAACCCAAATTAAATAATTTTTTGCATTCAAATTTTGCACTTATCAAACAAAAAAAAAAAAAAATCAGCACTTAAAATTTTAATTTTATCAAATATCTTTCTGATATTTTCAGCATTTAAAATTCAACAATTAAATTTTTAGCACTTAAAAATTAAGTGATTATCAAATATATCCTGAGTTTCTCTACTTGTTTGGTTGGAATGATGGAAAGCATGAGAGAGAGTGAAAATGTTTATATTTTCTTTAATAATTGTATAATGAAGTAACATAATCATTGTTTAAGTGAATTACCGTTCTACCCTTAAAAAATGAGAACATGAAATATCTCATATTAAATGTGAGGGTAACATGATAAAAGTCAACATTTTCCGCACCCTTATCCTCCAAATTTGGAAATATGGATTTCCTTTCACTTTTCTTTCAAAAATTTTCCTCCTATTTGTAGAAATCCTATGAGCCTAACTCACTCTCAAAGACGCCTTGAGAGAGGAGGATCCTAGACTTTTTATATAGCATAGGATCAGGTAACACAAACGATGTGGGATTCAACATGCTTCCTCATGCGCAGGATAGACTTTGACAAACTATTGCGAACGGATATCGAGCGGCCCAACATCAATGTGGGATTCAACATACTCGCTAGAGTTTGACAAACCATTGTGAACGGATATCGGGGGGCCCAACGTTAGACAAAAGACCCGATTTTGATGTCATGTTAAGAGATTCTAACTTAAAACCATATAGTGTCAAGTGGAATAATTTCTTTCATCACAAATTCAATGCGGGACTCTAACACCCCTACCACATGAAATCCAGTCTTGCACGTGATGCGATCAAACAACGGGAGAGATAAGACAAACATTTAAACAATCGGGGATAAGCAAATGAAACTTTCCAAATCTAACTTTGATACTATGTAGAAACCCAATTAGCCTAATTCACTCTCAAAAGATGCCTTGAGAGAAGAGGATTGCCCTAGACTTTTTATATAGCTCAAGATCAGGTAACACAAGCAATGTGCGATTCAACACTTCTTATTTTTCTTTCGTACCAAGTGAAAATAAATATTTTTTCTCATTTTCCATCCATCTTTTTCTTTCCTCCCACTTTCCATCCTACCAAACATAGCATATAAATATGAGAGCAGAAACACAATTTTTTTTTTCGTTTGTTTGAAGATGGCCATTTTTTGACATTTAGTTTGTTAAATTATTGATAGGGAGATGGAAGGCCATTTTGGAAACTTGTTGTTTCAGAAGCCACTGGCTTCAAAGATGATAGTTATTTCGAAGACGTATATGAGGTCATTTTTGTTGAGGTCAAACAATTAACCCAAAAAAATGTTTTAATCAGCATGAATTTTATTTCTTTTAATGTTTATAAGTTTATTTTAGTCATAAAACTCATTATTCATCTTTTTCTCAAATGCGAGTTATCTTTTCCCAGTACTACGCAAATGGTGATGCCTGGCATCTCCCAAAAGGAGCATATGAAACCATGTTAGTTCTGAAAGAGGCTGGAGGTTAACAAGTATTTCCTTTCTATTCATTGCTACTAAAAATAGTAGTCATTTTCGTTAGTGGCATGTAATAGTTTTGATTAAGATGTGATTGAATGGTAAAATAAATCTAAGGCACCGTTTGGTAATATATATATATATATATTTTTTGAGTATTTTTTGCTTTTAAACAAAAAAAAAATTGTTTTTTTCCGAACTTTAAAAAAAAGTATTTTTATATATAAAGAAATTAAAACATCATTTTAAGTACTGCTCTTGAAAAGTAAAAATTGTTTTATATTTTAGTTGAAGAAATTGATCCAGTTGGACCTCTCTACCCTAATTCGCTACTGTTTATGAAATTTCTTTGAATGAACAGATATCATATGGGGAATTGGGATACTAACAAAATTTTCTCGTTACACAGTCAAACAAACTTTTGTTTTTTCTGAAAAATAATTTATTGACAAATTAATTTTTTAAAGTAATTAATGTAATATTTCCAAACAGTGGCTAAAGTTTTCACTAGTCGCGTTTGTCATTTTTCTTCTCCCAGATATCTGTTTTGGGTTCCCCAAAATTGGGGATAATTCTGTTATGGCCCGCCCCCCCCCCCCCCCCCAAAAAAAAAAAAAAAGTTCATGTATGCACTGCTTTTGCCGTTTCTTTTGTTTCTAATACTGAATTCTGAAGCAGTTAAATTGGCTGTTGTCTCCAACTTCGATACTCGGTTGAGGAAGCTATTGAAGGAGCTCAACGTGTTAGACTTGTAAGCCTCTTCTTCTGCTGATTGGGAACAGAAAATCCGGAAACAGTTCAATTCTGTTCCAAAGAAATTTGTCCTAAAAATCTGGGAGCCAAAAAAGGAACAGATTTTTAGAGGTTAAAGAGACAATTATCACCATAAAGAGACACGAGTTAAGTACTTTTTTCGAAAAGCAAAAAATATTTGTGTTTTCTTTCTTTGATTTTTATATTATAAGGGATCAATAGGGATATGTGAATTAAGACCTCTCCATGCACTTTATTCAATTGTCTATGATTTTTTACTTTTAGTAGATTAAGAGATCATTTATAGGGATAATACTGAGAAATTATCTTTACACTATCAAATGACAAACACACTTTTGATTTTTTGTTTTTGCTTTTATGAAAAATATTTCTTTGTCAAATTAACTTTTTTGATTTTAAAACGTACTTAAAAAAGTGTTTTGAAATGGTGCCTTATTCAAGTGTAGAGATATTTCATCCCTTTGGTTATATATTTGGAGGGATGGTAACCTTTATTGATTCTGATTACTTTTTTGAGCACAAACCATTCTAATTTATAATATAAAATTACTAATTTAAAGTAAGTTAAAATTTATCACTTTAAAAGATTTATTATTTTTTATTTAAACTAATATTAAAGAGTGCCTCTAGGCACTACCACATACTGATGAATTTCTTGGTGTTCTCCTTTAGGTTTGATGCTGTTATCATATCTTCAGAGGTTGGATATGAAAAGCCAGATGCGAATATATTCAAGGCTGCACTAGGTATGTTGTTTCTTCAAAGTGCCAAGTTCCTTCAAATATAATGAAGGATTAATTGCCTTTTACCCCTCAAGTACTTTGATCTTGTTTTATTTTCTTCCCTCTACTTAAAAAAATTACACTTTACACCCTTCTACTTTTAATAAATTGGAAAACAAACTTTATTTTTGTTTAACTCGAGGAAATATGCTAAAATGGGTAACATTATATTTTCCATGCAAATATTACTTGAAATGGACAAAGTTACCCTTTATTTTAATTTTTAATTTATTTTGTATTTAATAAAAAAATGCAAGTAGAGAGAGAAAGAGAGCTAAAGAGAGAGAATGTTCATTTCCCCTTCTTTTTTTTTTTTTTCCCTTTATTTAAATTAAAAATAAAAGACAATTAAGTCATTTTATATTTTTTGTAAATACAACATGACTTTCTTCGACTAAAGTAGAAGGGAGTGATGCATTAGTTTTTAAAGTAGAGGGCTTAAAATGAAACAAGACTTAAGTATAGGAGGTATAAAGCAATTAACCTTATAATAAATGGTAGAGAACACAATTAATTTGCTAATCATAATTTTGATTCAAGTGGTAACATTAACAAGCTCGTTCCTACTCGCTGAGTGCTTTGGTTCGAGTCTTTCCCCTTGGTGGGCCCCAGCATAGGTGCGGTGAAAACCTCAGTAAAACTGATCCGACCAACTAATGGGGCCTAATATAGGGGTACCTGAAGCATTTTTTTATTTTTTTTTTAAACTGTGATTTTCTTTTTACCTTGATTTATATGTATATCTATATATATATTGGAATGTACGTGTGTGTATGTATATGTGTATATGTGTGTGTGTGCGCACGCGCGCGCGCACGTATATCTGTTAGTAATGCATTTTGTTGCAATGAATAGAGCAAATAAATGTGGAGGCTGGAAGAGCAGTTCATGTTGGAGATGATGAAAATGCAGACAAGGGAGGGGCTAATGCTGTTGGGATTGATTGCTGGTGAGTTTAAAACAATAATGAGAGTACCAAAACCTTTTTGAATTAAGAAGTTACTGTTTTGGATAAATTGCACTTTTCATCTTTGAAGTTTGAGGATAGTCTCGATGTATCCCCTACCCCTAATGTATCAATTTTCACAATATACTCCTTAAAATTTTATTTTGATTTCTAATCAGTCTAGCATTTCAATTGTCAAACCAGCAAGTAATATTCTAACACGTGATGGACGCTTTGATGCTCTGTTGATTAAAATGATCAGAATTTTATCAATTAGACCGATTAAGGACTAGAAGTTGTCACTTGATTAGCGATTTTTATTGTTCATGTTACAAGTTTTTATATTTATTTATTTTTTGATAAGCAGGTTATGGGGAAGGGACGTGAAGACGTTCGAGGACATACATAACTGCGTTCTCCTTTGTGAGTCTTAGCTTAAACAACATGATTTTCACGTCTGCTCGAGTTTTTTTATGGTACTGTTTGGTAGCCCCCCAAAAAACGCAGTTTTGAAACTCCAGAATCCCTTAAGTACCTGTTTTGTTTGGCGTACTTTCTGGAGTGTGCTCTTGTTCTGGATTTGTAAGATTAAGCTGCCAAAGTTCTGATTATGTTTTCCGGGGGTACTGTTTATCAGCTGCGTTTGCACAATAATACACATTTTTTCTTGATCTATTTATAAAGTTATACTTTGTCTTAGTATCCCCCTACTTCCTTCCACTTTAAAAAGTTATATCTTACCCACTTCTACTCTTAGCACAGTCAAACCCTAATATCTTATTAAAAAAATTTATAACAAGACCTAATTATCATTTTAATTGGAAAAAAATACAATTTTGTCCCTAATATAATTATTCTATATTTCTCTTTTTCCTTTTCCTTTTCCTTTTTTTTTTTTTTTACCCCTTTTTTTAATTCCCCCCCCCCCCCCCCCCCCCCCCCCCCCCCCCTCTCTCTCTCTCAACTCCATCCAATGGTGACAGCAATGGGAAGGCCACAACTCCTCCCTCTCTCCCGCCTCCTCTCTGATCTAGGTCGGGCACGACGTTGAGTTCAAGACGATGGCGAAGGCCACAACTCTTCCCTCTCTCCCGCATCCTCTCTGATCTAGGTCGGGCACAACGTTGAGTTCAAGATGATGGCGAACCAGGCATATGATCCATCGCCTTTTGAATCGGTTGCAAAGCCAAGAAATCAATAGGCACCAAAATTGTGGAACTCAAAACACTATATTGAAGAACAATAAACATATTCCAAAATTTATTTTGAAATTTCTGAAATTTGTTCTTGAGGCTTGTTCACATATTCGGCTGGAAAAAAATTGAGGTTGGAGGGATTGTTCAGCGGTGAGCAGAGGAGGAATTAAGGGGGTTGTTCGTTGGTAAGCAAAGGAGGGGTTGGAGGGTGGTTTGGCGCTGAGTAGAGAAGGGGTTGGGGGTTTGTTTGGCGGGGAGCAGAGGAGGCGTTGGAGGGTTGTTTGGCGGGAGCTGAGGAGACATTGGGAGGGAATTGTTGGGCAGTGAGCAGGTGAAAAATAAGAAACAAAAGAATTAGGGAAAAAAAAAAATCGGAAGGGTAATTTTTCACTATTTGTAAAAAAAAGTTCGAATACAAAATTTAATTTCATTTATTTTTAAGTATATTTAGTTAAATTAAATAAAAAATGTTAGTTTCTCGGAATAAAGTGTAAATTTTTAAAATAAAGGGGTAAAATTATTTTAAAACAAACTAAAAGTAGTAAAAAATAATTTACCCAATTTTAAACATTCATTTTGACGTTGAATTTAACCAGGCAAAGGTTGGGTAAAAAGAACATAACAAGAAAAAGATTAAGTGGAGGGATTTGAACCCGACGTGAATCGAACACGCAACCTTCTGATCTGGAGTCAGACGCGCTACCATTGCGCCACAGATCCACTTGCTACAACTTCTGCTTTATTTTTATAACTACGTAGAGGTTTTCGAAATTTCATTTTTTTTCCCTTTTTTGGGGGGGATAGAAAATTGAAAGCAAGTTAATCTAAAAAGATTTTGTTTGGAAAGTTTAGAAAGTCTATAAACCATTGAAAATTTGAACAATAGCATTAGTTATAATAATCTATAGGGTTAATAGAACTTTATCTCCATGTATTTTGACTAATTTACACTTTACTTTCTGTAATTTGGAAATCATTACTTACTCTCTTGTGGTCAGATATTTGTTACACTTACTTCTCTATATCAAGGGAATAAATGGTTTGAAAATCTAACCAAATAGGAGGTAAGTGACGATTTTTAAATCATAAAGAAATAAGTACAAATTGATCAAACTACAAGGATAAAGTTTAATTAACCCTAATCTATATTATGATGTCTATAAAACCCAATTTTTTACCTTCATTTTTTTTAAACATACCTTAATACACCTTTAAACTAATTATAAACAAAAATTACTTAAAAGTAGGGTTTATTTTATATTTAAATAATACTTTAAAAATAAAAATAAAAAGTAAAAATATAATTTTAAGTATTTCTTTTGAAAAAAAGAATCGTTATTTGGTTTAATTCTTATATTTAAAGACATTAATGGAGTAAGACTTTTTCACCCATTTTTTTTCGATCATCTATAATTTTTTGTTGGACTAAAAGATGAGTGATGATACTAAGTTTTTCATTAAGTGAAAAATAATTTTATTTATAAGCAAAAAAAAGATATTAAAATTATATTTGATAAAATAGGGATGATATCTTGGTGTTATTTAGATGATCTCTTCATTTAAAAGATTTTTGGACTCGATTGAAAATATTTGAGTACAAGTCCCAAATCATCAATCTCTCAAAATATAAAAATTAAAAAAAAAAATTATTTTCACTTTCTTAATATTTAGGGAAAATTATCGCATGTACTTATATTAACCACTAATCTGCCAATAAAATTCGATACTTAACTAGTGAATAGAGTAGTCATCTTTCACAGTTTTCATGCACATTGTTGTCCCAAAACCGTCGTCCGTACATTACTTTTTGACAGATTTGTCCTTGCGTTATGTGCGGCAATAAAGATTCTATAATAGAGATTAAGAGTTTTCATATTCAACAAATTATTTAATTAAAATAATAATAACTATTGTTGTACACATTTTTTTTTACAATCCAATTATATATTTAGATTCGTCTAAATAAGATTTTCAAAATAATATCAAATTCACTATTTTTTTCATTAGATTCAGTTTTCAAATTCATGTTATACGTAACATGGTATTTTCAAAATTTTTAGTTTCTATGAATAATAAGATGTTACATGTAACATTTACATGAAATACGATTCAACACAGACAATATTACATTCTATGCAAAGAACGAGGGGTTATTATCAGATGCAATGCGGATATTATAGTGTCATTTTGGCTGGATTGGATGTCACATTGAACGTACAAATATAAATAGAAAATATAGTAATGTGACGTAACATTGATATTACATTAATATTACATGTAACATGGTGTAGTTACTAACTTTGGTATTTTGGTTTTAGTTTGGTTTAGTTTTAATGTTACATGTAACATTGATGTTACATAAATGTTACATGTAACATGATGTAATTACTAACCTTTTGTATAAGTTTTGGTTTTGGGTTAATTTTAATGTTACATATAATATTAATGTTACATATAATATGGTGTAGTACTAAATGTTACATGTAACGTTCATACTAATTACAATAAACAACTCCAAAAAATATAATTGATATCTCATTTTAAAGAGAATTAATCGAACATAATTGTTGTGTAAAATTTTTATTGTTTCATGTTCGGATTGATATCAAAATAAACATTTTGTTCTACCTAGAGTTGGTATTTTGTTACTTAATTTAGTTCAGCATGAAGGGGAGATGATTACATAATGTTTATGAAGCGGTGCATTAAATAGAGGCATTTTAGTCACGAAAATGTCATAAGAATTGCTCAGTTCAAAGAAAAAGTAGCGGGTTTGCTTGGTAGTTTCGACTACTTTTTAGGACACCTTAGTAACCGCCCCTAATATTTAAAAGTGGCCAAAAAATGTTACTTTATTTTTAAATATTATTTTTATTAAAAGAAAAATATTTTTAAAAAAAAATGGTGCCTTAATTTGTTTTTTTCTTTTTTCAATTATAAGATATATTTAACAAAAATCATTACCAACGGAGGAGGGAAAATGACAGAAGAAAACGCTACAATTTATTTCCTCGGTTAAGTACAGAACATATTTAAAAATATTAGTCCTAGAACGTTCAACAAATCAGAGTGGCGCAGCGGAAGCGTGGTGGGCCCATAACCCACAGGTCCCAGGATCGAAACCTGGCTCTGATATGTAATTCAGAAGCAGGCTTCCTCTGTTCTCTATGTTTTTACATCTCTGTATTTTACAACTTGTCCCCTTCATGTTTGTTTAGTCATATTTCCCCCCCATCTTTTATATATATATATATATATATTTTTTTTTTTTTTTTTTCCCACTTATTGCTTACGCTTACGCTACAAAAAAATATATATTATTTTTTCACTTGATCCCTTGCCAATCGACTGTTTTGCTTTAATTCTCAAAATCTCTGGTCCCTAAATCTATCAGTCGACTATTCTATGACCAGTCGACCATTTCATCTCAATTTTCATCATTTTAAAATACGGTTATAATTAGTAGGCTGAATTTTTAAGTCAATTGACTGATTTTAACTAATTTAACTTTTTAGAACATATTAAAGCAGGCATTCAAGCATTTCTAATTACATAATTATGCATATAAACATTTAATAGCAAATTAACGTGCAGTGAATGATTCTAATCAGGTTATCAAGAATTCAACAACATAAGTGTTGTTTTACCTTAATAATACAAAAAAATATTTTTTCAAAAATGTCTTCTTCATGATGTCTCTTAAATGTATCCTTGAGCATTCATATTCTTGTTCAATGTATCTCATCTCGAGAGTTTATCATCTTGGTCCGACAATAATTCCGACTAATATCCTTTAAACACTGTAAACATATCTCAACCACATCATTAATCTAAACAAATGTTCAAGTTAATTGAATCATCAAAACTATCAACATATGACTTGAAACCTTTAGGGTTAACACTTAAAATTAAATAGACAACATATTCATGTTTTTTTTTTTTAGGTAAAATACTAAATTTGTATTCCATTTATTCTCCTATGAGCTCACAATCCAGAAGTTTGCTCACTCGAAGATAGTGAACTATCGTTAGCACAATTGCTATGATTTTCGTTGCTTTGGCAAATTACTGCCTAGGGCTCTCCAGTCAGACTTATGAAGGGATACATGCCTTCAAAACATTTATAAACTAGTTTTTTACCTGCATATTATGCAGATTTATAAAAAAAAAAATTATATTAGTATATATTTTTTATTTGAATATTGCACGTGATGTATAATTGATCTTTTAATTTTATATTTAACATATATTTACAAAAGTGTAACAAAAATAAATTTTAATACTGAGAAATAAAAATAAAGTTGTAACCTAGAAAACTATTTGTCACCTTCAAGGCTATTATTGTTCATCACTAAAATTTATTTTGGTAAAGTAGTGAATAATAAGTAAAGAAATTCCTAGAGAGGTTTTACAAAATTGTAACTTTTGTTTTCAAATAATAGTTTTAAAATAATCCGATAGGTCATTTTTATATTCCTAAATTGTGTCTATTGTTTGGTTAAGAAATGTTAAAAATACTCTACAAAACAAATAAAATTGAATAAAATTGATATGTAATTAACAAATAGAGAGAAATAATTTTATTAAATTGCTGCAGACAAAGAAGAAGATGAATAAATACGATTACATATAATTAATTAAAATAAAAATCATCATCAACCGAAATATAGGTAAATTTCAATGAACCCCTTGTCATTTGGAAAACTTACAATAATATCCCTTGATATTTGAAAAATATCTCCGAAACCATCTTCATTTGATGCTAAATACAAAATTACTTATTTTCCCCTTTTACTATACTATTAAAAAATTAATTGAAACTATCTAATAAAAGAATTGCTTAATTTTTATTTTAAATTTTATTTATGTAGTACATTTTTAGTTTTAATTTGTTTTATTATTTTTGGAATCAAATGATGATTGTTAAATTTTCTTCAGTATTTAAAGATTACTGTGTTCAGAATTTTTGAATTTTAAAACTATTTTGAGTAAATAATGTTGATTATGTAATACATTTTCAATTCCATTTTTTTACTACTTTTGAGATCAAATGATATTTTTTTTACAATTTTTTTAGCATTTAAAGAGCACTTACTACGGAATTTTTAAAATTTCAAATTATTCTAAGAATTAAATATTTTTTATTTATAGAATTTAGTTATTGTTTATATATAAACTATTTCGTGTAGTTACATTTTTAATTGTTTGACGAAGTATTTATATGATATTTTATTTAGCAACTAGTGTATAACCCGTGCCTGAAAGCACGGGCGTAAAACATACATAATCATTTGGGACAATTATATCAATTTGTTTTGTTATTCAAGCAAAGAATGAAATTGTGGAATTAAAAATAGCTAATAAAGTATATACATGAAACTTAAATGGTATAAGAATGTTTTACCTGATTCGAGAGCTAAGATTTAATCTGATTCTACAGCCGCTTCCCTCCCTCGTCGATAGATTCAACCCCCGAAAACTACAAAAAATCAAATTCCAAGTTAAATCAAATCCATCAAAATTTCTTAAAACTGTAATTGAACTCTTTCAAGAAAAAGTTAATTCAACAATTTCATTAGTCAACAATAAAATACCACAAAACTTTGTGTAAATAAATCAAAGAGAATTAAATGACAAAAGATAATATTCCAATAAGGAAGAAGGTGTGGGGTTTAGGGAGGGAGTAATGTACCTGAGTTGTTAATGGGAACGGAGGCAATGGCCATGGCCAACAATTCAAGAAAGAAAGAATTGTGATTAACTTAGCTAGCTGACGACTTAAAGAATACAAAAACTTATTTTAGAACAACAAACAATCTTGTGAAACAATTAAAAAATACCTTAATTCTAAAATCTCACCACTAAATGAAAAAAAAAAAAAAACATATTTCTTAGAAACCAGGGGCATATATGCCAGCAATAATAAGGGAGAGAGAGAAAATTGATATTCTAAACTAAATAATTTTATTTTTTTTAAAAAATCCATTTTCGAATGCAATGAATTTAAGTAGTTAAACATAAATGTAAAATTAAAAAAATTAATCTAAATTAGGAATTGTATAAAAATCAATAATGAACTCGTCATTTTCATCAAATTAACATAAACATAACATGAATCAAGAAATGAAAATGACAAAAGAAGAAAAAAAATACCTTTAGCGATCCTCTCTCTTAGCCGTGCAAGCCTTCATCATCGCCAATCCTCTAACCGTCATGGCAGACTTGAGCTCAAATCAAAAGGCATTAAAGGATGACAGTTTAGTTTTGATAATAAACATGATAAAATTTTGGGTTCTTGAGGAGTTTTATTGTCAATTGTCAAGATCCAGATATAAAATAAATGAGTTTTATCATGTTAATTATATTGTATTAAACTGAGTCGTCCTAATACAATTGTTGTATTATATCCAATAGTGGCACCCCAAATACCTCAATGTGAAAAAATACAATTACATAGTTCAGTCTAACCAAAAATTATATTTTTTAAAGCACTCTTGCTCAATGCAACAGAAAATCATGTTTCTGTTCTGGTCTTAATATTTCAGAACAAACGAGAACAGAAACATAGAACAAACGGGAATAGAAACACAGAACAAATGCCACTATTGGAACAAATGGAAACAAAAAAAGAATCACTTAATTCTATAAAATTAAAAGAAAAGGCTTAAAAAATACCTGCAATTTCCTTTGTAGTTTGACATATCCATCAGCAAACAAATAACATCCAATAGCTTAACCAAATTTAACACCTTATCCTCCTCAATCTTTCCACCCTTAATATTATAGATTCAACCCCCGAAAACTACAAAAAATCAAATTCCAAGTTAAATCAAATCCATCAAAATTTCTTAAACCTGTAATTGAACTCTTTCAAGAAAAAGTTAATTCAACAATTTCAATAGTCAACAACAAAATACCACAAAACATTGTGTAAATAAATCAAAGAGAATCAAATGGCAAAAGATAATATTCCAATAAGGAAAAGAGTGTGGGGTTTAGGGAGAGAGTAATGTACCTGAGCTGTTAATGGGAACGGAGGTAATGGCCATGGCCAACAATTCAGCAGAGAAATAATTGTGATGAACTTAGCTAGCAGACGACTTAAAGAATACAAAAACTTATTTTAGAACAACAAACAAACTTGTGAAACAATTAAAAAAACACCTTAATTCTAAATTTATTTTAGTGGATTACTTGGCAAAACCCGCGACGTTATCCCTATCAAAGTAGGAAAACATGGTATGGTAGGCATATGAAACATTCACACTGTGAACAACAACAAATTATGAGAACATAAGCTCAAGCAACAAACTCCATAGCATCAAATAATAGCTCAATCTCAAACGAAATTATAAAATAAAACAATTAGAAACAGATTAATCCATGAACACGATAAAGACAATAAAAAGAAAAGCAGCAAATCTAGATGATTTTCCAAACAAAAATTCCAGGAGAAAATTTATCGTTTTGATTGAGCTACCATCATACATTTAAAGAAAAAAAAAAGCACAAATGTTTCAATTAAAACGGAAAAAAAAAGTATACATGTTTCAATATGAAATTTTTTAAAATTAGGCAGCAAAGTAAAATTTATGAATAGGAACAAAAACAAAAACGATAACGGAAACATGTATATTTCTCTAACAGAGAACAGAAATAGAAACAGAGAGCAGGAACAGAAACAGAAACAAGGAACATAAATAGGAATGGAAACAGAAACAAGGAATAGGAACAGAAATAGAAATAGGGAACAGAACATAAACAAATACAAATTAAACCTGATTCGAGAGCTGGTTTGAGGGCTGAGATTCAACCAAATAAATAAATGAATACAAACAAATAAATAATGACACTGATTTTGAGCATTAACAACAAAACTAAACTTTATCAAAAGAATTTTAAGAGAGAGACGTTCCAGATAATGAATTTCAAAAACAACAAATAAGGAATTGAGTACCTGTGAAATTCAACCGAAATTGTAAAAAAATGGAAGTTTTCAAGGTTTCTGATGATGAATTTTGAGATCGGAGGAAGAAGTTTCTTAAAACCAACACCATCAAATTCTCCTATTGATGTAAACCTGAACAACAATTGAAAAGAAAAATTCAATCAATGAACAAATCAAATAGTAATTTGAGTGGAACATGGAAGCTGCTCTTGAGTGGAAGGAGTTCTTGTGAGTATAATAACTATTTTTTATCATTTTTTGTCAAAATATTTGATACACACAACTAACAAATTAATCAGACCATTTTTGCTCATTTTTGCTCCATTATGAGTCGAGGAAGAAATTGGAACATAGAGGTGAGGAAGATAAATCAAATAACAACATAATTTCTGCAAAAGAAATACACACACAATTCTCAAATATTGCCTATTATCGTGCAGACAAAGTAAACTCAATCACTTAAACCCAATCACTCAAATATTGCCTATTATCAACCCAATATTTGCATTTGCAATTCAAACCACAAAATAAGTAAATTAGTCGAATTCAACATGCTACAAATTGAAAGTAAAAGTGAAGAATTTTTTTTATTAATCCATTTTCTCTAAAATGACATTCCAAAAAACAAATTATACCTTTAGTCTAACACTACCAAATCCACACTTCAATTGAGGTTACAAAACAACTGCACCCAAAGAATTACTGAATTAAACTAAAATAAAAAGCACCATATACAATTGAGGTTAGATCTAATTGTTTACATGTGCGTGTGTGGTAAAATCTCCTTTTCTCAAAGTTCTTGCCAAGAATAGTCTTATCAAGCTCACCACATATACAATCATAAGAAGACAATCTAGGATCCCCAATTTGCAATAGACAATAAAAAATCAAAGACATAAACTTGAAACACAAATTAGGAAGGAAAAAAAATAATTGGAAACTGAAATAGAATAAAAACCAAGTAGTGATTAAAAAAAGGCATTGGTTATACAAAAAAAACACAGACCTAAATATTGTTTCTGTTACTTAAAGGACTAATTCAAAAAAAAAAAAACTTCATTAGCTTCGCAACGATATCTGTTGTAGAATTAGAAAGACAGAAAAGTCGGCGATTAATCTATCACACAAACCTAAAATTTGTTTGATCATTTAAATAGAGAGAATACCAATCAACGATTCCATTTAAATAGCTGCAATTAACTTCAAAAATAAATGATAGCTGTATCATGACAAAAGGTAGAGAAAACAATGCAAAGAAAAATGGGATTTTTAACAACATTTACATCAGACATACACTTAAGACTACAACAATTTGCAGTAAGAAGCAAATTTCAAAAGCAAAGAATTCCAAAAACACAATTGAGTAATTTGCAGTTCAGGTATAAACAAATAAAATAAAGCCAAAACTCACTTACCATAGCAACCTCAAAGCCTCCACTGCGAGCTTCTCCATAAGGCCCAGCGTCATCTCATAAAAGATCTCATTCGTAAAACCTAAACAACTCAAAACAAACAAACTCAGGCTTAGGAATACACATTTTTTATAAGTTCAAAATGCAAAATAACCATGTTGATTGTGAGATAATCAAATGAACTGTGAGGCGATTGAGAGAAAAAGAGAGAGACGTTAATCAAATGCAAAATAACCATGTTGATTGTGAGATAATCGGCCTTCATACTGTGTAAACCCGTTTCAGATCTGAAATCGAAAAAATCACAGAGAAATTAAAAGAAATTTCTGTTAAGGGATAGAGGGGAAAAACAGAGAAAGGGCTTCAATTTTAAGGGTTTCGAAACCCAAAATCAAGAGAGAAAGAGACCCTAATTTCAGAAACCCTTAAAAAAAATCAAATTCAAACCAATGAATTTCAAAACAAAGATTTTTAGTTTGAACTGCTGCAAAATCGAATCAAGAGCTGTGAATCGTGGTGGTTGAGAGAGAGAAAAAGAGGCTTACCAGGGAATTTGCGATGTCGAGAGCGAGGACCGTGAGCGATTGGAGGAGTCGACTATCAGCGGAGTTATGAAATTAGATTCGGCCGAGAGCTAAGCCACCGTCGTCGTCTGGAGCAAGGGAGAAGTCATCGCGAGGGAGAAAGAAGAATCCGTGGCCATCGCAAGTGAAGGATGACGGCGTGGATGGCGAGGCGATGACATCGCTGCGAAATGGAGCAGAGGTGGCAGTGGCGGTGGCGAGAGGATGGCGGAGGAGGCTGAGAGGGAGTGGATCGCGAGAGACTGAGTAATAGAGGAAATTAAGGCGATGGTGATGGCGATTGTCGGAAGTGGAGAGGGAGCGCAAGAAAGGAAGAGAGAGAGATGAACCCTAATTTCCCTAGCAGCTGTGGTTTTGATGAGAGAGAGGTAACCCTAAATCAGACATCCAATATTTATATGTAGGTTTATTTTGATCTAACGGCTACGAATATCCACAGACATCTAACGGCTGTGAATGTAAATGAGCTGATTTATTATATAGATAGTTTCACTCAAATAAAAAAAAATGGGCTTGTGAATTTTTTAATTGTTATTTTTAACTTTTTATTATGTTTGTCATTGTTTACCTCGATTTGTATGTGAATTTGATTGCATAAAAAAAAAAAAATTTAATTACTTTTATCAACACTTATATAAGAAACAAAAAATTTAAAAACTTAAATAAATAAATAAATAAAAAGTCTAGCAAGTGAGTGATTATAATTTTTTAATTGATGGGCAAAGTATTTATATGAGACTTTATTCAGTAATAGCTTCACTTAGATTAAAAAACAGAGCATTTGTGGATTTTCTAATTGTTATTTTTAAATTTTTATTATGTTTTTCATTTTTAACCTCGATTTGTATATGAAGTTTGTTTCATGAAAAAGAAATTTATTTTTTAAATATTTCTACCAACACTTATATGAGAAACAAAGAATACAAATTTCGAAAAAAAAATATATATATTTTTTAAAAATAAAAGTCTAGTCAGTGGGTCATTATAGTTTCTAATATTTATTGTAAAAAATTATCTTTTATTTAAATGGAAGAATCTCACTATTTCAAAATATATATATATATATATATATATATATATATATATATATATATTAATATTAAAGGACAAATTACAATTTTTGGTCCTCATATTTGCACCCATTTTTTTTATTTGGCCCTTCAATTTTTTTTTGTCAAAGTCGCCCACGCATTTGTACACGATTTTTTAAGTGATCCTTCTGTCAAAAAATAGAGTTAAATCTAACGGATTTGGGGGTAAAAAATATAATTTCCTTTTTTTTTTTTATCCACTGACTTTCTCTCCTCGAAATCCTCCGTCGCCACCGGCAGTATTCATCATCTTACAATCAACGTAATAGAGTTTCACCTCACTAAAATCTCCATTTCCAAACTCCAAATTGAACTTCAAATCAACCGAATTGCTCAGGAATGAAGTAGTATTGGTTGTTCATTGCCAAATTTCATTTTACCCATAAAACTATCCATTCAAATAATTCTGTAATGCCTGTTTGTGGATGAAAGTGAACATTGTTCTCAACCCGAAGTCGATCCTTAGCCTTGTAATTTCTTCTCCATCAATCATCTTACTCTGATCTCTTAAATGTCTCTCAATTTCAGAGGCGGAAGAACCATTTCCACAAACTCCGCAAGATCAAGCTCACCAGCTCCTTATTTCCTTCAATCTCAACCATGGCAGCCGCCATAGACAATCAAACTACGAGCTCTTCGTTGTTTCCGCACTGAAGTTTTGTTCTTCTCTCAAGGCAATTACTCAAGGCCAACAAATTCATTGTCTTGTCTTGAAAAATGGTCTTGCATCTAACATTTTTATCCAAACTAGCTTAATTACTTTCTATTCAAAATATGGATTGATAACTGTTAAGATGATTGAAAAGTGGGAAACATGAATATGAATTGATATTTTGAGAAAGAGATACAAGAATATAACGATATATACACATACTTATAGGGAAAGTGGGGGCTAGAGTTTTGCCCAAATGGATCACGTGGGCCAAGCCCATATAATATATTATGATCCTCCCTCAAACTCAAGGCGGTAAGTGAAAGGTGAACTTGAGTTTGGAAACTAGAGGGTTTGGATGAGTCTTAGTGAAAATATATGTTGTATGATTGGTTGAACTGACGTATTACAGACAAACCGTATTCTAGAGAATGTGATGATGAATGAAATGGGAATCAGTCTCGATGTATTTTGTACGCTTGTAGAATACATAATTGTCAATTATATGAATAACACTTATGTTGTCACAGTATAGGGTAGTGGCAGCAGGAGAAGAGATGCCCATGTCGGCAAGGAGTTATCGAAGTCAGAGAAATTCTTGAGTTGCATTAACCATGGCACAATATTCAGCTTCAGTATTGGAGCAAGCAACCACAGTTTGTTTCTTACTACACTAGGAAATGAGAGAATTACCCTAAAAGAAACAGTAACCAGTGGTTAAATGTCTGTCGGTGAGGTCTTCGGCCCAATAAGCATGAGAATAAGTTTGTAAGACGAGAGCAGATTAAGCTGAGAAATGAAGCCCATAACATAAAGTACATTTGACATACCAAAGAATGCAAAAAATAGTCGAGTAATGGGTGATCCAAGGAGCGAACAAGAACTAGTTAACCTGATGAATGACATAAGCAATGTTAGGGCAAGTGACTGTAAGATATATAAGACTTCCAATCAGTTGATGATATAGAGTGGCATCCTGAAGAAGTGAACCATCAAGTGGGGTAAGTCTGATATTTGGCTCGAGAAGAGTAATGACAGTGGTTAAGTTAGTAATCCCTGCCTTAGAAATGAGATCTAAGGCATATTTGGCCTAAGAGAAAATATCTATCCGAACTAGATGAGACTTCGAGGCCAATAAAATAAGTGAGTACGCCAAAATCTTTCATCTTCAATCAGCCACTGAGAAATTTTTTGAGTTCAAAAATACCACATAGATCATCTCCAATAATAACCATATCATCCACATACAATGAAAAAAGGATAATACCGTTGGTAGTATGGTGAATAAACAGATCCGAATCATGAGCACTAGATGTGAACCCAAACTGATGAATAGTAATACTGAATTTGGCAAACTGGGCACGTGGAGCTTGTTTCAAACCATATAGGGCATGGCTGATAGGTGTGAAAAACCTATCTATTTCGAAACCAAATTTGTTAGTTTTCAAGCGTATTAGTTATATTTAATTGTGTTTTAGTTTGTTTTAGTGTAAAACAGGTGAATGGACATTAAAGGGCGATAAACAAGTGACAACGGTGGAGAGACGGTAAACAAAATGTGAAAAACAGGGTTTCGGTGAATGAAGACCACCGCCTAGGCGGAAAAGAAGAAGAATGTTGGAGTGCTGAAGTGCTGAACCACCACCTAGGTGAGAAAACCACCGCCTAGACAAGAAAAAGTCAGAATGTTATACCAGCAGCCACCGCCTAGGCGAAGATCTGACAGAGGCTTATACCGACTTGAACCACCGCTTAGGCGGTGACACTCTGCGCAGAAATATCTGTTTTCAAATATTTTAAAGATATTTTTCCAAATTCTTCTTTTTAACCCCTTTCTCCCCCAATTGTTTAGGACCCCCTAGAACCCCTAAACGTTAGAGAGAAGCACCGGTTGATATTTGGAGAGCTCCTTCCACCTTAGTTAGGTTTAGATAATTTAGGAAGTAGATTAGATTAGTTTTAGAAAGCGTTCTTGGCCAATTCTTGAAGAGCTAAAAGAGGAAGTTCATCAATGGAGAAGAGGAAGCTCGGGAGGATTGTTCTTTGGCGAAAGTGGACTACTCCACTTTGAGATTTGATCTCTCTTCCCTTGTTTCCATCTTTGTACTTAATGTTTATTGTTGATTTTGATGATCTCCTCTTGATTTGATGTTGTATTGGCTAAGAACATGTTAGTTGAATTAAAGATTAGTTAGGGAAAGATATAGTTGTGTAAATACTCGTTTGGTTTAATATATGTTTCTTTAACGGTTATTGCTTTTAAGTCCGATTGTGTTTATCATTTGATGATGATCTTAGTATTCTTGTTATGATATTAGGGTTGGATTTGAGATTCTAGGGTTTGACACTCGGGAGAGGTAACCCTGGATTCGGACTAGGATAAACACATCGTTACGACCTAACGACCCAGGAGGGCGTTAGTTAGTGTGCAATCGATAACGTTGGATTAAGACTCATATGGCCTAGAGTCATTAAAACATTGAGGGGGACCTCTTCGTTGACACGAAATCGTGTATTCCCCCGTCTTACACTCGGAAGAGGTGACGGAGGAGTTTACGAACCGAAATTGTCGGATACCTAAACTCCGTTATTGTTAACTAAACGAAATCAAACATGTATTAAGTGAACGAAATCAATCCCTAGTTGATCAACTTAGTTAAGATTAACCCACTAATTATAGTTTAGCTTAGTTTAATTTTAAATCATTTCTTTCATCGTCAGGATAACATGAGACTGCGTAAATTGTGGTACTCAATTATTCACACTTTTCTCTGTGGTAATAATATCCGATCTTCAAGATCCCCTATATTAAAACTTAGACCTCATATACTTGCGAGAGTAAGTAGTGGTGTAATTTACGCCCTACCAACGGCGAATGCGACAAACTTTATTTCGAGGGGTAGCCAGACCCGCGGGGGGGGGGGGGGGGGGGAGGAGGGTATACATATAGACTTCCTCAAGAAGATCGTCATTGAGAAATGCATTTTTGATATCCATTTCAAAGAGAGTTTATTTTCTAATATTGGCGATGACAAGAAGTGTACGGACATATGTTAGCCTTGCCATTGGAACAAATGTCTCTTCATAGTCAATATCATATTCCTGAGTAAATCCCTTAACAACAGGTCAGACTTTATATCATTCAACAGATCCATCAGAAAGCATGTTGATCTTTAACACTCATTTGCACTCAATAAGAGTTTTTCTAGGCGGCAGATCAACGATATCCCAGGTATGAGTTTTGGCGAGGGCCTAAAGTTCTTCATCCATTACTTTTTGCCAAAGAGGATTAGTACTAGCCTTCTTATATGATTGAGGCTCATGCAAATGAATTATAGTGAAAAAACAATGAAAATTAAAAAGGTAATGTGGTGATGAGTTATTGGGTCGCAAAGGAAGGTGGTACAGGATCATCGGCCACAAGAGAAGTCTCAGGCATGGTCGCTGGAATCGGAAGGGTGAGATCAGATGGTGGTTTTGGAGTGGGTTCAGCTGGTGGTTCTGGGGTAGACTCAGCATAAAGTGCAAAGTTGGGCTCAACTGGTGGTGCTGGAGTGGACTCAACAGTACTTGAAACTGTATCTTCTGAAAATAAGTCGATGGATGGATCAGTAAAAAATCTGGATTTAGTGAGGGTTAACATGTCAAATTACTGTAAGGAAAAAAATATTTGATGCTCCCAAAAAATGACATGTCGCAAGATACAAATGGTTTTAGAAATGGGATCCCAACACCGATACCTTTTTTATGTTCGATGCCATATCCAGGAAAACAACACAGATGAGCCTTTGGTTCCAGTTTGTTGTGTTCATGTGGTTTGAGAATAATAAAACAAGCGCAACCAAAGACTCTTGAGTTCAGAGTAATCGGGAGGTTTACCGAAAAGATGCTCAAATAGAGACTGGTTTGGGATTGTAGCGGAAAGGATATTGTTTATTTTGTAGATGGTTGTGAAGGCAGCATCACCCCAAAAACACTCAGGACATGATGAAGAAATGAGGAGAACATAAATTGTATCAAGAATATGTCTATGTTTACATTCGGCTCGTCCATTTTGTTGGGATGTACTATAACACGAGCGATGAAGAAGCGTGTCATTTTTGTAAATCAGGTTAAGAAAAGCACGATCCTTGTATTTCATTACATTATCTGAGTAGAAAACTTTGATATTTCTAAAAAATTTGGGTTTGAACCATAGACGAAAACTCAGAATATATTTGGAATAGTTTGGATCGATGTTTCATAAGAAACAACCATGTATATTGAGAGTAGTCGCCCACAAAGATAACAAAGTAACGAAAAACACCCATCGAGGCATGAGAAGAAGGCCCCAAATATTAGAATAAATTAGATCAAATAGTGCAAAGAAAATAGACTGACTCTCTTTAAAAGATAGGGCTGGTTGTTTTGCAAGTTGGTAATAGATACATTTGAAGAACTCATGCTGAACTGAACCTAACTGACCACTAGAGATAAATGATTTGAGTCAGATAGATGAAGTGTGGCCTAAATGAGCATGTCAAATTTGGGATAGTGAGAGAGACACTGGTGGTTGTGGAGATAAAGGATGAGAATGGGGAAGAAGATATTGGCGGTAGTGGTGAGGTTGCGCAGGTTGATGAAGGGACATGAGGTTATGGTGGTGGTGGAGTTAGAGATGGAATGTGCAAACTGGTAAGTTCAAATAGATGTCCAACCTTACGACCAGCCTCAAGAGTTTCTCTTGTCCGAGGATCCTACACACGATAACCATTATTAGAAAATATAACTTCAAATTCCAATTCACAAAGTTACCCAACAGACGAGATTCAAGGTGTGTTTTAGAATCAAATACGTGTCAGGAATATAAATATGGGAAGTAAAAACCTGATCAATATGGGTAAGAGGCATTTAAGAACCATCAGCAGTATGAATACTAAAGATATTCATCATGGAGAGTTTGGTTGAAAAAATATTGGGATCAAATGTCATGTGATTACAACAGGCAGAGTCAAAAAATGAAGAAGAGCTATCTGTAGTAAGTGAGAGAGCAGGGAAAATGTTTGTACCATTACCATTTTTGGAAAAGATATGAAGGAGGAATGAGGTCAAATCTGCAATAGACATGGTGACAGTAGTAGAGGCAGGATTTGAACCCTCTTTAGCATTAATAATGAATGAACAACCCACAGACATCGTTGTTGAACCTAAAGAAATTATTGTCACAAATGTATTCAGAATGTTGAAATTATCCAGAAACTAGTCTACACTCGTGAAGAACCAATTGAGAGCCCATTGAATCAATCAAATCTCCGTGATAAACCGAATCAACAATATAAAGAGAGTTATACTGTATGATCCAAATTTGATGAAACGAAGATCATAGATAACTCCACAATATTGAAATTGTTCAGCAATCGATATTGAATCTTCAAGGACCGGGCAAAAAATGAGTGAACCGACATAGAAACCTAATGAATATAAAGGAAAGTATATTCTGTGAGTCTCAAATCACAAAACGGAGGTCAAAAACAAAATCAAAGCATCAAAAAACCCTAAGAACCAGTCTAAGTTTACAAAAAAAGGGTAAAACAAGGCCTGAACCGGTAGTGGGAATGAACCTGAACAAGTGGCAGTAAGTGAATCGAAACAACACGGCTTCTTGGGGTGCATGAGAGTGTGTTTTGTGTTAAATTGGGATTATTTTGTGTTGTTGGAATCATCTTGTCGATACGGATTCGATAATATATTATTAGATGGATTTGGAGCCCTGATGGAGGCAGTAGAGCCCAAAATCTGAGATGACGAGGCTCGGTGGTACTGCAGGGTTTGGGAGACACGTGAGAACGCGTGGATTCTCTGGTGGTGATAATTTTGGTGACGTTGTGTTCGTCTCTTCAAGATGAAGATGGTGGTGTGGTACTTGTTGATACCTGAGCGGTGATGAGGCCTACAGTAATAACGAAAGCCTCGCGAAAAAAGAAAAGCGGCCGGGGCGGAAGCTTAAGGGTTGCAAAAATTTTAGGGAGAACAGGTTCAGGAAAGACTTGCTTTTGATACCATGTTAAGATGATTGAGAGTGGAAAACATGAATATGTATTGATATTATGCGAAAGAGACATAAGAATACAACGATATATACACATATTTATAGGGAAAGTGGGGGCTATGGTTTTGCTCTAATGGGTCACGTGGACCAAGCCCATAAAATACATTAACAATAACCAAAGCTAAATTGATATTTAATTCTTCTTCTATCCTAGATTTCGTCTCCTGCAATATGACGATTGTTAGGTTTGTTATGTCTGGCCTTTTGGACGATGCTCGTAAACTGTTTGATAAAATGCCCGAGAAATGTTGTCTCATATATGACTATGATAATGGGTTTCACCTATAAGAGTTGTTAGATCGAAGCAATTGAGCTTTTCAGGGACGTGATGATTTCTAGGGAGGTTCCAAACGAGATGACATTATCGCGTGTCATCTCGACTTATTCTCATTTCAGTGATGTTCACAATGGCCAAGCACTTTATGCTGAGATGTTGAATTTTCTTTAACAGAAGAAGACCTGAGTGGAATCAATGGTGGAGAAGATTGAATGATGGTAGAAAACCAAACAAACCTTCGGCGAGCTTTAAGATGAGGAAGACCCCTTAAATCACCATCCTCCATTGGAACATGGGTTGATATTGGTTCAGGCCATACTGATGGAGCCCTTTCTGATTTAGAGATCTTCTAGAAATATTGGAAAATGGCGAAGTTAATACCTGAGATTATAAAACGTAATCATGTTTTTTAATCCTTGTGTGATTATTAGCTAGAGGGAGAACTTAGCATTGTTCCGATGCATAAATGTGTTTGATGAAGATGGATCCCATTTGTATTGACATCATAATAAATATTTATACAAGAAAATGAAGAGTAATAAAAGGAAAAAAAAAGTTACAATCAAATAAATAAATAATGAAATATAAATGGAATAGGGAAAAAAACATAGAGAATAAGATGCTTCCTAATATGCTCCCGCAAGATGGTAGGTCTAAGGGAGATACCAATCTTGGAACGAAGATGCTCAAAATCATGGATTGATAAGGCTTTTATTAACATATTCTCCAATTTCTCCTTAGAGGATAGATGAGACACATGCAATGCACCATCCTGAACCTTCTGACTAACAAAGTGAGAGTCGATTTCAATGTGCTTCATTCTAGAGTAAAAGACCAGATTGGCACAAAGATAGGTAGCACCTAAGATATCGCAGTAAATAAGAGGCACTTGAGATAGAGAAATTGATATCTCTTGTAGCAAACTCTAAATCCAACAACATCCTAAAGAAGTAGAAGCAGAGCGATATTCAGCTTCCGTGGAATAATAGGAAACAAACTTTTGTTTCTTAGAATTCCGGGAAATAGGATTGATGCCCAAGAACACTATGTAGGAACTTGTAGATGATCTATCATTTTTATTACCAACCTAATCCACATCTGAGAATGCATGAGAATAAAAAGGAGAGTGATGACGAATGAAGAGACCATGAGAAGATGTACCAGCCAAGTAACGAAAAACCGTCTTAACAGTGGACCAATGATTTGTAGTGGGGCAACGTGTAAATTGCGAAAGTTTGTTCACAGCAAACATGATATCTAGTCAAGTTAACTGCATATATTGGAGACTTCCAATAATAGTACAAAACTTTGTGGAATTATCAAGAGATGAGCTATTAGCCAGGGAGAAATTATGACCGGTTACGAGGGGGTTCGAACAGCCTTTGTACCTATCATGTTGGCTTTGTACAGGATGTTCATGATGTATTTCTACTAGGAAAGAAAAAGACCGGTGGTTGTCCAAGTAACCTCAACACCCAAAAAATAATTAAGAGACGCCAAATCTTTAATGGAAAATTTCTTACCAAGCTGCTAAATAAATTCATCAATCACATGAGGACAATTACCAGTAACAATTAAATCATCTACATAAACAACTAAATAGATTACCAGTCTTGTTTTGTTAAAGATAAATAAACAATGATCAGACATAGAATTTATAAAACCCAAATTAAGCAGAAAATGTTTTAGCTCATCATACCAAGTCTGATATGCTTTATTTTAGACCATAAATTACTTTGTGAAGTTTGCAAACATGATTTGGGAATTTTTCATTGATAAAACCAGGTGTTTGATCCATATAAACATCTTCAGTTAGAGTTCCATGCAGAAAAACATTGTTTACATCTAATTGGCGAAAAGGCCAATCATGAGAAACAACAATAGTGAGAATGACCCTGATAGTTGTATGCTTGGAAACCGGAGAAAAAGTCTCAATATAATCGATACCTGGACGTTGATTGAACCCCTTGGAAACTAACTTGCCTTGTACTTGTTGAGGGAGCCATCCGAACTGTATTTAGTTCTAAGTACCCATTTACAGCCAGCTAGGTTTGTTTCACAATTCTGGGGAACAAAGGACCAAGTTCATTGACGAGATAAAGCAGTAAGCTCTGCAAGCATGGTCTCACGCCATTTGGGATTCTTCAACGCTTGGATGACGAATTTTGGTTGTAGCGCTGCGACGCTGGTAGTAGGGTGCCCCGACGCTAGAGTCTCGGGTTTTTGTATGGGACGGGTTGAATGTCGACGCCGCGACGTTGATGAGATAATGTCACTACGATGATGGGTATGGTAGATGACTAATTAGGCATGCTATGTTTATGAGAGGTTTTTATGGTGGCTAAAAGGCAAAGCTTTTGAGTGGGTTTATATATACTATTTTTTGACCTTGTGACCATGAGATGGGTGTTAAGTGGAGAAGGTGGGAGGAAAGAGTAGGAGGAAGGTAAAGTAGAAAGCAGAGGCGAAGAGGAAGAGAATGTACTTGATGCAATGTTGGTAGAGCTTACAGGACCGTTTGATGAAGTTCTATTGCCAGAATGCACTACCGGAAGAGGCGAAGCTATAGAGGAGTTCATGAGAGGGACATCCACGGGTAAAACAGGTGAGGGTATAGAAGAATGCAGAAAAGTGGGCAACATGAAATGGCAAGGGGACCATTAGTCTAGGCTCTCTTGGGTTGGGCGTGGTTAATCAAGGACAAGATTTGTATATGGAAAATAGTGCTCAAGAAAGTCAACATGGCATAAGATATAAATCTTGGATGTAGTAGGATCCAGACAATTTATATGCGATTTGGCTAGAGGCATACCTAAAAAATAAACAAAGAGTGGATTGCGGTTGAAGCTTATTTTGGTTATAAGGACGAAGCCAAGGGTAGCAGAGACAACCAAATACCCTTAGCTCATTATAATTTAGAAGAGAACCAAATAACCAAAAATATGGAGAATCTTCATTAAGAATCGGGGTTGACATTCTATTGATGAGATAGGTAGTAGTGAAAAAGCATGCAACTAAAAGAACAAATGGGAGATTAGCAAGATGTAGTAGGGTAATATTCGTCTCCACAATATGATGATGACGCTCGGCAGTACCATTGTGTTCAGGAGTATATGGTGGAGTCAAGAAATATGAAATGCCATTAGATTGAAAGAAGGGCCAAAGATGCACAAACTCCCCATCATTGTCAAAGTAAAATGACACAATGGGCTTTTTGAAGAATTTTTCAACCAGAACTTTAAATTTTGCGAATATGGTGGAAACATCATATTTATGTTTAAGAGGATAAAGCCAATATAATTAGTGAAATGATCAACAAATATAAGATAATAGCTAAATCCATCAATGGAGGTGATGGGAACGGGTCCCCAAACATCTAAATATATAAGTTCCAAAGGAGACGAACTTTTTATTGATGATTGATCAAAAGGGGTTTTGTGCATTTTATTGTACTTACAAGAGGTGAAAAATAAATTTTTGTCTAAAGAAGAAACAGGAAGGTTGAGAAGCTAAAAAACATTTCAAATGGCGGAGATAGAAGGACACCCGAGTCGCCAATGCCAATGTGGAGCTGAAGTGGTGGTGATAGAACAGGCTTGCGAAGAAGATGAATGAAACGATAACGATGTAGATGCAAGTGGCCACTCATAAACTCCATCTTTAGGTTTCCCGACCACAAAAGGTGCTCCCGTACGATAGTCATTCACAACAAACGAAAAAGATGAGAATTCAACCAAAACATTGTTAGAGAAACACAACTTATGCACAGAAACTAAATTCATTTTCATGGTAGGAACAAAAAGAACATTGGAAACTAAATTTATTTTCATCTTCACCCTTATAATTAGAATATAGAGACAAATTTTGAAGATCTTGAGTGACATGGTGAAAGGCACCCATGTCTACAAGCCATCCAGGATTGGTACCCGAAGTTTGAGAGACCAAATTGGCACTTGGTTATGGATGGAAAACATTGAAGAAGTTGCCCGATGAAGAGCTAATCCAATGAAAGGCAGCCATAAGCTTCCTACATTGCTTGATGACATGCCCATGTTTGTCACAGTATTGAAAAACAACCTCAGGCAATGTATTTTGATTGCCTAGAGGAAACAAAGATCCCTGGGAAGACCTTTATGTGTTTCTTTGAAAGTTACGAGATGAGGAGAAGGAAAGAAGCCTTGAGCATTTTGGTTACCTCTGTTATTGTTGCGACAGCCATTGTAACTCAGTTTGGCCATGAAATTAGTTGTGATAGAGGCAACAGAATAGGCAGACTCCTGTGCCAAATAAGTCTCAAAGTCAGTCAACTTTTAATATGACTCTTAAAAAGTGATGGAAGTGTCTCGAGCACGAAGAGCAGCAGCGAATTCTTTATATTCAATTGGAAGACCATGGAGTACATGAAGAACAACCTCATCTATTGAGATTTGAATACCAACAGTGCCAAGGGAGGTAACGATTTGCTTGATTTTCTAGAGATAGGCTATGATAGAGGATGAGCCCTTGTTGGTTGGACTGAGCAACTCACAAAGACTTATGATATGAGCACGAGGGGGCTTAGCATAAGGGCTACCAAGTGTATGCCAAACATCATAATAAATTTTGGCATCAATAACAAAAGGAACAATATCAGCCAAAAGATAAGCGACAATAGCACTATGAATCAGGTGATCTTAACGGATCCAATAAGAAGTAGAAGAGAGAATTGGATCTAGTAGGGTTTCAACAAACTTAAGAAAATCATACCCAATAAGTAAAGAATGCCATTAGGTATCCCAAGATTTGTAGTTGGTAGGGGTCAATTTTAATGGAGCTTGGGTAGAAGAATTTATGGAGACAAGGTGGTTTTATTGAGAGAGAGGTAAAACGTTGGGTGATAAGGGTATTGCCGAGAAAAAGGCAACAAATGAGGCATCTTTTTGGAGAGAGAGAGAGAAAAAAAAACCTTGTCGTTCGGTTAGGGCTCTGACACCATAACGGTGTTTGATGAACATTGAATTTTCATTTGTATTGACATCATAATAGTTATTTATACAAGAAAATGAAGAGTAATAAAAAGAAAAAATAAGTTACAATCAAAGAAATAAAGGAGATAATATAAATGGAATAGGGAAGAAATCATAGAGATTAAGATGTTTCCTATTTTGATTGTTTGAGAATAGGATGTTTCTTATTTTGATTGTTTCCTAATAGTGCATTTGGAAAGACCAAAAGTGTAGCATTTTTTACGATGTTTTTTGTCTCTTCCTTTTCCGAAGCAGTCCTTCTCGCATATACTCGTCCTTTGTTGGAAGTTTATTATGCCCTAGAGAGCATCTCCCATCTCAACTTTCTACCCCATAATTTTTACGCATAACTTGATGCACCGTGCATCTTATTTTCAAATCTGGTGTATTTCCACTTGTTTGGTTGGTTAGATTTGTATTTCCAGCTGGTTGTTTCTTATTTAGATTAGTTAATTCGTTCAGCTACATAGGATTGAACTAGGTTGTTGTAGATATTTGGCGACAGTAAATTTCGAGAAGAGAGAGAGAGAGAGTCTGTGGATTAAAAATTGGGAATCAAAAACAAGAAGAAAAAGGGGGGGAAAAGAAAATTACCTATTTACCCCCAAATCCATTAGATTTAACTCAATTTTTTGAAAGAATGATCACTTAAAAAATCGCGTACAAATACGAATACTACTTTGACAAAAAAAAATAGAGGGTTAAATAGAAAAACGCGTGCAAATATGAGGACCAAAATTATAATTTGCCCTAAAATTAATAAAACCCACTATATAATAATAAATAACAATTAAATTCACTAAAATCACTTTATTAATAATAAATAATATTTAAAACTCAATGAAATAAAATAAAATGTTAAAAAGAAAGGAAAATTAAGGAGAATTAAGAAAAATAAATCACTTAGTCAAATATGTTGAGATAACAATTTTAGCAATAATTAACTGTGGATAAATTGTTGGGATAAGTTCAGACAATATTTGACACTTTTGGATGTTTGATGACAATTCTATTATCTCATGCGGTATGCTTCCAATATTTTTTTTTTTAAAAAAAATAATAAATAAATAAAAAATTAATATTTAAGTTTGTTCAAAATTTGTTAAAAATCTATCTATATATATTAAATAAGTTGTACCTACAATATAAATTTGGCAAAGTTGTCACTTTCAGTAATCGTGCTACTCAATCGAAATTGAGATCTAGAGTTAACACCTTCATGACTTTCCGAAAATAAGACTGCCTAAATGAAGCAACACAACCATAATTTGTTGACAAACAACTTTTGGTATAACAGGCAATATTTGTATGAAATTTTCACCAAGAACGACAATGATATCCTCAAATGGATTTGGGTTATTTCGTATATCTTCCAATGTGCGATCTATCAATTAAACACAATACTTATTTTGCATTGGGACCCTGTCCAAAATTATTAATTTTATTTCTCTAAAAAATTATGCAGCAATGATTGCTTACTAAATCCGCTAACTGGATTTTTAAGAATATTTAAAGAAATGTGAAATATAAAATGTGTAGTTTTCTGTCTCCTTGTAGAAATAATGATGCAATACTGAATGAAACAACTACAATGACAAAATGATCAAAGCCACGATATTTTATTGCATGTACAAAAGAGTCTCAGGGCCAATAAAAATGATACTACGCATGAAATTTTATTTGAATTTCTATTTAATTTGAAATAATTGTATTTATTATTTACTGTTGTAAAATTGACTTGATAAATCGAAAACTATCGCTATAGTTTGTGAAATTTCTCAGATTACATAAAATAAATTATTGGTTATTCAGTTTTGGTATTAATTCTCCAAATAGAGAAATCACGTGGCGGCTTTGGGAAATCGGGTCGTTACATTATCAACCAACTGAACTACCTAGATCACTTTACTTATAAGCTGCTAAGATCAGCTCATTAACCAATTGAACAGCCTAGATCAGTTAATCCATAAGCTAAGCTGCCAAGATTAGCTCATTGACCGACTGAACTGCCTAGATTAGTTCATCCATAAGCTAACCTACAAAGATCAGCGTATCGACCGATTGAACTACCTAGATCAGTTCGTCCATAAGCTAAGTTTCCAAGATCAACTTAGAATAAACTGAACTGCCTTGGTCAGTTCATTCATAAATTGAGCTACCAAAATCAGCCCATCAACCAACTGGACTGCCTAGTACTCCAATCAAACTGAGTATCGAAGATCAGCTCATCAGTTCACAAATCAAACCAAGTATCGAAGATCAGCTCATTAATTCATCAATTTAACTGAACCGCTAAGATCAGCTCAACACACCAACCAAGCTACTCTAATCGATCCACTTAGTAAACACTTAGTAGAAAATCACCGAATCTTGAAGCTTATGTTAAGCTGCTCAGATTAACTTGGCAAGACACCAAGCTATTTGCAACAACTCATTCAAGAGCTAATGTGCGACAAGTTATCAAATTTCAGGTCAATAAGTACATTATTTCTATTAGTCTATTGAGACCCATGCAGTCCACATCACGTTTATTACTTAAACTTGATATGGAGGAAGGCAGAGGAAGAATAAGAATATATTTCTCATCAAACCGAACTACCGGATAATGAAACACTTGCATTGATAAAAACGCCAAGTGTAAGGAAGAAATTGAGTTGCCTAGATCAATTTGTCAAGATCAAACTGAATTGCCTAGCTTAGTTCATTCACAAAATGAGCTGTCCAGATCAGTTCGTCAAAATCAAACCAAAATGCCTAGCTCAGTTCATTCACAAACCGAACCACTGAAATCAGTTCATCAAGTTAATCGAACTGCTCAAATCAGATCATCCAATACATACTTGGTGACAAAAACGTCACATCTTAAAGCTCATACTAAGCAACTTAGATCGATTCGTTAAGAGAACCACGTTTTTTATAACAGTTCATCCAAGAAATGATTGGTGACAAGTTATCAAATTTCGATTAGGTAAGCAAACTATTCTTATCATTTTGTTCAGCCTTTTGTGATAATATGGATATACTCTATTTATTCTTAAAACATTATGTTAGAGAATTTAATATTTTCTATGTGGACAGTTAACATTCCATGTTTTTCCATTCTTAGTTTATCTTTGGGAAAACGTTATTCTTGGAATTTCAGCACTTGTTTGCGACAGATGAAATGCAACAATTTTTTTTATAAATAATGGATACATCATTACAATCCAAAAAAGAATAAATGTACTTTACATTCTTCATCCAACTTGACTACATCACTTTCCAACATAAATCATATTTCACCATCACATGAATGCTTCCAAATATAATTTATCTTTCATCTTGTTATATGACATCCTCCTCAAGGAATTGTTCTTTCTCAATCTTAAACTCAACACTCCTTACTATGGAGTTAGTACAAAATTAAACGTGTGTCCGGACTTTAACCCTGGTTGAGTGAAAACCAAGTGGCTTAGATCAATTCGTCAAAGAAACTGAGCTGCTCAGATCAGTTCGTCAAAGTAAACGTTTGTAAAATTGACAAAACAGTTTGGAGCAATGACTAAGCGTAGGAAAAAAAGTTGACCTTTCATCTCACTTCTTTGAATCAACACTCAGATTAGGGGGGCAAATGATGCGGGAGAAATTCTCGTCTAATGGGAGAACCGAAAAGATATAACTCCCCACTAAATCAGAGTATAACTCTCCACTAAATGACGCCATAATGGGGAGCCAAAAAAGAGGTAACGACTAGAAGGTGATTTAGTCTTTAAAAGGGAAATGTATCACATTTTACATTTTTTTCAGTCTTAAGCTTTCTTTCATACATAGAACAGTCTAATCTTATTTTCAAGTCGGAGGTTCGTTGGTTGACACCACACCGGTGTCCCTCTCAGAACTAACTGGTTTTACAGGTTGGATTGTAGGTTACGGAGATTTCTGACACATGAGGAGCTGTTACACATACCGGGGATTTTTTTGGCAACATTATCTTGTTTATTTTATTTGTCCTCTCCACTTTGAAATTTTATAATTTACTCTTTTTTATTTTTAATAAATTGAAAAACTATTTTTTAAGTCAACGAGACATACTAAAAAATGGATAAAATTAAAATTTCAATCTAAATGTTATATGAAATAAACAAAACTATCCTTCATTTTCTTGTCTTTATCAAAAAAAATAAATAAATTAGATAGAGAAAAAGAGTTAGAGGAGGAAAATGATAATTTTTCTGTTTCTAATGTTTAAATATTAAATTGAATTAAAAAATAAAGAATGATTAAGTTATATATATATATAAATAAATAAATGTGAGTTTCTCCCTTTCTTTATTTAAGAATAGAAGGGACGATGAAAAGTGCTTAAAATAAAATTAGACTCAAGTATTAGGCGATAAAACACAATTAATCTCTAAGATTTTTTTTTTTAAAAATGAAATAAAAAAATTAACGCACTTGGGTGTTGGGGGGGGGAAGAGAGAGAGAGCGAGAGCCAACCTTTAAGGGGAGGGGAATATGAGACAATTGAATGAGTGATAACGGTTAATGCAAGAAAAAAAGTGGTGGGAATTGAACCCGACGTGAATCGAACACGCAACCTTCTGATCTGGAGTCAGACGCGCTACCATTGCGCCACGGATCCACTTTATATGATATACCGATGATTTATTATATATAACAGTTTGATTTGCCTAGAGTATGATTTTATAATGGGTCTTTCATCCCTTACTAATTCATTCTTATACGCTTAAATTTAAAGAAAAATTCAATTAACATATATTAATTATTTATTTATAATATTTATGTCTCATTCATTATATTATTATTGACATTATTGCTAATATTGTTACATGAGAATAACATTTGTATTCTTTCATTTATTATGTTAACGTTGATATAGTGAGAGGATATGTATTTAAGTATATTATAAATAATAAATATATAGGTGGTGTTTTGTCAATATAAACTTGTAAGTAGTGACATATTTTAATTTTAATGGTAAAAATGGAATTTTTTCTAAAAAAAATTTAAAATAATTTTTTTTTTCTTTTATTGTTACGTTGAAGTTATATTGAATTAAAAGCAAGTTAATTATTTTGGGAACATTATTAGTCCAAAGTATGTGGCATTCTGAATCCTATATTATATTGTCCATAGAACTCCACTTTTAACTTTAATAGAATTTTCTCAACATATCTTAACACAACTTTAAATTAATTATAAACAAAAAGCTACTTATTTCCAAAGTAGCATTCGCTTTATATTTAAAAAAAAAAATACTTTGAAAAATTAAAAAAAAAATGATTTTTAGTATTCCTTTTGACAAAAAATAATTATTTGGTTTAATTATTATTATAAGTTTTTTTGTCATAATTCCAAAATTTGCATTTTTTATTTTTTGATAAATTTAATAATTCTGTCAAAATTCCAAACTTACTATATGCCATAAAAATTATTGTATTTTTTTATATGAAAAAATTATAGTGATTTTTATGCGATACAATAATTTTAGATTTCTGAAAAAATTACTGTAGAACATATACTGTATGGACAAAATTTTTAATTGTTTGGCCTCTTCACCAAGAACCAGATTATAAGAGATTGATGAAGGAAGAACTCTCCATCCGATTTTTTTCCTATCATCTATAATTTTTTGTTGGATTAAGAGATGAGTGATGATACCAAGTTATGCCACTCCACCAATTTATGAAGTATATATATATATATATATATATATATATATTTTACTTTTCATACTTCAAAAATATCACTGGTTAAAAAATTCTTTTATTTAGAAGAGAAAAAAATATATGAAAATTATGTTTGATAAGGTAAAGGTGATATTTTAATGTTATCCGGATGATCTCTTCATTTAAAAAAATTCGGACTTGATTGAAAATATCTGAATACAAGTGCTAATTTATCAATCTCTTAAAATATAAAGATATATATATATATATATATATATATATATATATATATATATATATATATATATATTAATTACTTTTACTTTCTTAATATTTAAAAGTGGCCAAAAACTGTTACTTTTATTTTTAAATATTTTTTTATTAAAATAAAAATAAAAATACTTAGAAACAAGATAGTGCCTTATTATTGTGTTTTTTTTTTTTTTTTTTTTTAATTTATAAGAAATGTTTAAGAAAAATGGTTACCAAAGAAGAGGGAAAATGACAGAATTAAATGCTGCGATAAAGCTTTGAAAATGTTAAGTCCTAGGAAGATTAACAAATCAGAGTGGCGCAGCGGAAGCGTGGTGGGCCCATAACCCACAGGTCCCAGGATCGAAACCTGGCTCTGATATGTGTACAAATCGGAAGCAGCTGCCTCTTTTCACTTTCTTTTATTCTCCTGTATCTTCTCTTCGAAAATTTCAGTTGGCCTCCAATTTTTTTTTGTTAAAATACTTAATGTTTTTTTTCTTTTCTTCTTTTTTTTTTTACTCACTTTAAGGAGCAACAAATATGGGAAGTGAAATTTATTATTTAGTCTTCAAACGTGATATAAATCATAAAATAAAAGATAAATTATCTTTTAAACCTTCTAACTATTAACACGTTTCTATATAGTCCAAATAACCATATTTAAATATGATTTATTTTTGTCTATATTTATTGTTTTAATGTTTGATATGGATAGATCCGGTTTAGAGGAATAAGATATTGAATGTTTTAATTTTTTTTATATATATTTTGTTCCATTAATCTAGCGATTTAATATTTGGTTCCTTCAAATAGTATCAAAGTCGTGTCATAATTAACTTAAAATAATTTTGGTTATGGTTGTGAATTGTTGAATTATAGGAATATTGATGAAATATCAATTTCATGTAAATTTGAAAGAGTTTTTGAAATTGATTTTATAAAAAAAAATTGAAAATTTATTGGAAAATCAGAATTTGGAGAATTCGAGGGAATGGCGTTGTGGTTAAAACCACAACCCCGGTGGGAGTTCAAATAGCCGGCAGCGACAGTTACACCATTGTCGTCCACCATCATTTGTGGTAACACCCCACTATTTGGGGGCATTGCCAGGCAGCGTGTGCCACCATGATGTCTTGGTATCGTGGTGGCATAGCTATGGTGACGTAAACCATCATGGCGGCATGGTGTTTTAGTGGCGGTTCCCCGCATAGTGGCTCATTAATCATTCAGACGAAATTCAAATGCATATGATTTTGTTAGAGTCTACAGAATTTAGTCTTTCGAATATTTTGAAGAGAAGTAAAAAGTTGGCTTGGCAAATCTAATTTGAATTTTAAATTCTTCCTGAATCAGATCTTACCTAATTTAAAATTTAAAATTCTAATTTTAACTATTTATGTATTTTGTTGATTTTTTCATTTGGTAAATCAAAAGTGGTTATGGCAAAGAGATCATTGAGACACCCTTTACGTTATGAAGAAGATCGAACGGGTTGTATGTGGGGTCTTATTAGTATCTTTGGCTTCCGCCATGGTCAAATACCAAAGAGGCTTCTCTCAGATAGGAGGCGTGGGAATAAACCTTCCGTTTGTAAGAATTTTCATTTTGATATGAAGATTAAGGGCTTTCGATTAGGTTTTGTTTGCTTAGTGTTTTTTCTTTTTATTACTAGAAAATTCAGAATAGAAAACAGAAATATGGGAACGATTTTGTGTTGTTCTTGAAGATTTTATTTTGAAATTCTTCGAGCAAAAATGTTTTTAATCTATTTTTTGGGAAGAAGATTATAAATCTGGCAATAGTAACACTACACAAACGGAGCCTCATTGTTTTGTTTTTTTGTTTTTTTTCATTTCCCCTAAAACTTGGAACAGGAACAAAATTAACCCAAAAAAATGTTTCTATTCCTTGAAAATATGGAAAAAGAATAGAAGTATGGAAACATTTTTGTGATGGTCCCAGAAATTAATTCTACGAGTCTGTGAGGTATATGCATTGATAAGGAGATTGGAATTCCAGAAGTGGTTTAGGAAGCCTATTGATTAAGTAATGCTACAATAGGATGAAGGAAGTTTTGCTTGTTGTAGCAATGCTACAATGGTTTCAATTAGATATTTGTATTTTCTTTCAACCAATCCATAATTTTCATGGGTATGTGGGCAAGATTTTTGGTGTTACGTTCCCTAGGATGACAGATAGGTAGCAAATTCAAGGCTTAAATATTCTCTTCCATTGTCAGTTCTTAACTTTTGAACTTCAATTTTCAATTGAGTTCTAATCATGGGAACAAAATAAGCGTAGGATTTGAATGCCTTTAAATTTTTGTTTAAGTGGATATGGCCAAGAAAACGTTGAGAAATCATCTATGAAAACAATAGAGTGTCTAAACACTTTTAAAGAGATAATTGGGGAAGGTCCCCATACATCTAAATGCACAAGTTCAAACTCATGATTTGTTTTATATACTAAAAATGAGAATGAAATATACTAAAAATGAGAATGAAAGTTCGTGTCTCTTGGTTGTTGCACAAGGCGTGCACACACATTCTTTTGAAATAACTGGAAATTGAAATGATTTTGCTAAGTTGTTGTAAAGTTCAACAGAGCTATGACCTAGTCTTAGGTGCCATATAGGTGGATTAGGCTCTTTGAACACTATAGTGGTAGCACTAAGTTTTTTTTAGAGGAAAGAAGTAGTTGATTTGGTGTGAAGAGACTGCAGATGATAGATACCATGTTTAGAGGGACCCTATAATAGTAACATATTAGTGGAATTGCCTAGAATTTGTAATCCCTTAGCATGAAAAGAATGGAACAATCATTATCAATAGAGAATTTATGGACCGACATTAGATTTAAGGCAATTGATGGAACATGAAGAATTTTATGGATAAGGAATTGAACCTGATCTAGTCCTTAATATGGTTGAGCCAACTGCATATTTGCTAATTCATTGGTAATATGGTTGTTTGCTCATAAATCAAGAAGCCATTCTCCTAAACAATCCCCTGGATCAGATTTCTCAAATATGGAGGCATTGTTTTACTTGAGTCTATGGAACACTTGGTTGGTGAAGTTTGGTGTTTTAGTAAGTTTCATCGTGTTTGTACCAGCAATCCAATGCAGAATGGTTTGATTTACGACAAATTTAGCAAATAAGTCTTCCAAAATTTTAGGAATAATTTGGATTCTGATGATTATTGTATCCTCGTCTGTTACTCCTTCATCCTCTACCTCTTTTGTTTAAACTTATCCTCCTTCTTTGAATGTCAAACCTTCCTCCATTATTCTAGTAAGCTTGGAAAGTTGTGCATTGTTCCTTGTTATAATTTGATACTATTGGAGGTTGGATATGATCCTCCTCTTCAAGAAGTCTAGAATTTACTTGATCAATGGTGAGGGTCTTTTTCTTAAACGAAATGTAGGTTTTAATGGAGTCATACTCTTTAGGCAATCTTTTTAAAGCATAATACACAAAGTTTAAGTCATCAAGAGCAATAAGTTTGACGGATATATATATTCTGCCATGTTCTTTATCTCTATGATATACTCAAGCATGGTAGAGGTACCTTTTGTGGTTGTTTGGAGTTGAAGGGTTTGGTGATGGACATAAGTGATCGAGATTGGATTAAAACTGTTTTCCAGAATTTGCAAGACATCCATGGTTTAAGGCAATTTTCTGACGATAGGAAGAAAAACACCTGACATAGTGCTCATGATGTAGGTTCTAACATGTTTGTCCACCATCATCCATTGATCATGCTCTAGATTTTTCATTGTCTGACCTTATGTGTTCCACACTTTTGGTTCTAAACATGTTTTCTTCCCAGTAGCTAGATCAAAAAGATTGTTGGTGTTTAGGGCATTCAACTCTTTTGATTCTCCCATGATATAATTTGTTGCATCATGTTTAGCATTGATAAGGGAGCTTAGGTTAGAGGCCACAAAACTAAATTTTGGTGGTATGTTTCCCGTGGTTGGTTTTTAAGAAAATTGTATTACTTTTACCGAGTATTTTGTTGAAGTTTTACGGCGAATGATCTGTAGATCAAAACTCAATGATGAGTCATGAGATACGATACCATTTTGAGGAAGAGAAGTTGAAGATAGGGAGATGAAATTCATTGAGAGAATGAGAAAAAGAAGGTAATTCGGGTAAGTGTAAAAATACTCATTCAATTCAATCAATTGCAAGAAATGGAATGAAATATTTAATATGGTACTAATTATAGGAAAGAGAACAAAAGAGAATTGTAGAAGAAAATCTATTACAAAATAATTTAGATTCAATACTAACTAACAAAATTCAAATCACAAATCTCCAGTTTTTATTTTCAATCAAAATTAAATAGCTACGAATACAATCGAGATTCGAAGATAGACTTAATAAGATCAAAATCAAGCGGCGAAAGCTACTTATATGAACATATTAGCCTAACTTTCTACCAACAGTAACACAAAGCAATTGAAACACAAAATCATTCAATAGGGAAAAAAATAAAAATCTGATTTGAATTTTTAATTTTTTTACAATTTCTCTTTCGTTCCAATTGGAACTTAGTACTTTTATGCTAAAAGCATCAATAAAATGAACAATAAAAAGACAAAATTAACAATGTCATACAAATGTAGTGAGGAACACAACTACTGGCATATAATTAAGAAATGGGTTAATTGTTTTTATCTAATATACTTTTATCTTGTTTATTTTATTGTCCTCTCTACTTTAAAATTTTATGTTTTAGTCTTTTTCTATTTATAATAGATTAAAAATTATATTTTTTGAATTTAACAAGATATGCTAAAAAGTGAGTGGGATTAAAATTTCAATCTAAATATTATAAAATGGACAAACTTATCCTTTATTTTATTTTGTCATCATAAAAAAATGAAAATTAGATAGAGAAAGAGAGTTAGAGAGAATAATGTTAATTTTTCCGTTTTCTTATATTCAAATATTAAATTAAATTAAAAATAAAGAATGATTAATTTATTATATATTCTTTTGGAATAAATTAAGTTATTTTATAGGCTTTTCTCTTTATTCAAGAGTAGAAGGGGATGATGAAAAGTGATTAAAATATAAGATGAGAAAAGATAATTAATCTTTAAGGGTACGTTTGGCTAGGCGGAAAAAATAATGGATGAAAAAATGAAAAAGAAAAAAGGGTGAAAAATGAAAAAGAAAAAGGGGTGGAAAAAAAAAAAGGATGTAAAAAACAAGTTCTTTTTCTCTCTCTTTTTTACCTCTTAAATTTGGGATGAAAAAAGAGGAAAAATAGTTGAAAATGCAAAGAAGAAAGTATCAAAATTACAATTATGCCCTTATCTATTTATATGTTATCTACCCATTCATCCATATGTTTTTTGGATTTATTTTATTTTTATTTTATTTATTAGTAATTTAAATATATTGTATTCAACTTGTTAATTATAATCCTATTTAAGTGAATTATTTTCTTATTAGTTAGTGAAATGACTATTTTTACATGATTTGGAATATTGATGGTATATTTTAATTTTATTTTGTCATGGTAAAATAGTAAATTAATTAAGTGCATAATATTTATTTTTATTTTTATTTTTTTCTTTCTTTACTAAAGATAAAACATTATATTTTTCTCCCTTTTCATCCCTCCAACCAAATAACTCTAAAAAAATAAAATAAAAAATTCCAAGAATAATTTTTTTTTTTTAATTTTTCATTCTTCCAACCTCCTAACCTAAGAAATGTAAACAACAAAATGTAGACACATTAACGTACTTTGAGAGATGGGGAAGGAAGGAGGGGCTAAAAGAAGATGAGCGCAAACGACCAAAATGACGGTTTGAAAAAGTAGAGAGTAAAGTGGTAGGGATTGAACCCGACGTGAATCGAACACGCAACCTTCTGATCTGGAGTCAGACGCGCTACCATTGCGCCACGGATCCACTTTATGTTCAAGTCTCTCATTTCTTTTATAACACTATATTTTTCTTGAGCTTTTAAAATAATATATATATATATATATATTTTTGGAATATTATTTTTGACAAACGTTTATATTGAATTGAACGCAAGTTAATTTTGTTGGGAACATTACTTATAATTTTATATTATAATATCCATAGAACTCAACTTTAACTTTGATAAATTTTCTCAATGTACCTTAACACAACTTTAAACTAATTTTGGAAAGATAGAAATAAAAAAATTATTGAAACTCATACTTCAATAATTCTTACTCGAATAGCTCGTTTTAAAAAGAAACTATTAAAGTTTTTTATTCTCGATATCCCCTAAATGATGGGGCTATGTCAAAACTTGCTCATTAGATGTTTCCAAATGTAGATTTTTACAAACTAAACACGGATGTGAGTGCTTTGGAAATCGTGGGAAAGAAGGAGTTGGGGGCCTGATCTGAGATAAGCCAGGAGTCTAGATTGTAGGATATTTCGGGCAAATAGAGGAATGCACGGGTCTTGAAACAGAATTGAAGAGTTTCTTCACAAGTATATGCATTGCGACAGACAAAGAACTTCCTAGAGTTATTGTGGAAACAAACTCTAAGGAAACTATATCCTTAATTCAAAGGAAGTGTCCAGATACTTATAAGTTTAAAGTTTGGATAGAGGATTGCAAGAAACTCATGGAAACTAACAACTATATGCTCCTAAAAATTCATGCACACTCCAATTTTAATGTTTATTACAATGTGAGTGATATTTTTAGGAGAACCTATTCTGCGTTTTTATGGTACATTATATTTTGAAATTATTAAAAGCAAAACATATTACAAATAAAAAAAAAAAAAAAAAAGTATAGAAAAAAAAAAAAAAAAAAAACATTATCTTTTGGAAGAAATAATAATTTTTAATGATCAACTAAGGGATCCTTTAGTCAAAGGGAGAATTTGTTACCCATGTCTTAATCATAACCAAGAGAGGATCTTAGTGAAATTTATCTAAATTTCAAGGGAGATAAGTGAAATTTGCCCTTTTATTTTTGTTTGTTCTTAATCTCTTCTTCTTCTTCTTCTAATTGGGCTCCCTTTGGAAGACAATTTGATCTCTCAATTTTGTTTTTATATTTTTTTAAATTAAATGCTTTAACTTCTTCTTCAAGGAATATTCAATAAAATTTTCATTTATCATAAATATTACTAAAATAATTTGTTTGAACTACCTTTTAATCAGAAAAAGATTATTGAGACTAACGTTAGATGCGTTTTAAACTCCAGGTACACGAAGTATAAGCCGTCAATCCTTAATTTAATAGAAGAAAAAAAATATGCACGAAGTAGTTGTTGGATTGAGAAAGATCAATTGACGTTAATAGGTCACCGGTAAATTGGCCTATAATCCTTCTACTTACGAGAGAGGGGAGGTTCTCATGCAATGCCTTCTACTTTAGTAATTAAATGTTGGAAAATTTGGTCTAGAATTTAATTAAACAATTAATAAGAAATGTGAGAAATGAAAATGGAACAAATCAAAGTTATTTGTTGTGGAAACATTCCAAATTAAAAAAAAAAAAAAAAGATCTCGAAAAAAACAAAATAAAAATTTATATTAAAGTGTGATTATCAAATATTAAACAAAAAAAAAAATAAGAACAAAATGCTTATTGTATTATATAATAAGTTCTTAAAAAAGGGTCGCCAAAGAAGAGGGAAAATTACAGAACAAAATGCTAAGATTAAGACGATGGCACGATTTAAGGTTAATTACAAAACATATTTACAGGTTTTCATTGGAATTTCAACAAATCAGAGTGGCGCAGCGGAAGCGTGGTGGGCCCATAACCCACAGGTCCCAGGATCGAAACCTGGCTCTGATATATGCACCATTTAAAAGCAGCTTCCTCTTTGTGCTCTTTTTTTTTGGCTATCTTAAATTGTTGAATTCATATTAAATTTGGAGAGAGAGGGAAGAGGCATTATGGGTGGACTCTCATTTTTGTTTTCCTCTTTCTTTTGTTTCAGAAGTTTTCTGATTTCATGGTGTTGTCTTTTTTCTTTAAGAATACATGATTTAAATCAAGATATTGTTGATTTTGTGGGTACATTTTTTATTTTAATATTACACATCACAATTCAACTTTTAATTTTATATTTAATATAATTTATATTAAATATAACAAAAATAATTTTTAATTCTCATAAATAAAAATAAAATTATAACATAAAAAACTTTTAATACGAACCCCTAAAACTATTTATAATGTGTATCACTCAAATTTAATAGAAAAGTAATAAGAATAAGTGTAAAATAATTTAATAGATTATTTTTTATGTTATATAATATTTTCTATTATTTACTTAAAAATTTTATAATACTCTTTGAAACAAATAAAATTGAATAAATTTTATATGTAATTAATAGGTAGAGAGATAATTTTATTAAATAATTGGAGAGAAGTGAAGGAAAAGATAATGTTATTAATTATAAGGGAAACTTTTTGAGAGGTCTCAAAATTCAAAAAATTATTTTTTAAGGATCATCTCATGTGTTAAAAATTCACTGTAACAGGACTCTGCAAAATGGTAGTTTTATGGGATGCGACCTTTCAAGGAATTTCCCTAATTATAATAATAACAATCATTAACTCGGATGTGGATCAATTTTGGTGACAACCCCTAGAAAACCTGCAACCATATCTCATGTCCTTTGAAAAATATCTCCAACACCTTTTTTATTTTATGTTAAATATAAAATTATTTATTTGTCTTTGTTACAGTGTTACTATACTATTAAAAAATTAATTAAAATTATATAATAAAAAATTGTTCTTAACCCTCTTAAAGAATTATAATTTTGGTCAATTATAATTTTTAAATTTTATTTATGTAACTATTGGTATCCCAAAGTAGCAGATACCTCGAGTATGGTCCAATTAGAATTAGGTGGGTCCTCCTGTTGAGGTGGAGTTGTTTAATCAGAGCTGGAGTTGAAAATTCTTCAAGTGAACTGTAACTGACCACTTGGGGTCTGATTAGCTGGAGTCCAAAGTCCTACCCTTCAAGGAGTTGTACTTACACAAGGCCTAGCTGGGATTTGTCCCGGCGAAATCTCTCCGGCGTTAGAGTAAGAGCTTAAAGAGAAAAAGTTATAAAAATGCATCAAGTATATAAATGAACGTTTGAGCGTTACATTAGGCTTCCATTGTCCCTAGTATTTTTAGGCGTTGAAGATTATTAACTTTACCTAATCAGGCCTAAACACAGTTAATTAGGCAAAACCATATGTTTAGTCAATAATCCAAGGTGCTCAAAAGATAATCACTGGGTTTGGGCTTTTGGGCCCATTTGGAAAAGCCCACAGGCCTCCATCAGGCCTGTGGACGATGAGCTGGTAAAAAGGCTCTGAGATTTGTGGAATTCTAGGGGAGAAACGGACTGGAACGGTGTGTCGGCAGAGAAAAATGGCTAAGTCCTTGAAGTTGGCCGTCTAGAGGTACAACATCAAGTTCTGGGAGGGTAGCGCCTTTGTGAGGCACACAGCTTATTCCAAGGTACAGAAAAGATTCTAGGGAAAGAGTTCTAGTCAGTGGATGCTCCTGCGTAGCATTTTGGGCTCTAAAATGTAGCCATGTCACGACGATGGTGGACACGTAGCTGGAGCCCTAGTGTTATCTTGGTAACGCCCAAAAAGTACTCTTATCAGCTGCCCCTCAGACTTGGGCGACGAAAGAAGCAAGACTGTTAGAAATATCAAGTCCCGACTAAAATGGGCGTCCGGGCGGCTTCGAACCATGAAAAAAAAGATATTGAAAGGGCTTCCCCCCGAGTAAGCCACCAGCCAGAAGCAGCCCGCCTGGCCGACGGATATTTTCCTGGGTGACAGCTGACGCGGTCTTTCTACTCGATTGTTTTCTACACGCAGTCTTCCGAGTGACCATCTTCTAGGTGGCCCTTTTGGAAAGGGGCTTCCATGTGCCCCCCTAACAGGCAGAAGTACCGCGTCAGCTTGAATGAGAAATTTTTTAAATTTTGCTTGGCTCTAAGCCAGCGATCTCCTAAGCGGTGAAATTCTTGGGCGATGGACCACGAGATTACCATATTTTGGGGGACCAATTTGGAGAGAGGCCCTGTGTGCCCCCCCTGACGACCAGAGGCAACATGTCAGCCCGACGGATTTTTTTTTTAACTTCTGTTGGGCTCAAGGTCAGCGATTTCCCGAGTGACGAAATTCTGAACGACAACCCCCTGATGGGCAGAATCTTGGGTGGTCGTCCCTTGAAGGGAAAATTCTTGGAAGACATACTCCTAGAGCGAAACTCTCTGGATAACATTTTTTTTAGCAGCGAACATCTAAGCGATGGACCACGACACAGCTATTCTCTAGTGAACCGTTTGGGAGAGAGTCCCCATGTGCCTCCCTGGCAGGCAGAGGCAGCTCGTTAGCCCGACAGTTTTTTTTTTCAACTTCGTCGAGCTCGAGGTTAGCGATTTTTTAAGCGATGAAATTATGAGCTACGACTCCCTGACGGGAAAAATTCTAGCTAGCCATCCCTTGGAGAGCAGATCCCTAAAGGATATACTCCTGGAGGGCAAGCTCCTAGAGGTTACTCTTCCAACCGTTAACAAATTGTCGATTTTGGCAAGGGATCCTCTTTCCAACGATGACTTTCTTAGGCATCATTTTTTTTAGCAACGCTCTTCTAAGCAGTGAGCTCTGAGCGACGCTCCTATAGGTGGTGCTTTTCAAACTATTGACCTATAAAGGGCACAAAACTCAGACTTGTACAACTTCATAGTTATTGTCACCTGAACCACCCATCACCTGGGTTGTGCGCAGAGCTTTTCTCAGAGAATAGAACAGAGAGCTCAAACAATGGAGAGTTATGGTCGGAGACCACAAAGCAAAGTTCTGAGCGGTGCTTCTCTGAGCGACGATCTCTGGGTGGCATTTTTCTGAATGAATTGTTGATCTCTAGACGATGTTTTTTTTTTATCGTTAATTTCTAGAAGACGTTTTTCTGAGCGATGCCTTTCTGATCGTCGATCTTTAAACCCCGGCTCGTCGACATCTTAACATTTAGAATTTTTCAAAGTTTCTTATTTTTCTGATCCTCCATCTTTTTTCCCCAACTTGTTTTTATTGACAAACCATCTTTCGGTTTAATGGGTTGGCGAACCAGCTTTTCTCAGAGAGCGGAATTCTATCTGAGTTAAATTCTCACCGAGCCACAATTCAGAGGAATGACAAGGTTGAGGCCAGTCTTCATGTTGACCTATCTACTGTTCAAACCGAGAACCTCGGTCCCCGTGTTGATTGCCAAAATCTCGAGTCCTGGGTTAACATAATCGAGACCAAATTTGCCAACTACAAGCAATACGTGAAGCGCCAAGAACAGAAGTGGGGGGTGCCGTTGACCAGGTCAGGGAGAAGACCAAGAGGTGGTAGAATAGTGGAAGAAGGGCCCCAAATATGTGGAGCTCCATGAGAAAATGGCTAATGCCTTTCTAAAGGCAGGAAACCGGGCCATACTGAAGGTCATTCACCGCGTGTACCCTGACTTCCCCGTCGATCATATGGAGATGGAGTTCACGAACCAGGAGGATGATATCGAGCATAGAGGTGTCAGGCAGAGAGATTCCAGAGAGGATGATCCTAATGAGGGGGGCACCGAGAAGGGCGAGATTGACGCTCTTTCCACTCGCGCGAACGCTCCTCAGGACGAGGGCAAAGAGAACTAAGCATCAGACCATCACTTCTTCAGCACTTAGGATTTTTTAGCCTTTTTCCACTTATTCTTTTTGTTGACTTGTAATGGGATGATGACCCTTACACGTACACCTCCTTTTGAACATATCAATTCAAGTCATTTTTTGTGTATTCCTACTTTTCTGAGCGACATAACCATAATATTTTTTTATTATTATTATTATAAGTATTTTTTTTTTACACAAAATAAAAAGGAAAAAGAAATACGAATAACGCTGACCTAAATAAGCAATTAACTTTTAATAAATGAAATTTTATTATATAATCCTCAAGAGATATACAACTCATAAAATGAACCCCTCAACTAAAACAATAAAATTTTTAGTTCTTAGAAAATAGTCCCTAACATTTGCCCCCCAATTGATATTGTATTTATAAAACCATGTCATCCAAGTGTATGTAATCATTGCATTTATAAGGATTGCACATTTCCATAAATATCATCCTTATCTGGGAAAACCGCTGATATAAACCAATCTTTGATAAAAAAAAATAAAAAATATATACATCAAATTAATGTAGAAAAAATCATCTTTCTAATGACATAATTTGTGAAATTTTTGGATAAAAATGTGAATTTGTGAACGTTTAGTTAACACAATCACTGGTTTATATATGTGTTCAAGATTTGTGAATGTTCAGTTAACACAATCCTGAATATTTCAGTTAACACAATCACTAGTTAATGTTCAAAATTTGTTAGTGCTCTATAATCCTGCAATCGTTTTTTGCCCAGTGGATGAACATTCAAACAATTATAGTGAATGAAAAATATTTAGCTCATACAATCATAGTTCTAAAAATGTTCAAAAAATGTTAATGTGTTGTTCAATTACGAATGTTCATACCTTATTAGTGGCTCCAAATGGCGGCATAAACGAATGGCTCTGACGACCTTAATCGTTCCAGAATAGGAAATACTTCCAGATCTGAATCTGCGAGAAATTCAGCATCGATTGTTCCCAAATCTGAAAAATTTCAAATAAAAATAGAAGACGAACAAGAAATCGATCAGTGAGAACATTCATCATCGTCGTTCCAGATCTTAATCGTTCCCAGAATAGAAAAGACTTCCAGATCCAGAATCGCGAGAACATTCATCGTCGACTGTTCCCCTAGATCTGAAAATTTTCAGATACAAATGGAAGAAGATGAACAAGGGAATCGATCGGCGAGAACATTCACCGGTTGGAAAACCTTGTAGTTTGAGGGAGACGACTGTAGCGAGAACATTCATCATCGTCTTTCCCTACTCATTTAGGGTTTTGTTCAAACAACAAATCCTAGTTTGAAACACCCCCCCCCCCCCCCCACCAAAAAAAATTAGAAATTGATACAAAACGTTCAATTTCTAGCAATCTGTTATATTTCCAGTTTGCCTAATAGTCTTGGTTCTTTCTTCGGTGCTCTGTACAGCAAAATCAGAATCCATAGTTGTTCGTCAATATGAAATCAAAATTTGGCTATTGACTATTGAACGTAACGAGAATTTGGCTATTGACGAGAGGGCGGCGTTCCTAAAGCCGACATTTTAACTTGTCAGATCCTCGTAGGCGGCTTTGAAAGCCTCTTGCCAAAATCTGGGCAATCGAATTGTAGCACTATGTGTGTAAACGTCCCATATGTGCCTCACCACTTTCTCTATGTCCTCCAAGAATATTAAGGTCTTGGAGGAGGCGTGAATAGAAGCCGTCGGAAAGGAGATGGAGGTCGCAGTGGAAATGTTTTGTGATTTTAAAGTTTGTTGGGTTATGGTTTGTGAGTGCAATGGTTTGATTGATTTTTTAGGGTTTGTTGGGTTATATATATAAGGGTAAATCTGCCTCTTCACCATCTACAAATGACTAAATACTAACAATGTTTTGGTAGAGAATCAAATAATAATTTTTTTTGCTTCAAATGGTTATTGAGGAGAGAGAGTGTGAGATTTGGGCTAAACATTAAAAATCCCTTTAATAAAAGGGATTCATATTATATAGTTTTTTATTTTGATTTTTTTATTGTGTTTGTAGAATGATTTAACTTTTTTTGTTTTTTTTAAGTATTTATTAACTATTTTTTGATTTTTTTTCAATATTATAATCAAGATTAATCATGATATCAAATACAAATTTTATTTTTAGTTAAAGAAAAATGACTTGTTTTAACTATTTATATTTGGGGTGGGTGTTTAATTGGCCCCCACTATTTCGGGTTTGAACATTTGTGGCTACAATTTGGCCCAATTGGTAATGGTGCTAGTTTAATTTCATGGTCAATCATTAGTTTAAGGGTTTTTCGTCTTTTCACTTCCAAAAATAAGGGTGATTTCATCATTTACTCTAACTAATTCAATAGGGTTTATTTAAAAAATATCCAAAAATTTTCGGGTTAAAATATTATTATTTCCTTTTCATTCCTCCCTCCCTCTTCGTTGTTGTTGTCTCTCCCCCGTTGCCGTTGGTGTCTCTTCCACTCCGCAGAACAACACCATTGCAACCTTTTCCTCCATCCCTTTCGTCTCTTTTTGCCACTAGCTAAGTGGCGTAGCCCCATTCCCCATCCATCAAGGTGTTTTATCTTTTCTCTCTTCTCCCCTCTCTTTGTGTAATATAAATACTACTGCCCCTATAAATATATATATATATTGAGAGAGGGAGTTTGGATCTCTCCCTCACTGCATATTTTTGTGTGTGTGTGTGTGTGTGTGTGTATGTATGTATGTATGTATGTATACATCATCAGAAATGAACAAGGAAGAGAGAGAGTGTTGGCCAAAGATCTACCCAAGAGGAGGTGAATTAGGTAGTTTAGAAAATAATAATTAAATTAAAATTCCCAAACTGATTTTTATCTTATTAATTAGGTGAAAACATGAATTATGAAATGCACACACAAATAGTTGAGGGATAGAGACAGCGACACACAAATTTATAATGGTTCAACAAGATATTGTTGCCTACGTCTACTGTCCTAAGCTCCCGTAGGGAATTCACAATCCACTAATGAACCTCGATTATTTTCACAAGTAAGAATCAAACTCTTACATCAATCCTAAATGTGCAAGTAAAAATAAAAAATCTAAGATGATTGATTGATCGACTTTTTCATCTGTCAACTATTTAGGTTTAATGTTCAAATTTCTAGACGTTTTCAAGATGATTTTGGTCGACCGTATTCCTTGGACAGCCAACCGATTTGCTCTCTGTATCTACCCTTTGATTTATCAGTCGACCAAATTGGCTAGAAATTCATTTTTCTACAACCTGTTTTTTTAGTCAACTAAATGCTTCATCAGTCGACCGAAACATCTTTTTTCTTCTTCAATATTTTGACCATTTTTCAAAACTTTGATTGATCATTTTCTTATAAAACCAATTTTAAATTATTTTTATCTCATTTGATCATATTTATAAACGCATATATGCATATCAAATAATCTTATGTGTTGTGCGTGATTATAATCGGGTTGTATTAAGAGTTTAAAAAGAATTAAGTTATTTTACCTAGTGATACAAAAAAAATTCTTTCAAAACATATTCAACAACTTCCATTGCAACAAACTTGATTTTCAAAAATTGCTTTCTCATTTGTTCTCAAGATATTGAAACTAAATTCTGAAACACTCAATAAAACCATTAGTCTAAGTTAATTGTTTCATCAAAACATCAAATAATGTCTTAGAGTTAATAACATTTCCCTTTTTGATGATGACAATTAATTTCAAGTTTTTTTTAAAGAAAAATATTAGTAACCACACTCCCTTGAATATGAAGATGAGTTTTTCTCACTATAAAGATCATAATGAGAAAAAAATTTTGATACAAGAGATACATTAATGCAGGACATTAAAATTTTTCTCTCCCTCCTCATAAAAAAAATCATTACTCAAAGGAAAACATTTTCAAGAAAACATTACATAATCTCTCCCCTTTTGTCATCTCAAAAAGTGGAGAGGGTGAATTTAATTTTTTTTGGAATGTCGGATTAAAGAAGAGATCTTATATAATAACTTAAAATCCAGATAATAAAAACATCAAATATTATCAATCGTGTAGTTTCAAATAAAACAATATATATCATTTCATGATACCCATTGACAACTCTTGTTTAGATAGAATTTGAATCATGTAATCATTAACGTATTAGGATATTGAGCATAATTCAATTATGATGATATAGATAAGTAATTTATGAAATCAACTAATACACTTCTTACTGGATGCTTTAACATGGATAATTGTTTATTCTAAAGATGTCATCTGATAAGATTCTGACTCCATTTTTGAAAAATAATCATTTAAAAACAGGAGACGTTAAATGTATGCTAAGTTTGTACTGACATATATACAATTAGACACTTAATGCCAAAAGAGATAACGTTCAAAAGTATCAACAGTTTAACAATTTTATCTTAAAATAATAAGCACAAATTGGGATGCTATATATAAATATATAGGGATAATGACATTTTTTATTCTTGACAAATGGCACTGGTACTCAATTAACTCATCATATTTGGAAATAGGCACATTTGGTCCTTCATATTTCATTTTTTATTTCAAATTGGCCCTTCTGTTAGGTCAACGTTAACGGTCAATGTGAAAGTAAGGGTATTTTAATAATTTCATGTTAAAAAATAAGGGTAATTTCTTCATTTTACTCTTAACAAATTTAATAGAGTTTGTTTGTAAATTATTATAAACTTAAGGGTAAAAAATATATTTAATTCCTCTTCGAAAAAATAAATAAATAATTCTCCACACCTCTCTGTTCATTCTCCCAGCTTCTCCCCTCTCCCAGTGATGGCGGACTAACGTTTCAGCTCTCTATTTGGCTTTGGAACATGGAAGAACCTTGTATGAAGAGGTCAAGGGTGTCCTGGGCATGATCGAGTACATAGCACCGGAGTGTTTCCACATCGGAAAGTGACTCGGTAGTCGGACATCTACGCATTCCGAGTGGTGGTGTTGGATATCGTCTACGGGTTGAGGCCTGGGGCGAAGATCGTAGGCTTTCAATTCTTGGTGGATTGGGTTTGGAGGAGGCGGAGAGGCTTTTGAAATTAGGGTTGGCGTGTTCGCATCCAATAGCCAGCGAGAGACCGAAGACGCAGATGATAATTCAGGTTCTGTTGGGGTCAGTGGCAGTGCTAGGGGTGCCGCCATTCAAGCCCACCTTTGTGTGGCCAGCTATGGTAGTGAATATTGATTCTAGTACGACATAGACAACCTCCATGACCAACTCTTATTTTAAGTTTTGTTGGTCTGCCCAGTATATTAGTAGGGAGAGCTTTGTGGATAACAATGATCTTAAGTACTCAAACCACCACCACCGCTGATCAGCATTACCACCCAAATTTACCATCTCCTTCAGCGTCGACTGTCTAACCAACCAATTACCATCGCCGCTCAAACGGTGAACTACCACTACCACTCATACAAGCTCTCTCTCTATTTCTCTTTCTCCCCTCTCTTCTGCCTCTATTCTTTCTAAAACCCACCACCATCGCCACGATAGTAGTGCAACAGCGAGCAGGAAGATAGAGTCGATAGTAGGTTGAAGGTTGTTGTGGTAAAGGTTAGAGATCGAATCTACGACCACCTATTTGTTTCTCGTCTTGCAAAAAAAATAAACTCCGAGGCGGAGGTGGTGGTGGATTGGAAGGTTAAGTTGCCATTAAAGACGTTGAAGGTGGCGGTGGCCGTCGATATTGTGTTGAGGGAGGTGGTAGTCAAATGGTTTTTCCAAAATACACATTTGACCCTTAAATTTTAGGTGAAAAATAAAATGGCCCTAATTAAAATTTTTAAAAGGTATAAATGTAATTTAATAACAATTAACAAAAAACTTAACAAAAGGGCCAATTTGGAACGAAAATAAAATGTGAATGACTAATTATGTCTATTTTCAAAATACGAGGGGTTAATTGAGCACCAGAGTCGTTTGTCAGTAGGGGTGATCATGGGCCAGGCCTGGCTTAAACTAGGGTATTACATAAAATTGCTAGGCTCGAGTCCGGTCTAGCCCTATAGTCGAACCTTAATTCCATGCTCAAGCCCGACCCTATAAAAAAAACCTAAACTCAAAGTCCGGCCCTAGGGCCCTTGGCCCTATACAAAAAACATAAGCCCTAGAAAAATAAGCCCAAAGTCCTAAAAAATTAATTTAAACCCAAAGCCCTATAGTTGAATGTGTGTGTGTAATGTGTATGTGTGTGTGTGTGTGTGTGTGTGTGTGTGTATAAAAAATTTAATTATTTTTCGGGCCTGGCCAGGCTAAGCTGGGCCTAAAAAAATTTAGCCTTGCCCAAATCCAACCCTAAAATTGATCCGGCCCTAACACCTAGGCCTAAGCCTTACCCATGGGCTCAAGGCTAAAGCCCAAGCCTTAAAAAAATAGGGTTAGGCGAGCCCCCGGGCCCATAACCATCCCTATTTGTCAGGGACCAAAAAGGTTATTATCCCAAATATATATTCAAATAATTGTACCGGTGGACATGATTTTAGAAAAAAATAACAACCATGCAAGCTTAATATCATACGACATGTTAACAGAGATCAAGCTTAATAGTAATTTTATGAAACATTTCTTAATAGCATATGATTCAAGAAATATAATAAACTTAATAATAATCATATGACTCAATTTCGACCAATAAAATAATATTAGCTATCAGTAAAAATTCATGCAGGCAAATAATCAAAGCATGATGTACATAAGACAGAGTAGCGCCACAAAGTAAAAGGCAATTTATATATATATATATATATATATATATATATATATATATATATATATATATATTTGGAGGATTTATACCACTCACCTCCCCTGTCATTTTACAAATACCAATCAGTCCCCTTGTCATTTTGGTCAATAATCACTTACCTCCATTATGACATAAATGCTCTTTTATTATTTTAAAAAATTATATTTTTATTTTTATAAAAATTTATTAACACCCCCCTTATTTTTAAACTTATAATTTTACTTTTAGTTTTTTAAATAATTATATTTATCTCTCACCCAACCGCACTCTCTCACCGCCACCGCCCACTACCACCAACCGCCACTGCCCACCACCTTAACTTGTTGAATAACATTTATACCCTTTAAATATTTTATTACAGGCTATTTTAACACAATTAAAAACTTAGAGGGCCATAAGTGTATTTTCTATATTTTCTTGTATTTTCTATCTTTTCTTGGCTACTCTCTCTCATCTCTCTAAGAAAACCATAGTTTCTCCACACCTCCGTTCCCGCAGTTCCCTCATCTGCGGCAACCACACCTCCGCTCGCTTCTGCTCCCAGTAACAACTTTTCATACTTTCTCTCTCTAGATTTGATGCTTCTTCTTTTTCATTACATTTTGTACAAAAATACACACACAAGCGCACATAGTTTTACACATGCGCGCGCGGTGCTCAATCATGGATTTTAATTCGAGGAAGCCTAGCTTCCTAAGAAACATTCTGAAAAAATGTGTGCGCTTATGTGTGTATTTTTGTACAAAATGTACCGAAAACGAAGAAGCATCAAATCTAGAGAGAGAAATTATGAAAAATTATTACCAGGAGCAGAAGCGAGCGGAGGTGTAGTTGCCGCCGATGAGGGAACTGCGAGAACGGAGGTGTGGAGAAATTATGGTTTTATTAGAGAGATGAGAGAGAGAGTAGCCAAGAAAAGATAGAAAATACACTTATGGCCCTCTAAGTTTCTAATTGTGTTAAAATAGCCTGTAATAAAATATTTAAAGGGTATAAATATCATTCAACAAGTTAGGGTGGTGGGCAATGGTGGTGACAGGGTGCGGTAGGGTGAGAAGTAAATATAATTATTTAAAAACTAAAAGTAAAAATTATAAGTTTAAAAATAAAGGGGTGTTAATGAATTTTTATAAAAATAAAAATTTAATTTTTTAAAATAGTAAAAAGACATTTATGTCATAATGGAGGTAAGTGGTCATTGATCAAAATGACAAGGGACTGACTGATATTTGTAAAATGACAGGGGAGGTATTTGGTTTAGTGTAAAATAATAGGGGAGGTGAATGGTATTAACCCTATATTTGGATAAATAACCTTTCTATTTACTCTATTTTATCTAATTATCACTTTATTTTCCCTCCACTTCAAAAAGTTATATTTTACTTAGTTCTACTTTTGAACGAAGTGAGAAGTTATTTTTTTTTTCCGTTTATATTTACGGAATATGATTGAAAATGGATATAATTAAATTTTTCATCCAATTGTTAAATAAAATAGACAAAATTGTCATTTATTTTAATTTTTAAAAATATTTATAATAAAAAATTAAATCAAAATTAAAAATAAAATGACAATTTTGTCTATTTCATCTAAAAATTTAATAAAAAATTATAATTCTATGAATTTTTAAACATATTTTATTAATTTAAATAGAAAGAAATAATTTATTATTTTATTCAAAAATAAAAATTATTTTGTAATTTTTTGAGGTGATAGAAGGTAAAATAATAATTAGAGAGGACAAAAGGCAATTTACCCCCCTTTTTTTTTTTTATTCCCTCCATCCAAACGGAGCCCCAATGTTGGAAATCTATTGCAAGTTAAATCACTTTTCGGTGCCTCGATCTTCGCGACATAAGATACCTCTGAAATTTCTTCCAAAAAATCTCACTTTTTCCACTTACCTTTTTGACCATTTACACAACCCCCAGAAGGTATCAATTTTCCACATTTCCCGCTGTTTTTTCATTTCTCTCTCCCAATAACAGACGAGAGAGAAGAGGAAAACGAACTCCATCTCTTGTTCTCTATTCCCAAATCTTCAAAAAAAGAAAAAAAAAAAAACACAAAAAATAGTTGTAATAAGCAAAAACAGTGAATCTCAGATGGGTTCTGGCAATAATTTGTTTGCCGTTTTGCTCAAGAACTTTGATGTTTTTGCTGGGTATGAATCTCTCTCTCTCTCTCTCTCTCTCTCTCTCTCTGAAATTTTTAGAATTATTATTATTTTTTATGTTGATATCAAAAGTTTGAATTGTTATTGCATTGCGTTTGTTTTAATTCTTTGTTTTCTCTGTTTGTTTGTCTGATTTTTAGGCCTATGGTTACCCTGCTTTATCCTCTGTAAGTTGGGTTTCTAATTTCTGATTGCTCTGTTTTTACGTTAAATTGCACTTTTTACCTTGAACTTTATGATAGTTTGCATTTTGCACCTTACAATTTTAGCACATTGATCTCTTTAAGTTTCGAATTTGTCCTGAAGATCCAATTGCAAACTCTAGTCAAAATATTTGTTTCCCCTGATATTTTGGTTGGAGATCCAATTAGTTAGATTCGCCAAAATTATAAATTTTCCCCTTGCAAAAATTAACAGTGGTATACTCATTATAAAAGACTGTTTTCTACTCTACTTAGCGAAACTACACTAAACAGATAAGGAACCATACTAACACCTGCGGTGACTTGCTCCCTAGAATCAAGTGACTTGTCTGTCTAGTGTAATTTCGTGTATTTCGTATTTATCTCTATTTTTATTTTCCGCAGATCCGTCAACTGTCACATTCATGTCTAACTGGTCTAATAAGTGCTTTTAGTGGACAAAAAATAAAAATTGATCTATATTTTAAGAGGTTGAAGTCAAAATTGAAGTGAAAAATTTGACCAATTAGTCACAAATGTGATAATTTAGGGACCAAATTGAATATTGACTCATAGTTCAAGGGATCAAAGTATAAATGTTTCTATTAATTATTTTAGTTAATTTTCGTAGGTATTGTTCCATAAAGGCAATAGAGACAAAATCTCCAGTTGATGATCAACAATGGCTGACATATTGGGTTTTGTATTCACTAATTACTCTCTTTGAGCTCACATTTGCCAAACTCCTTGAATGGTATGTTTTAATTGCTCTCAATAGTTATAATTTCGTAAAAAGCGTTACCCAACAATGTCTAAACAAAAATAGTCTAGGTGGCGTTTGGTTAGTGTTTCTATTTTTCTGTTTCTACTTTCAATAAATTGGGACAAGATGAGATAAGAATTTTGTTTCTTTTCAGGACTATTTCGAAAATAGAAATATATTTGATAAGGACCATTGTCCAGAAATTGTTTTTTCAATTTTTGAGCACAAAAACAAGAAACAAACAAGTGTAGTTGCACCATTTTTTTCTTTAAATGAAGGGTGGCCGGAGGAGTGGTGGTGGCGGCCAGCACATGATGATAGTGAGAATAGTTTTCTGCGAGTGAACAAGAATCAACATTTTTTTATTTTTTAAACTCTTAAGAAATTCAGGAAATAGTCCAAAAATACTCCCAAACTTTTGGAAACAAAAACATGTTCACCAAATACGTTTCTGTACATTAATCCCAAAATTCTGAAAGCGGAAACAAGAATCAGAGAACAAAAACAGTAACCAATGGACCCATAATTTAAAAACGACTTTACCCTCTGTATTTTAATTAATTTCATGTTTGGTACATTTCTCCTGCTTGATTCAGGTTCCCAATCTGGCCTTATGCTAAGTTGATAGCCATATGCTGGTTGGTACTACCCCACTTCAATGGGGCAGCCTATGTTTATGAACACTTCATTAGGCCTTTTTACAAGAACCCACAGGTTAAAATATGGTATGTTCCAAGGATGAACAAAAAGAAGAAGGATATATTTAGTAGGCCTGATGATGTTCTAAGTGCTGCTGAGAAATATATTGAGGAGAATGGCACTGAGGCTTTTCAAAGGCTAATAAGCAAGGTATATATATATTATGCCTTATATTTTGTTTTTTGGATTTTTGTTTCTGTTCTCGTAAATTTGTTCTAAAAAATCTGAGAGCAAAATAAGATTTTTTTTTTTTTTTTAATTTTGATATTTCTATTTTGGTTGCCAATTTTCGGGGAACAAAATAGAAACGGGGCCATGCAAAGTCTGTTTAGGGTTTCAGGTCTCGTATTATATTTTTGTTCTCTCTAAGAAAGTGAGAACATAGACAAAGATATGGAAACAGAAAAATTGTGCTTGTGCTTCGTCCACATATTTCTACAATGAATTTATGGGAACATGTCAGGTTAATCCCACATTGGATGTGAAAGTAGTTGGTGATCAAGTTATAGGTGTGAGGGACAACCTCACCTCACTAGTTAGCTTTTGGAGTTGAAAGAGACCCATGACCACTTTATACTAGTTTTAGAGTTAGGTTTACAACAACTCTTGTCCAATAGTCATAAAGGGAGAGGTTAATCGAGGGTTATCCGACCAAACGCTAGATGTGTGAGGCGCAAATTGTTAGGTTTATCCCACATTGGATGTGGAAAGGGGTGGTTGTTAAGTTATAAACGTGAGGGAAAATCTCACATCACGAGCTAGCTTTTGGGGTTGAGAGACTCAAGAACACCTTACCTTACACCGGAACTAGTTTTTAGGATTGAAAGAGACTCAAAAACACCTTACCTTATATTGGAACTAACTTTTGGGGTTGAAAAAAATCCAAAACCAAACATAATTGTATGTGTTTCCAAAAACCTTGGAACAAAAACAAAAATATGAAAAATAATAAATATATGTTTATATCAAGTTCTCATTTTTTTTAGAAAATTCATGGGAACGAAAAATAGCAATAGATATTTTTTTTTCGTATTTTTTTAAAAATAAATTGGGGAGTTAGGAAAACACCCAAACAAAATGAAACCTTACATTTTTAACCCATAAAATTTATACATTGTTGCAGTTTACACCCTTGAGATATTGAATAATTGGCCAACCCTGATAAAAAACCTCACTGGGAAAATATTGTATTGTTTCAGGCGGATAGAGAAAAGAGAGCAAGGAGAGGAGGCAATTACATGATTTTTGACGAGGATGATTATGGATATTGAGCCTTATATTTGTTCCATGTGATTTTGATTGTTCTACTCTTTTGGCCTGATAATTATATGTTGATTTTCACTACTTATTTCTTTTCTTCTTTTTCCTTTCAGGGTTTTGATATACTTTGTATCCCTAAAGTTTGATCAAAATCTCAATTTTGATCCTGTGGTTTCAATTTGAACATATAACACCTTCAAATTTCTTAATCACCCAACTATACTCGATGCCGTTGTTCCCGTTATAATTTTCGACAAAAAATAGTCAATTGTCCTGCACCTAATTATTTTTAAGAAGATTTATTTGAGGAAACCAAATTTGCAGAGTAGGAGAGTCAACTGTCATTCTCTTTGAAGAAACCAAATTTGTTGAGCAGGAGAGCTTGACACTTTTGCCCAGGAAATTTGGCCCCATTCGCCTTTCCATGCGCACATCCAGAGAATTCTTCGCTCCGTGATGAGGTGGAGTACCCTAAAAAGATTAAACTATCCAATGAACCGTATTGACAGTAGTGACCCAAGGAACCGTATTAACAATAGTGAAACATTCTGTTCTTCTAGTATAGGATCCTCTTTCTATATTCTATTGGTAAAACTAGTAGTTTCCCTCTTATTTGACTCTCTCAAATTGACCATCTCCCTCCAACTAAGTCCAAGAGATCAAAAGTGGAAATGATCCCCGGTGTGGGCATTTGTGACAACTACCTTCATTCAGTGGATGTTTTGACAAAGGGGTTCACCTTATTTGTCTTTTTTTTTTTCTACTCTTTACAATCTCAGTCATATGCCCTTGGTTTCATAGTCGGTATTAATTGTTAGATGAATCTTTAACAATCTGGACAACCATGTGGGTTTTTTTTTTCTCTTTTGAGAATTACGAGCCACAACGATTAGTATAAAATACTACAACTATAGGGTAACTTACTAAAGTAATAAGAGTCTTGAATATGATCATCCTAAATATCATATATGGTAGTTTTTCTTAATATTAGAATGAGATATTAGAGTTGAAGGAAGCAAATATTAAAATTATTAGATTAACACAGTGTATTAACATAAAACAAACATAGGCATAAATTAAATGGTATTTAACATAGTTATACATTCTTCTAGATCTTCAGCCTCAAAGTTAGATAGTTTTGTCCATTTCATGAAAAATTTGGATGGAAAATTTAATTTCATTTTTTTTTATAGCATATTTCATGAAGGCAAACAAAAAAAACATTTTTTAATTTATTATAAATAAAGGGGGGATAAAATGTACATTTTTTAGAAAGTAATGTGACCAAATAAAATATGAAGTGTAAAAGACAATTGACCGCCACATTTTGGGATGAGTCAAGTTTAGTTTTTAGAATTTTAGGACTCAATTTTGAAACTCAATTCCAACATGATAATAATTTGGTGCACTATTTCACATGTACAATTTTTCCATCCAAATTTAAAATCAAGTGAAATACAATGACTAATTTAAAAGAAAAATTGATATTAATGTTTTTCAGGTGCGCCTACCACCAACTCCCAAATTATTGTGAAAACTACCAAATGAACTGAATTGGTTTTTTTCGTTTTACACCGATTACTCATACTAGCATTTCATAGACTAATGTGTCATTATTAATGAATCGTTACCTTTCATACACATTGTCATTCTTAAAAACATGGAATAAAATATGGTAATAAACTACCAATGTAATTGAAAATGAAACTTACAATTTCTCTAAATTGTGATTGTTGTTCAATAATTTTTTACACCACAATGATCTATAAATCATTATCTTCAAAATGATTTTTTTTGGAGTTCTGGATTAGAATATATGTGAATGTTATATATAATATTAATTGTAATATTAATGTTATATATGATATCACTGCAATTTGCGTGCCACGTGAATATTGAATATAACATCCAATGCAAAAAAAATATCATCAGCTAATTTTAATAATAACACAAATTATATCAACATCTATATAATAAATCAGGACGGGTATATTCACAACCGTCGGATGAGAGACAAACTTCTAGATATTTTTTGACCGTCGGATTAATTTTAATCGTATAAGGAAACTAATTTGTGAAAAAGGAAAAATATTTATGTAAATGGAAATTAAATTAATATAATATTAATAATATAAAGGATATTGTTAATGTAAATGGATAATCCCCTATTCCTCTCTCTCATCTCCTCCGCTCGGTCTTCTCTCCAGCGATCATCGCTCCGCCGTGATCAATGTTCTACCTCTTTCCGAACCCTAATACTCTCAATCTCACTTACTCTGTAGCCCTCCCTCTTTTTCTTCCCCGATCATCGCCGCTTTCTTCTCTCTCCATCACCCACCAAAAATCAAGTTATTTCCTTGCCTAACATTCACCGCTTCGTCATCTTCCCCGATCATCGTCTCCTCTTTCATCTTCGCGATCGTTGGATGGGTTTCATTTACACTGCTCCTTATCATCACCCACAGAAAATCAAGCTGCTTCCTTCCCTACTGCATTCATGCCCTAATTGTTCGTCAAATCATGCCCTGATCTTTGCCCTGATCCCTTTTCTTTTCCCTAATTTCTTAATGGAATCTCTCTCATCTCTCATCTCTTTATCAATCGCTTATAAAACCCTCATCTCAGCCCTTCATCTCACAATCGGTCCACGCAATAGAAGATCAGAGGTCACCGCAATACACGATCAGCTGCTGCTACGGTCAGTTCCGATTTTGCTACCGTGTCTGCTTTCTATTTGCTATTGTTTGATATTCTTCTTCTTTTTGAAATTGGTTCCTGTAATCAAATAGCATAAAACTCCTAATTAGTGTTTGATTGCTCTATAATCATATAATCATACCCATGTTGTACGGTGTTAGGTTTTCTGATTTCTCATTATATTTGTTCTGTTGTTTGATTATCTATTTTTCTATTTTGAGACCCTTGAGGCGGAAGTAGAAAGAGTTATGTAACTTTGAATTTGTTCTATCTCATTTTTCTGCTCTTAATTTGCTGATATATCGAGTGTCTTTATCCCAATTAAGTTTTTTGTGCTCAAGATTGTTTGCTATTCTGTTTCTGTTTTTAGTTCTGGATAAAACAATTTTAGAATTTTTCTATGGGTGCTGTTTTTCCTTCTGAATATTCTGTTCCTAGATTTGTGTCTGTTCCCTGATTTCTGTGTCTATTCCCATATTTCTGTATTTTTTTTTCCTAGGTTTTTAATGAATTGGCGTTGTAATTTGGATTGGGAGCGATAAGTATTAAATACAAGAGTCGGGAACTACTGTGTCCAAAGACTCCAAATAGTAAGTTCATGAAAAAATCACTTTATATTTTCTATGGGTGCTGTTCCTGTTCCTGTTTCTGTTCTATTTCCGTTTTGTTTTTATTTCTTGATTCTTTCAATGCGAAACAAGATAAGAAAATTTGCTTGGGATTTCCCATTTTGTTGTTGTTGTTAGCTAATAATAGGGCATTTAGAAAAAATCACTTAATCACGGGAGTATTAAAAGTTAAAGACTTTTTCCACTGTTTCATTTCATGTTTCTCTCTTTAATTTTCAGTACACTAAGCATCGGCGCAATATCATTATTTCATCCTTGATTAATTGCTTTAACCAGTGATCATGATATTAGTGATCCAATTGTCAGTTAAATACTACATATGCCAAACGATAGGAGGACCTAAACACAAGATAGAGTCAAGCCTCTCTTTAAACCCAAATGGCACTTCACGAATTCTGAGTGATTGACATCTTTCAAGTTCAAATAGTCTTTATTTGGTTTACTTTTTCTTGCAGGGTTCAATTACTGTAATTATACTTGCATTACATGTATGTTTGAAATCAATGTTCAATCGTGGCAATTTTGAATATTGTATGAAAAAATTATCTATCATTTTTTTTTTCAAAAAAATTGTTATGTTTATGTTATTGTTTTTTGCTTTGTTGCTATGAAAATGAGTTATATTCTGTATTGTCGGATCAAACTAACTCACTTATAAAATGAGAATTAGGATCACTCTAAAAGAAAATTAGGGTTATACGCTAACATAATATCAAATTAGGTATACTTTTTTAATAGTTTGATACCAGTATTGTGATTGTTATTGTCAATATTTTTGTTTTAATTGGTTGGAGTTCATTGTTTCCGTTCCTGTTTCTGTTTCTGTTTCTGTTTCTATTTGCGTTCCTGTTTTTGTTCTGTTCCATAACATATAGGCCACTTCCGTTTATATATCTGTTTCTGTTCCTGTTCTGTTTCCGTGTCATTTTTTTTTTTATATTCCCAAAATTTCTATATTTTGGAACAGAAACATTAAAAGCTAGGGATATATTGTTTTTGTTCTGTTTCCTGTTCCTGCTTCTATTTCTGTCATTTTCCAATGGTTTGCCAATTTAATGCTATCTAGAAAAATTGTGGGATAGGGTTCAAATAGCCTTTACTTAGATTTTAGTTTTACTTTTGTTTAGTTGATTTACGTTTTGTTCCCTGTTTTTGTTTTTGTTTCTGTTCCCTGTTTTTTGTGTGTGTCCTTTGCCATGTTGTTGAGAACATATTATCAAGAGTTCGATCCTATAGTTGTATTTTGTTGTGAACTCAGATTTCTGTTTAGTTGGTTTATGTTCTGTTCTCTGTTTTTGTTGCTGTTTCTGTCTTGATCCTATAATTGTATGTTGTTGTGAACTCAAATTTCTATTTAGTTGATTTATGTTTTGTTCCCTGTTCCCTGTTTTTGTTTCTGTTTCTGTTCCCTGTTCCCTGTTTCTGTTTTTGGTACTATGTAAAACTGCACTAATTGGATTTGTTTTGTTATAATTGAGTTTATATTTACTTTTTGGGATTATTTTGTAGAGAAAGTTACATGTTCCTGTTTACATTCCTGATTCTATTTCTGTTTCTGTTCATGTTCCTGTTCCTGTTTCTGTTCTTTTGTTGTTTCTATTTCTGTTGCTGTTCTGTTCCTGTTGTGAACTCAGATTTTTGTTTAATTGATTTATGTTTTGTTCCCTATTTTTGTTTCTGTTTCTGTTTTCTGTTTCTGTGTGTGTCCTTTGCCATGTTGTTGAGAACATATTATCAAGAGTTCGATCCTACAGTTGTATTTTGTTGTGAACTCAGATTTCTGTTTAGTTAGTCTATGTTCTATTTCCTGTTTTTGTTTCTGTTTCTGTTCTCTGTTTCTGTTTCTATTTCTGTTTCTATTTTTTGTGTGTGTCTTTTACCATGTTGTTGAGAACATATTATCAAGACCTTGATCCAAATTTCTGTTTAGTTGATTTATGTTCTGTTCCCTGTTCCATGTTCCCTGTCTTTGTTTCTGTTTCTGTTTTTTATACTATGTAAAACTGCACTAATTGGATTTGTTTTGTTATAATTGAGTTTATATTTACTTTTTGGGATTATTTTGTAGAGAAAGTTACATGTTCCTGTTTGCGTTCCTGTTTCTGTTTCTGTTTCTGTTCCTATTCTTTTGTTATTTCTGTTTCTGTTGCTGTTCTGTTCCTGTTCCTATACCAATTTATGTTCTGTTCTGTTCGTGTTCTCTGTTCGTGTTGTGTTTATTTCTAAATTATATTTCTATTTTAATTTTTGTTTATATTTATATTTAAGCTAGCAGAAATTAGGTTGATTTTTTTGGCTTAATTGCCTAAACATTAGGTTATTTATTTCTCAGATTTATAATTTTATTCTTTTTTTCCCTGTTTTGTTCCACTTTTGTTCCTGTTCTATTCCAATTTTGTTCCTGTTTTGTTTTTTTATATATTATTTTATATTTTGCCTAAATAATAATTATTTTATATATTATTTTGATGTTCTTTTTTATTTATTTATTTATTTTATATTCTATTGTAGAATTAGAGGGAAGAGAGACAAACTAGCGACAAGGGAGAGAAGCGGCTGTAGAATTAGGTTAAAGCTTAGCTCTCGAATCAGGTAAGACATTCTTATACCATTTAAGTTTCATCTATACACTTTATTAGCTATTTTTTTATTCTACAATTTCATTGTTAACTTTAGATTTGGAACCTTAGTATTGATTTCCTTTGTGTGTTGGTTTTTTGTTTGATTTACTTATGTTACGATTATTGTCCTTTAATCTCAGGCAATATGGTATGACCCACTATTGTATTGAGAACGAGTGCTAGGTTAGAGTTGCGTAAGGAAAAATATTTCTACTATTACAAGCCTTATTTACAAAATTGTCCCGTGCGAGAATATGGAATGAATAAGATTTTAAGTGCTAGGCGTTTACAGAATCATAGGTATAAAATTAGTGAAAAATATAATGAACCAAATTGGTGATGGTTTGCCATCAAATTGGACTGTTGCGAAAGAGAACATATTTAAGAATCATCAACCTCTTACTGTATTTGAATTTGTGCAATTTTTAGAGGAGGCTGAGCGGGATATGCATCCATTATGAAAAGAATTCGAAAGAGGAAAAATGAATGAAAACAAGAGTGTCAGAGAGCATATACTTAAAAAAAAGCGTCAGTACTACAACCTAAGACGTAGAAGGTTTCAACCAAACATTGCAGTCTTGGTATATGCAATAGTGCGCACCCTACCTTCGTCATGGCCTAGAACTAGAGTTTATAGAGCCTTAAAAAAAGAATTCCTAGATCTGAGAGCATTAGGAGAGTTGTTAGAGAGTATCGAAGACGATCAAATATGCTTAAAGGCGTTGGAGGATTACGAGATTCAACTACAAATGGGCAGCCAGAGCAATGAAATTGTACCCTAAACCGATGGTTTTAAGGTATAAATAATTTTTAACCTATTTTGTATACAAAATATATGTTTTTTAAATTTTATATCTAATATATATTTTTTTCTTTTTCTTTTGTAGGGTTATCACGTCAAGTTGTTTGTTCTCTTCGGTGGTTGAAGATGTTTCGACTTTCGTTTAGTTTTATTTGAATAACAGATAATTTTTAGTTTTTACGTTATGTCATTAAGATTTCTAGAATAATACGATTGTTATTTTTTATGTTGTTATTTTTAAATTATAGACATATGAGTTGATTTCTTTATTTTGTTGTATTTAAAATTATATTATCTTAATGCAATGGAATTAATGTTATATATTTATACTTTGTTGATCTTTTGCTTATGTACAAGCTTTAAGTAATATGCCAATTATTCAATTAATTTTTAAATTAAAATATTTTTATTTTAATTTAATATCTTTATAATTCGCATTGAATATTTTACTTTTGTATCTTTGCCATGCAAATGTGATGTATTGTTTTCTAAAAAATATATTCGTTTTATATTTTTTAAGGAAAAATATTTAGCTATGGAAAAACAGAAGGGGAATGATGACAAATCGAAAGAAAATTCGACTTCAAATAGTAGAGGAAAAGAGAAAGTGTGTTTTACTTCAAATAGTGCAGACGTCGGGAAGGAGAACGTCAATGGTAACGTGGTATGTATGTAATTACTAAGATTAATTCGAGTCAATTATTTTTAAATTTTAATTATCACTGTTTTATCATCCAAACATAATCACATGTTCAATCTATAAAATATAAACTAATCTTACAATACATTAGAGATCTGAGATAAACTATAAAACACAAATAATAAGCGAAACAATGATATAATAAGAACCAAAATATCTATTGTAATAGAAGTATATCTAAGAAATATACACATTGTTTATAAATAAATCATAAGCCAAATGGAGAATACAACCATAATAAAAAATGAAATTAACAAAATAATTATTTTCAAACGATTATTTCGTTTTACTTAAATAATGGATAATGCTAACATGTTAACTTGATCTCTATCAGCAACAACAAAAAATGATTTGATTTTATAGATTATTCCTATGATCATTAACAATAACGTTTCATCCATATGATCAAATTGAAAAGAGAACCACTAAAGAGCATGAATCAAATAAGTAAAACGAGAATGAGAGACAAAACTTCATTGACATTACAGTACATTTAATCAAATAACTTATCATTATAATTAGTTATCATTTTAAATGTATAGTTGTTTATCTAATCTGATTTTGTATTTATACTCTGCGTTTTGCGTGATATTGAGTTGATCGTATTCTTATTTATACTCTAGCGTATTGTATTCTATTTATGGTTTATGTAGTACCTATTTTAGTTCATACTTTGTCACACACTCCTCCACTTTCCGTTTTCATTTCTTCAATCTACAAAATTGAAAAATCAAACATATGTTACCACTAGGTATTCAATAATAATGTCATATCAAAAGCTGCTCTAGCCCAACTAATGCGAAGGGAACGAGAGAGGCTTAGTCGTCCGATTCTAGAATATCAAGAAGGTGGAACATCTCGCTCAAGTGATATTTCAAGAACATTTAGCCCAAGTATTATGTCAAGAAGATCTCTGGCTCAACGAGAATGAAGAGAACGGGAAAGAGTTGATCGAGAGAGGAGTGATCGCTTTAATAAAGATAATCGTGAATGCTTGGAAGGAGGTCAACCGTTTTTGGAAGAATTATCAGAGCCCACGCCAAAACGAAGAATAGTTACATAAGTCTTTGTGTCATCGGCAAGCACAAGTCGATATACCCCTATAATTCTCAGTGATCAAGTTACTGAGCCAGTAATGGAATATGAAATGGATTCCACTTTCGAGACCAATCTGACATTACCTTCTGAATATATAGCACCTATCAATAATGTCATATCAAAACGTGCTATAGCTTAACGAACATGTAGAGAATGAGTGAGATCCGATCAACGAAATTTTCGAAATATTCAATATTTAGAAAGAGATCGTTGACTACTGGAAGAATCATCTCAGCCTCCACTGCAACGAATAATGATTTTACAATCATGTGGGCCATCAGTGATTACGAGTCCATGTACTCTTGGAATTGTGGATCTCCTTATGGATCGCACTACTCCATCATCCATGGAGTATGAAATGAATTCTATTATTGAACCAAATTTGCCTTCTCCATACAATCTTACGGAAACGTTTGATGCCGTGACTCCGAATGAATACTTAGTGCCCGAAGTTGAGGAACCAGTTGTATTGTCTGATATAAGGTATTATACTAATTCATTATTTAAGTTTTTAAGTATTAATGTTTAAAAACACTAGATGTATAAAATTTAATACTTGCCAGCTATAGGTCAACTTCAACCTGTCAACATTTTGCCGAGAATCACGATACTGATCGTGTAGGAAATTTATCTATTAATACTGGGATGGCTACAAATTTGATTCCTCATTCTCTCAGTATAATTCACGATGCATGCCTTTCTCCGTGCGGTAACCCGGAACCTTTTGTTTACCCAAACTTAAATGAAAGCCCGGTCGTAGCAGTTGAAGAACCAATTCTACCTTCTGGGAGTATATGGTGAGTTTATTTTTCAACTTATTCATTTAATTAAATATGTCATTCACATATATGGTATTAAGATCTATATAATAACTTTGTTATTCATTAAATGTAGGCCGCCAAATACTACCAATAAGGAGTTTTACAATTATCAAGATATGGACGAGGTGAACAATCCATTTGCCAACCGTGATGTTTATGCAAGTTCAAATCGACACTCTCTTGGTAGAATGAATGTTATGTGTCCTCATTGTTCTGCGTTACACTGGATGGATGAGAGATTAACAAAATTATCCGAACAACGTCATCTTTTTGGTACATGTTGTTTACAAGGAAAGGTTAGACTTCCACTACTTCTCACATCTCCTCCCCAAATTAAATCGCTATATGATGGTAATGATGACATATCGAAATAATTTCGACGTTATTCGAGAGAGTACAATGCAAGTAACGCTTTTACAAGCCTTGGTGCTAAATTGGACACAAGCCTACTTTCCGAAAGAGGCCCAACAACATTTACTATATATGGAGAGTTGCGTCATTGGACAGGAACATTAATCCCAGAACCGGGACAAGATTCCATTTATTCTCAATTGTACATCTACGATCCTGATTTCGCTTTTAGCGTGAGAAGTTGTAGAAATCCTCATTTGAGATCAGATATTTTGCAAACTATTCAAGATACATTGTTGCAACATAATGCATTTGTAGATAAATTTCGTCAAGCTTTTGCAATTTTAAATCAATTGGATTTGGAACAACAAACGTTGCCTGCTTTTCTTCACTATACTGCCTCTAACGATCATCGGAGATATAATATGCCGACAACGAATGAGGTGGCCGTCATATTACCAGGGGATGGAACTGAGACTAGTGTGATGAGAGATGTTGTTCTACATTTAAATGGGAGTAATGGACTAATGCAAATCAATGAATGTCATCCGGCTTATCTACCATTGCATTACGTTTTGTTGTTTCCTTTTGGTGAGCTTGGATGGGAGCCTGAATTTAGACAATGGGATGTGATTTACGGTCGACACACAAACGCTCGACTAATTCAAATGCAATTTTACAGCTACCGTATGTTTGAAAGGCCAACAGAGTATTCGACAATTCTAAGGGGAGGAAAATTATTTCAAGAGTTCTTGGTAGATGCTTGGGCTGTGACTGAGCAAAATAGGTTGAATTACTTTAGGCAACATCAACCAAACCTTCGTAGTGAACTTTATCAAAGCCTTACTAATGTAGCATTAGATGGGATGTAACCTAATCAAATAGGTCAACGAATGATTTTTCCATCATCTTTTATTGGTAGTCCAAGACATATGTTTGAAATCTTCCAAGATTAAATGGCTATAACGCGATACCGTCATCACCCTGACGTGTTTCTTACCATGACTGCGAATCCAAGTTGGACAGAAATCACTGAAGCTTTATTGCCACATCAGACACCAACTGACCGTCCAGACTTAATTGCCCATGTTTTCGAGTTAAAAAGAAATGCTCTAATGAAAGAGATTGAAAGCACTCGAGTATTTGGAAAAAACGTTGCCCATGTTTTTACAATTGAGTACCAGAAACGTGGTCTGCCGCACATGCACTTACTTATATTTCTTGATGATGTAGACAAAATTCAAACGTGCGACCAAGTAGACAGAATAGTTTGTGCTGAATTTTCAGATCTAAATGAAGATCCAGAACTTTTCGAGACTGTAAAAAAATGCATGGTTCACGGACCATGTGGTGCTCGAAATTGTCAAGCCTCGTGTATGGAGAGCGATAGATGCACTAAGAGATATCCACGAGATTTCATGGAGTATACAACGATGGATCAAGACGGATATCCCATTTACCGTCGTCGTGGTGATGGTAAAGTTTATACAGTGAAGGGGCAACAAGTTGATAATAGAGACGTCGTCCCATACAATCCGTACCTTTCCAAGATGTTCGACTGTCATATTAATGTTGAAGTATGCGCTGGAATTAGGTGTGTCAAATATATCCACAAATATATATATATAAAAGAAGTGATATGACGACATTAATTTTGGGAATAATGGATGAGATCAAGCAAGATCTTGATGCAAGATACATTGGACCATCTGAGACGGCCTGACGATTGTTGAGTTTTCCTTTGCACGATGAGAATCCAACAGTTGTTCGATTGACGCTCCATTTGCTTGGAATGCATCAGGTTATCTTCAATCCTACTAAAACAATGGAGTCTATCATTTCTCGAGCTCAATCACATAAGTTGACTCTGATAGAATTTTTTGCATATTGTGATACACATGCTTCTGCATGTATGTATACTTATCAAAAGTTTCCCCAGCATTTTGTTTGGAATAAAACTGAAAAATGTTGGAATCCACGACAGAGGGGATTTGCCATCGGCAGGATTCTGCGCCTCCCAATTCGGGCAAACGATTTTATTTGCGTCTACTATTGACCGTAGTCAAAGGGCCGCAATCATTTAGGTGTCTACGCATTATTAACAATGTTGAACATGCAACATTCAAAGTTGCATGTGTAGCAAATGGGCTATTGGAAGATGATGGTGAATGGATACAATGTCTTCAAGAGACGTCTATTATGAGTACTGGATATCAACTGAGAAGATTATTTTGTGTCATTCTCACACAATGTTCTCCTATAAATCCATGTGAATTGTGGGATCAATTTTGGATGCATATATGTGATGATCTCCCACACAAACTTCGCATGTTGTTTTCGATACCCATCCCAAGCGAGGCACAAATTAAAGACTATTGTCTATATCTTTTGAATGAACTACTTCAAGAATTGGGTAAGAACTTAACAGACTTTTCGTCGATTCCACAACCTGTCCAAAATTGGAATATGGTAGTTGGAAATAGATTGATATGGAAACATCGTCAAATGCAAAGTGAAGCGCAACAAGAGAATGTGCAGTGTAATATTGATCGTCTCAATGAAGGCCAACGTGTTGTATATGAAGCAATCACTTCATCAGTGTTTAAAAATCTAGGAAAAATGTTCTTTTTGAATGGTGGTACTGGTACAGGAAAGACGTTTCTATATAATACCATAGCAATAAAATGTCGTAGCCTCAGACATATTGTCATTACTGTGGCATCATCCGGTATTGCATCTCTACTACTTAAAGGAGGTCGAACTGCACATTCCATATTTTGCATCCCTCTAGATATTCTTGATAATTCAATTTGTCATTTCAGTAAACAATCGTTGCATGCCGAATTGTTTAGAGAGATAAAGTTAATTATTTGGGATGAAGTTCCGATGCAACATAAGTACTGTGTTGAGTCTGTGGATCGCACGCTATGAGATATTTGCAGTAATCCAAATCCATTCGGAGGTATCACGGTCGTTCTTGGAGGAGACTTTCGGCAAATTCTACCTATCATACCTAAAGGTGTCCGTCAACAAATTGTGACAGCATCGTTGAGATGTTCGTACCTTTGGAATGATATACATATCTTAACTTTGAATTTAAACATGCGCCTAAATAGTAGCAACATTGAAAATGCAGAGTTTTCGAGATATTTACTTCAGGTAATATTTCATTTAAACATATTTTAGCATTCTTTCGTTTGCAATAGATTACTTATATATGCTTTGATACTAAATTACTCATTTACATTTGTTTGTTCTGTAAATAGGTTGGCAGTGATCCGCATGAAATCGTACAACTGCCATCAACCATACACAAGTGTCGTAATGTGGTTGAACTAATATCTTCAGTTTATCCACATTTAGGTACACCCAGCGTTGCTACCCCTACATTTCTAACTGAACGTTCCATCATTTCTGCAAGAAATGACGATGTTAGTGCTATTAATTCAGCTGCTTTAAATATTTTTCCCGAAGAAACGATCATATATCTAGCCGCAGATAAAATGTCTGAAGATAATGGAGCCGATCGTCAAATTACAAATCGTTATCCTAATGAGTACTTGAATTCCTTAGATCCTCCAGGATTACCTCCGTTCAAGTTAGATTTGAAAATTGGATATCCAGTTATGTTATTGAGAAATATTGCACCAAGTGATGGACTTTGTAATGGCACACGATTAATGGTTGTCAGGTATTCTTTACGTGTAATAGAAGCTCGAATATTGATAGGGGATAAGGCAGGAAATTTGACGTTCATTCCGAGAATATCCTTGACGCCATCGTCTTCTGAATTTTCTTTTCAAATGACAAGGCGCTAGTTTCCAATTCGTTTGGCGTATGCTATGACGATAAATAAATCACAAGGACAATCAGTGAAATTTATTGGAGTTGATTTAACTACACCGGTTTTTAGTCACGGTCCACTCTATATGGCCTTATCAGGGTATACATCATTTGATCGATTAAGTGTACTTCTTCTCGAATATGGATCTCTATCCACGACAAATATTGTTTATTCTGAAGTATTATTGTAACTGTAATTGTCTCAATTGATGCAACATTTAAAATTGAATAACAAAATAAATTGATATAATTGTTCAAATAGATGATGTATGTTTTATGCCCGTGCCTTCAGGCACGGGTTATACGCTAGTGTTAAATATAACATGACTTACTGATAAATGTGATTTGTATGTTGAATGAAACACTCAACTGAACTTTGATAATGTATAAGATTGTGTTAAATATAACACGGATGTGAAAATTGAAAATTTTAGAAGTATTATATTTGAATGTAACATGAATATACGAATCTGAAATTAATAAAAAAAAATAATAAATGTGATATTATTTTGAAATCTTATTGAGACAAATCTGATGGTGAAAAAAATGGGTACAATAGTTTTTTGATTTTAATAAAATGATTTTTATCACACCCTATCCCAGGCCCTAATGTCTGAGGTCGGACATTACGTCGACTTAATGTCACTTAACCAAGCACATGTATTGATATGGATTTTTTTTTTTTTAAAAAAAAAAAGAAAAGAAAAGATATAAATACTTTACCAACTCAAAATATGCAGTGGTTATACAAAAACGACTATTCCATAACAAAATTACAAAAAGTTCAACTGCTCACTCCCAACAACTATTTTGACAACCTCCAAAATAAAACTCATTATATCTTCTTACTCTACCTAACTCCACTAGTGGACCTGTCTTTAGCAGAGGTACCTGAGATAAAATATTTTATCGGTATACTGTCTTCATAAAATAAAAAATAATTTATGAATCAAGTGCATTTAACATAATTCACTTTTCAAACAGAATATACCCACAGTGATATTTTTCAAAACAGAATATAACTGTACAAACCGTATCAAATTTCACAAATATCATCAACGAATAGTAACCGAATATAAATTAACCAATCAAATAACTTCTATATAATAAAATATCAGAAATATACTTTCCTACTAGCCATAGGATCGTCTTACCTCACGATCGGGAATTATGACGGTACCGTAACTAGTACAACTGTGTAATCTAAGGTTATCATCAGTGTCAGGGCCATTCAATATTTTCAATAGTAGGAGTCAACATATAGTATAAACCACCGTATTAGGATAATAATCATCATCGTCAGCAGCAACAACAACAACCACCACCTGTAGGACTTACCCTCCTATCAGGTCACAATACAATGTCCTACAGAACATGCCCTCCTGTTAGGATCAACAACATCCCACAGAACATGCCCTCCTGTCGGGATCACACTATGGCATACAGGTAAAATAATAAAACCAATTCCTACATTCAACATTTTACTTGATCCATTTAAACGTTATAAGACAGTCTATTTTAATAAATATTTTTTTTTCACAATTTAGTACGAAAATATAATTTGATAATTTATCTAGAAAATAATACACTCAATTTGATAATTGCACTGCTACTTTGCTACCGCCGAAACACTGACGGGGTTGGCCTTGCTTGTGAACCTGACAACGATAGAGTTTAAACTAAGAATTTAACTAAATATAAAATGCGATGCGTGAAATGCATACCACTAAAATGAGATTTTCCTATTTCCAATTTTTCTTGATTATATGAAATTTATTAAAATTAAACGCCTTATTTTTCTCGACCCAATATAAATTATACAATCAAAATATTATAGTTGCATTTATAAAATTTATCAATTAATAATTTTACTACAAAGAAAATATTAATAAAATTACTAGGTAATAAAATACCGAAAATATCATTCCAATAAAATTTATAATTTTTTTTCCTTTCAATTAAAAATTTTCCCAATTTAAATTATAAATTCAATATACATATACGTATATAATTTCGTGTATATATATATATATATATATATATATATATATTGATGACGTTAAAAGAAAAAAACACATAAAGGACGTACCTGAAGAAAACAATGATAATGGTTGAACAAAAAATTCAAGTGAGAAAAAGAGAGTGAAAAGATAACTTATGTGTATATATAATAATAGAGAAAGAGGAAGAGACACGGGGCTTCTAAGTTTTTGAACACAACTAAGTTTAATAGGTGGCTTATTAATGTTTGGACAAGTCATATATATGTGTTGGTATCTTGAAACAAGTGGTCATCATATTGATTATATATATAGTATTTATGCAAATTACTTTTTAATAATAGAAAAAAAAATATTAATTATACACCCGGTAAAATTTATAATATTTACTTAACTCCTAAAACTTTTAAAATTAAATTAAAATTGTCATGCTAACCCCCCAAAAATTCTTTGATCAAATTTTAAATTTCCAAATGCCTCCTAAATTTTTTAAAATAAAATTTCAAATAAGAAATTAGACCCAAATATTTTCTATATGTTCTAAAATGCAACTAAAAATATGTGTATATAAAATTAGGTCTTACAATTTTATTGTCAAATCGTTAAATATGAAAAATTCCAATTCTGCTGATCTCGTAAAGGTAAATTTGTCATATAATTTTCGTGTTTTTTAAATTTCGGACTGAACGGTTCGAAAAATCTGTGCACTACAATCATTTAATTCATTTTGAAGTAGTTGAAAATAATTGATAATTTATTGAGATCACACAATAATTTATTTGTTTATTTTAAATTAGCATAACCTTATCTTGCACGGCTATTTGGCCACATAAAAAAAGGCCTACAAATCCCAGCTGCCCTGTGTATCTGGTGTTTAGAAACTTAGGTGGCGTTTGGTAACCGTTTTTGTTTTCATTCCAGCAGTGGGATGGGAATAGGATGGGATGGGATGAGAATTTTGTTTTCTTTTTGGGAGTAGAATCGCGTTTGGTAACGATAATTTTTTTTTTGTTTTGGGAAGGGAATTGTGTTTGGTAACGATTTTATCCTAAAATCTTTTTTTTTTTTTTTTTTTTTTTTCTTTTCTGTTTTGGCCTGACGGCGGTGGCGCCGTCGCCGGCCTGACGGCGGTGGTGCTCCGGCGCCGCCCGGCCGGCGCTCCGGCAACGGCCGCCGACGGTTCTCCGGCGTCGGAGACGGCGGTGCCCCTTGCCGGCGATGACCGGACGGCGGTGGCGCCGGCGACGCCCCCCGGAAGACAATGGCGCCGTCGCCGGCGATTGCCGGAAGTGGCCGGAAAATTTCCGGCCGAACGGTGACCGGCGACGGTGGCCGGAGATGACCGGCTGCGGCGGCGGTCGGTGGCCGGCAGCGGCGGGCGGTGGTCGGCCGGTAGGTGAATAGTGACCATGAATTTTGGGAATGGAATGGGAATAATGAGAAACAACTTTTTTTTGTTTATCATTTCTTAAGAAAAAAGTGGGCACAATTCTCAAATGGGAATAAAATGGAAATGGAAACAAAAATTACCAAACGCTATTCCCAAACAAAATTTCCAAAAATCTGGGAATGAAATGGGATGGAAATGGTTACCAAACAGGGCCTTATGTTTCATGTCTCAGGTCCTGGGTTTGAAGCTGGGGCAATCAACCTCAAAAAAAAAAAGGGAAAAATTACTGAGGAATCCCACATTTAGCGTGAAACTACCGATAAAATCCACATCCCTTTTCTTGTACCGAGAACTCCCATGCCGGCGATTTCTTACACCGATTGGTCCATTTTTCAAAAACGGCCGATGACGAGATTACCGAAATGCCCCTCCCGTGATTTCGAGAGAGCATTGCCTTGCCACTATCACGGTCGAGATCCGACGCACTCCTGCCGTCATTGTCCAGATTCGATACCTTTCCCATCGTCGCTAATGCCTTCTCCACCGTCGCCGTCCAGATCCGGCTTCTCCACCACTTTCGCAACTCAGATACGAGTATTTCAATGGATGCTGTCACCTTATTTATGCTCTATTTTCAATTTGGTGAGATTTTCTTTATTTAAAGAGAGAGACATTGTGAACTGGGTATTAAAGCATTTGAAATTCTTTTTTAACTATTTACACATTGCACCCCTGCGATGTTACATGTAACAACCTCTTGAAATATAATGGTCTGTGTTAATGACAGAAATTGGGAATCGGATTAATGTTACATGTAACATCCTCTGACTTTTGAAATATAGTGGTCTGTGTTAGTGATAAAAATTGAAAATCGAATTAATTTTACATGTAACACCCTCTGAAATATAGATGTTACATGTGTGTTAGTGAGAGAAATTGAAAATCGATTAATGTTATATTTAACATCCTCTAACCCTTAAAATATAATGATATGTGTTAGTGATAGAAATTGAAAATCAGATTAATGTTACATGTAATATCCTCTGAAATATAAATGTTACATGTGTGTTAATGAGAGAAATTGGAAATTGTATTAATGCTACATGTAACATCTTCTGAAATATAGATGTTACATGTGTGTTAATAAGAAAAATTGAAAATCGCATTAATGTTACATATAACATCCCTTAAAATATAGATGTCACATATAGCATCTACATAAAAATATGTTTTGCATGTGATATCAATTGGAAATAATTATTGATATAGATGTTTACATGTAACATTCATTAAAAATATGTTTTAAAATAATAATTGATTATAGATGTTACATATAACATCCATTGAAAATATTTTTTTAAATTGGTCAATATTAGACAGTGTTACATTGTTACATTTGATATTACATGTAACATCCAAGCATAATATAATCCACACGTCTAAAAAATATGATTAGGATATCGTAGAAAAGATGACATTTTATTAATTAATACAGTGTGAAAATATTAATTTTACGACATCAGGAACTACGAAAAAATTCATGTGTTTTGGTGTTAACATTGAAAGTTATATAAGAGGGGTATTTTCGTTACAGAAATGGTAAAATGACCGCTTGGTGCATGGAAAGATGAGAGGGTTTAATTGGTAGTTTCTTGCGTCTTTTAGGTCTGTAAGGTCAGTGCCTTCAGCGCCACCAAAAAAAAACTGGGGGGGGGGGGGGGGGGGGGGGGGGTTTTGGTTTCAAATACTAAAATTCAGCAAGGGTAATTTCGTAACTTGCTGAAATTGTGTATAGGGCTAGGGTTTCATAAAGGAGTTATAAGCAGAACGCCCCCCCAACCCTTTGCATTTGTTGAGCTCCCCCAGCGGCGGCGACCAGCAACAATGGTGCACGTCCCCTTCTACCGCAACTGTAAGCCTCTCTCTCTCTCTCTCACACACACACACACACACTCTTTCCCTCTCATGCTTGCCGTCTTTGTAAAGTTTGTGATTTGATCTGCTGTGTCTAAAATTGTGGATCGATTCAGCTATTTTAATCGTGGTCTGGTTAGTAATGGGTTAGCGATTTGATTCGTGTGTTTCTTATAGTTTCATAGTCTCTTTCTTTCAGTTTTTGTTATTTTGGTTTTGGATTAAACTTTCGATCTTTAATCCTGAAAAAGGCTTGAAGCTCAAAACAATGAACTGAAATTCGTACTTTTTATGATCGGTGATGAATAATCTGTGATTGAACTGGACAAATTTCAACCGCAACCAGAAGAGTATGGAATATGTGATTCAAATCTAATTAATTTTGTTTAGCTGACTGAGAAGAGGAATAAAAAATTTGAATTTGTTTTTAATTTCACATTTTTGGTTCTCGTTAGATTTCCTATGGCAAAAAAGCTGTAAGTGATAGCTTAGCTCCTTATTTATATGCTTTGATAGCTTTCATATGTTGGTTACTGCATATGGAGGGGGAGAAATCAAAGGGGTTTTGCATGAACCCAAGGGGGATTTGATTCTCTGCAAGGCTAATTCTTTACTATGATCAGAAGCAGATTTCTATCTTGCAAATGAAGGATGTTAAAGAAGCGAGGCAGCAGTGAACGCTCCTATAGTTCTTTTGAAAGTTTAGATCTTATTTTGTAGATAGGTATCTCTGTTGGCTGTTGTTTCTGGTGTAGGAAGTAGCTGTTTGATTTCGTTTGGTGTTGGTTGTCTTTGTTTTGTATTTTGTTGTTGCTTTGTTTTTCGCCTACCATAAAGAATATGTATAATCACCTCTGGTTAGTTGAGTTACTTATATTGCTGATTATGGGTACCCCAAGTGATGTATTGTAGGCTTAATATTGGTTGATGTCCTCGTTTTTCTTGTATGTAATGTTATGCAATTTTTTGCAACGTACTTCAGGATACATGTGTTTGTGTGTGGAGATATAGTAGAGCAAGCTTTTTTTTCTTTTTTTCTTTTTTAATTATGATAATGTACTGATAAACAAGTATTGTACGCTTTATAGATGGGAAGACTTTTAAGAAGCCCCGCCGTCCCTATGAAAAGGAGCGTTTGGACGCTGAGCTAAAACTTGTGGGTGAATATGGGCTCCGATGCAAGAGGGAGCTTTGGAGGGTTCAATATGCATTGAGCCGCATTAGAAATGCTGCTAGAATGCTTTTGACCCTTGACGAGAAGGACCCGCGTCGTATTTTTGAGGGTGAAGCTCTTTTAAGGAGAATGAATAGGTATGGACTCTTGGACGAGAGCCAGAACAAGCTTGATTATGTCTTGGCCCTAACCGTTGAGAACTTTCTTGAGCGCCGTCTTCAGACTCTTGTGTTCAAGACTGGTATGGCAAAGTCTATTCACCATGCTAGGGTTCTCATTAGGCAGAGGCATATCAGGTATGATTACACATTCAACATCCGAATTTTACTGGGTAATATAATATAGTTAGGGCCTGTTTGGTTTGTCTTAATTATCCTGTTTTATGAATTATCCTATTATTTATGGATTGTTTTCTTTGTTTTTCAATTTAACTATGATTTAATCAAATTTACATACTGTTCATGCAATAGTTTTAGTTTAGCTAAATTTTTAAGATATGTTTTACATCAATTGCACGAGAAAATGATATCTGGACTAGAACTAAAATAGTTACTTGGCTAATTCAATTATTTTTAATTCTTGCAACCAAGCACTAAACTATAACTGTTCATAAACTGACTAATAAAAAAATAGTAAAATTTGTGAATTGAAGGAAAACCGAATGAGCCCTTACATTGAATAATCGATTTGATACGTTAAAATGCTAGTTGATTGTAACTACTACTGCAATATAACTGTTAAATAAATCTCTCTTCCCCTCTGTAAAGTTAGTAACTACTACAACAATTAGAGATGACAATTCAACCCGAATCGCTGGGTAACCGAACCAAACCAAACCGAATGGTTCGGTTTTGAAATCTTTTAAATGATTTTGGTTAGGGTTTGGTTTCGGAATTGAAAACCGAAGTCGTTTCGTTTTTATTTTGGGATAGTAACTTTGAAATCAAACTGCATCGCTGAACCCTCATTTTTTAATTTACATTTTTGACCCCTAGTATGTGTATATATCTATATGTTACAGGGTTAGGGTTTTCATTATTTTTTCGGTACTTTAGTTATGTTTTTGTTTATATAAAAAAAACAGTAGTTCATGGTTTTGATTCTATATTTTTACGGTGTTGTGGTTTTGGTTTTATATTTTTACGGTTTTGATTTTTACTATAAAATTAAACGGTTCAGTTTTAAAACCGTTTTTGAAAAACTGGTAGTTTTGGTTTTGGTATATGCCTAATGGTTTTAGTTTTGGTTTCTAGTATAACTAGACCTAAACCGCATTCGGCCAAAACTGAACCCGGCTTAAAATTGAACCGTTGCCATCTCTTTCCTCAAGGTGTGAACTCATAATGATGCATGTGTATGGCAATCTGCCTAGTTGAATGTAACTTACTGCCCATGCAAACTATGCTAATTACCAATTCAATTATAGGGGAAAATATTCTAAATATATTCTAGTTTTTTACATCAAACGTCCTATAGTTGATTGCAAAACAAATGCTACTTTTAAAATTAAGCCAAATATACTTAAAAAAAGAATTACCAAATATTGATTTATTTTTTATTTTTAAAAAATCTTTATTGTGTTTGGACACAGGGTTGGTAGACAAGTGGTGAATGTACCATCCTTCATGGTTCGTTTGGACTCACAAAAACACATTGATTTCTCGCTCACTAGCCCCTTTGGTGGTGGCCGTCCCGGCAGAGTGAAGCGAAGGAACATGAAGGCTGCTGCTAAGAAGGCGTCCGGTGGTGGTGGTGGAGATGAAGAAGATGAAGAGTGAACGAAGGCCTAAACTTCTCTCTCTATAAATGCTATAATATACTCGTGCTTTTGGTATTGAATGGTTTTGTGCTAGTTTTGAGGGACCCTATTTTTATTGTAGGAGATTTTCAATTCCTTTTGTTTTCTCGACTTTTATGAACCATGTGATTCAAGGTGTTTTGATGGTATCTTTTTTTCCATAAATTAGACTTTAAGGGTGTATTTGGGTAAGGTATTTGATAAATTCAATAGATTTGTAAAATGATAGGATTTTCAAATTCTATTATTTTAAAATTTTTTGTTTAGATAACTATTTTAGTTGTAGAATTTGTTTGTATAATTTTACAATTATTTGTTTGGATAGGTGAAATATTTGTAAATTGAATTTTCAAAATACACAAAATAACAAAGAACCTTAATTGGACGAAGAACAATCCCAAATTGACAAAAAATCTTAAATTGGATGAAGAACAATTAACGAAGAACTCTAATTGGACGACGACCTACGACGTAGACGATGATGAAGACCAAATTGGACAGCGAAATTGAACCTTAAAACCTGTGAAGACGAAGACGATGCAAACGAAGACGACGAAGATGGTTGAAGACAGACGAAGATGATGGCGAAGAAGCAGATCGATGGACGACAACGACGAAGAAGCAAAAGAATATGGATGACGAAGAAGCAAAAGAGAAGAACAAGAGGCTTGATCACGAAGAAGCAAGAGGAGGGTTACGAAGATGAAGAAGATCAGATTTCCCAAATCCTTCCATGGATGGATTTGGTAAATGACACCTATATCAAAGGTATTTTCAAATCTCTCATTTTTCCATTTTTTTTAGATCAAAAGATTTTACAATTTCCTCCCTCCTAAAATCCAAACAAGGGATTTGTCAAAAGAGAATTTTAAAATCCTCTAAACAAATGAAATTCTCCCCACAAATCCTTTACCCAAACACAATCTAAAGGTGGATCTTGAGATTTGTTAAATTGTACATTGTCAATCTATTGACTTCCACATTTGTTTTAATTCAGCCTAATTGAAATATTTGTTAATGATTTTGGACGGAAAATAGATTGTACTCTAAACTTGACTTGTCATTTCATTGTTCTACTGAACATAAAATATTTTTTTCTATTCTCTCTAATAATGATTCAAACTTCTTTCTCTTATTTTTCAAATGATTTGTTGAAAAAATATATTAGATTTAGTGGAGTGATGAAATAAAAATAAAATAAAAATTGATTAGAAGGTGATATACGGAGCATAATGTATTCTCTTCAGAATCATTAAAACATTTCTAATTTTGTAGCAATGAAACAAATGTAAACTTTGAGGGACTAAGTATAATTTGATAAACTTAGGCCCTGTTTGGTTAGTGTTCCCAACCAAACTCAACCCAACCTAACTCAAAAATTTTGAGTTTGATTCTTGGGAACGCGTTTGGCAAACACAAAACTCAACCTAACCCAACCCAAAAAATAGAAATTGATTCTCAAAATTTTAAAGAAACCAAAACAAAAAAAAAAGTTGTTTCTTTTTGTACCCAAAAAATTCAATCCAAAGTTCTCAACTTCGTCTTCATTTGCTGGCCGACCACCACCCGCCGCCGCCGGCCACCGTCCGGCGACCATCGCTGGCCGCCGCCGCCGTCTCTAGCCACCTCCAGCGACCATCCCCTGCCGCCGGCCACCTCCGCCGCCGCCGCCGTCCGGCTACCGTCTGACACCGCCGCCGCCAAACACAAAAAAAAAATTCAAAAAAAATAAAAATTAGTTTTAGGATAAAATCGTTACCAAACACATTCTATTCTCAGCACAAAACAAAAATTGTCGTTACCAAATGCAATTCTGTTCCCAAAATTCTCAATCCAACCCAATTCAACTCAACTCAACCCATTCCAGTTGGGTTCAGAAAAGTGGGAACACTAACCAAACGCCACCTTAGTGTTTTTGTGAAAACCCAACTCACATTTTAGGAACAAAAATATATTTTTTCCTTCCAAAAATTTGAAATTACAATTGAAATATTTATATTTTTAAATTTTTAGGTTCGCAAGTTCAAAAATTACTTGAGTTTTTATGTGATGTACAATTTGATCTGAACACATTTGATCTGAACAATAATATGTAGAAGGGTTAAGTGTCTTTTGAGGGTTTTTCCCCGGGCAAGTTTGTCCTATTCTTTGTCTAGGGTATTTGGTAACTTGTTTCTAAGGTTATTGCACTTGCATGAAACGCTAAGCGTCTCCATTATTGAAGACATTGTTTGAGATGGAGTTTTCACCTATACATGAAATACGAAATCTTAAAAATGGCTAAGTGTGTTGCGGTTAAAAATGCTATTACAAATAGCATCTCTCACAAAGATGAACTTCAAATAACGTTTTCATGGTGAAGATCAAGGGTTTTCGCGGCTATTGAGGTGGATTAGGGTTTAGGAGGAAGAAGCAAAAGAAGAAAAAGAAAATGGAAGAAATAGTAGCGTCTTCACACGATTTGGGCACTGGTTGTAAGACGAACAAAAAAATTATTTCGAATTGCTTTTCTTTTAAATAAATATGCTAACTGAAATAACATTTTGTTCGTCTTATAATAATTACCCTAATCGTGTGAAAAAGCTACTGTTTCTTCTATTTTCTTTATCTTCTTTTGCTTCTTCTTCCTCCTAAGCCCTCATCCAACTCTATTGTTGTTGAAACCCCCTGGTCTTCACATGTTCACCATTCACTCCTCTTGTTAACATTTCTTCTTCGTTTTGGATAAATTTCAAAACTCTAGTTTTTGTTTTTGAAATTTCTTCATTTTCTTTCATTTATGTTGTGATTAAGCGGTCTTTCATTTATGTTGTGATTAAACGGTTGAAACCCTATGATAGTATGTGATTATGAAGTTACTATGTACATATATTTCCAATTTGACTTGAATTGTGTTCAATTAGGTAAAATGGGAGATTTAGGGTTTGCCTGTAATGTTTTTAGGAAATTTGGGATTTATATGAACTTGTGCCCCTATTTTGGGTTGATTGTTAATTATGTATATTTATAAGGAAAAAATACCAAAAAATCTACTTAAAAGATTAAATCTACAATATGGCTCCACAATTTTTTTTTGCACTTAATAGTCCTGTGAAAAACGCTTGTTTTTACCAAATAGTCCTGAGTTTTTTGAATTGACTATTTTATCCTTTCTTCCCTCTTCTTTGAATGCCCCTTTGTCTCTCATCTAGGTCACTCGTTCTTCCCCAATCCGCCGTTGGCTTCTCGCCTCTCTCCACGAGCTCCGTCTAGAACTCGATCCTCCTGGCCGCTTCCACGAAAACGGCATCCCAAGGTTTGCATTCAATTGGTGTGCTTTTTGTTAGGGCTTGTACCGTCACCATCATCAAAGTCGTCTACATCATCGAAGTCGTCATCGAAATCCTCAATCTCAAATCGGTACGGCAAAAATAGGGCCCAGATCAAGAACATAGTGGTCGCGGTAAGAGTGCCATAGCCGACACCGAAAAGCAGAGCTCCGAAGACGCCAAGGATGTCCTTGGTGCGATCGCGAACCGATCTGGTGACGGAGGGGTAGAATCGAATTGGTTGATGCTGGCGGGGCCTCACAACCTCAACATGCAGACCAATTAACCATGGTTCATGCTCGATCTCGGGCAATTCAATGAAATCGATAGTGAGGAATGGAGGTCTAGTGGAAGGATTGAAGAACAGAGTTTCTTGATTTTTATGTTCTGCCTTTTGCTACTGCTAGTGCTTTTTGTGCCTAATTTGTGGTTGATTTCTGCTAATCCTTATTTGGTTTTTGAATATGAATTCTATTAAAGAAAAGTTTTTTTTTTTTTACCATTTTGCTGAATTACATGTTCTTATTGAGTTTCATTTGTACTAGGAACTTAGGTTTCATTTGTTTTTATATGAATATGAAACTTAGGGTTCATTCCTTTGGATTGAATCGAATGATGAATTTGATATATATATATATATGGAATTTGGTTTGATTGATTTGGTTTGTATTAGATAAAATCAAGTATATGAATGTAAATAAATAATTATCAATTTAAATGAAATTTCAAATTAGAATATAACACAATCTTTTATTATATTCAACACGAGACCATGTTGAATATAACACGATGGCCGGCAGTCTCAAACTCATCGCCCTAAACGAATGTGTGTGTGTGTGTGAGAGAGAAAGAGAGAAAGAAGTGACTTTGGTCTATGCTCTTGGTAAATTGAGTTTATATTGAATATATTGTATGGTTGTTTTGGTGAGATGAAATGGGTACGGCAATTCGGTAAAATTTAAACGCTGATAAAAGTGAAATATAACACGATCTTGTATTATATTCAATACGAAATTGTGTTGAATATAATGCGAGATCGTGTTGAATATAATGCGAGAAGTAAAATCGTTACAAAAAGACAAAAGAACTATTTTGTTACATGTGTTTAAAAAAAGTGTATTTGTTAATTTTGTCATCATATGAGAACTTGTCAGTAACTGTCCCTATTTATAATTAGTTGTATGGTGAATTTGTTGTCAGTTGTTTGTAATTTGATAAAATTTCTCAATTATTGTATGAAGTTCATTGTTTTTGAAAAATTTAGGGATTATCATGAATTTATGTCTTTTCTTTTGTAGTTCATGGTTAGGAAAATATTTTATTAGTTATAGTAAATTTTGGGGTTATAATATTAAAAATTGATCTAGACTTTAGGCTTCCTTAGGCTTTCCTATGATTGTTTCTTGTTTTACTTACCATTCAAACAATGCAACAAGTTGCTTGTTTAAGACGTTTTTGTATTTATTTGGATATTGATTTTAAAATTAGAGATGTAAGAACTCTATCTTAGCCTTTAATGTTTAGTTTATATAAGAAGTGAAAGACAAATAAGTTTTGTTTTTTTTTTTTTTAATTAGGTGTATATAATGTAAATTTGTGATTTGTGTGACTTGCATAGAGTTTCAATTTTAAATTGATCTTAGTTTTTGTTTGAATGTTGGAGCTTGAAATATCATCCTTTATTTTAGTGTTATCCTATTTATACAAAGACTCCGTTCATATTGTCATATGTTTTCAATAAGATTTTAATAGAGTTTAGTTCATTGATTTTGCATTTGCATATATGGCTGATGCGATATAGGCTCCTTTGGTTTGTCAACCAGGTCCCATAGATCTATCTATGTTGACATTGTAGGCAAGTTATTGTTCTTCGTCCATATGGTTGGGCTAAGTAATTATACAATAATTTTCATTGTCTAATTAATGATATTTTTTCCTTTTATAATACCATGCTAATGAGACAATATTTTATATTGTTGAATTGATAGTAGTATAATGTTCACTAATAGTTGTCCAACAAGTTTTAGGACACTGGTTGCCTGAAAGTCATCTGCGTAGACAGTGACCCCGACATTTTCCTATTTATCCCCAATGTCGATCTTATTAGTGATTGGTTTATATGGTGTTTGACAAATGCTCCACCTACAACTAGATCACGGCCTTATCACAATGTCAGTTGAGCGGTGGAGGGAGGAAGCACATACTTTCCACCTGTTTATCGGCGAGGCGACCATCATATATAGGACGTTCAACTCCTTACCAACTTTCCCATTGATGGACAACCATTGATGATCGCGAATGACCTTAGACTGGACGGGTTTAGAAAGCCATGCCTGGATTGCTTCGGTGTTGCCCTGATTGTTAGCGATCTACAAGGCGCATTGTTGAAGCTGATATGGCTCAAGAAGAAGTTTGGGGGTGCAAAATCCACTATCCACTAATATAGAAATCATTAAAAGTCATACTTAGCTTTAATCATATTGCAGATATCACTGTTATATCATAGGAATGAGCAATATATTTTTATCTATTTAGTAATACACTCACAATTACTTTCATAATTCGGTTGTCCTTTTGAACTTAAATCTTGGAATCTCCAGTCAACTAGATTGCGTTGCCATTATGATGACTATTTTTTAATAGGCTTTAATCTCATTCCCCTCAATAATCAATTTACTCTATCTCGTATAAGACTTTTGGTTAACAGATCCATAATGTAATCTTTTGACTTAATATAATAAATTGAGATAATTCCATTACAAAGTATATATCTCACGGTATTATGCCTTCGACGTGTATTTCGAGACTTATCGTTATACATACTTTTATGTGCTCTTTCAATTGTTGATTGGCTATCTCGATGTATGTAGATACCTAGCACAAGCTTAGTCTACATTGGCATATCTTCCAAGAATTGTCGAAACCACTCCACTTCTTCTCATGATTTATCTAAAGTAATAAATTCAAATTCCAATGTGGATATGGAAATACATGTTTGTTTAGAGAATTTTTATGACACAATAGATTCTCCTAATATAAAAACATATTTGCTCGTGGATTTGGTGTTTTTTGTATCAGATATTTAATTTGCATCAATGTGCCCTTCAAGAACTAATGGATATATTGTGTGATGAAAACCATAATTTTGGGCATATCTTTAAATCTCAAAAGTCTTACTATAGATTTCCAATGTTCTCTACTTGGATTTATAGTAAACCTGCTTAATTTACTTACTATGTAAGCAACATCAGGTCTTGTACAACTCATTATGTACATTAAACAACCAATAATTTGAGAATACTCCAATTGAGGTATGCTCTCACCAATATTTTTAAAAAAAAATGTTGATTAACATATACTGGTGTTCTTGCTATACCCAAATAATCCATGTTAAATTTTTCAAGAATTTTCTCAATGTAATGAGATTGAGATAATATCAATTATTTAGATGTTCTTGAAATTTTAATTCCAATAATGACATATGTTTTTCCTAAATTTTTCATCTCAAATTTATTTGTTAACATTTGTTTGGTTGATTTTATGATTTTATCACTATTATCAATAATAAGCATGTCATGTACATATAAGTATACAATAATGTAACAAGACTATGCTGTATTAATATAAACACACTTATCACATTCATTGACCTTAAAATTATTCGATAGCATAACATTATCAAATTTCTCATACTATTATTTTGGCGTTTGCTTTAACCCATCCAAGAATTTTACAAGTCAACACACTTTATTCTCTTTTCTAGGAACCACAAACCATTCTAGTTTTTCCATATAGATTTCTTCATCTAATTCATCATTCAAGAATGCAGTCTTAACATCCATCTGATGTATCTTAAGGTTATGTATAACTGCAATTGCTATTAATATATGGATAGATGACATTCAAGAATGCAGTCTTAACATCCTAGTGACTTTGTTCTAGATGAAAGATCCACATCTTTCCAAGTATGTTTTGTACGATGGAATCAATTTCACTATTCACTGCCTCTTTTTAAATAGGTACTACAGGCGTAGACATAGTCTCCCCAAAAGTTTGAGATTTATATCCTATCATATAGGTATAAAAATCAGAACCAAAAGATTTAGAAACGTTTGTCCCTTTACTACGTCTACGTTCAAATTCATCATCTTCGGAATTACTAGAGGTAGTATCACTAATTCTCTTTAAAGAACTCAACTCAACATGAGTCTTACAAGGATAAACATTCTCAAAAATGATGTATTTTTCGATTCAATAATCGTGTTCTCATGCACATTTTCAATATTTGATTTATGAACCAAAAATCGATATGCTCTATTATTTTGTACATATCCAATGAATACACAATCAATAGTCTTTTGTCCTATTTAAACTTCCTTAGGATCATGACCCACAACTTTTGCAAGACACCATCACACTTTTAAGTATGAATATGAATACTTTCTACATTTCTACAATTCATAAGAGGTCTTATTTAATTTCTTTTGAGGTAATTTGTTTAAAACAAAATTCGCTGTTAAAACAGCCTACCCCCACTAGCTCTAAGGTAGATTGGAATTTATTAACAAAGAATTCATCATTTTTTTAAAGTTCCGTTCATTCTCTTAAAGACTCCATTTTGCTGAGGTAAATAAGGAGTTATAGTTTGGTGAATTATTTCATGTTGTGCACACAACTCACCAAAAGGTGAAATATAGTCTCTACCTCTATTAGTACACAACACTTTAATCTTTTTGCTAAATTGATTTTCAACTTCAGTCATATAATGTACAAACATGTATAATTCTTTATCTTTACTTCTTGAAATATAAATATAATAATATCTTGTACAATCATCAATAAAAGTAATAAAAGTAACAAAATATTTTTTTTCACCTTTAGTTTGTACAAATTTTAAATCACAAACATCTATTTACACTAACTCTAGAGGTTCTATTTTTCATTCAATTGAATGAAAAGAAGTTCGAGTCAATTTTGACTCCAACATCCATATCATTCTTAGTAAATACAAATTTATCAAACTCAAACACTAACCTAAATCCTTTCTTACTCAGTAAAGATTCAAAAACCAGATTCTTACAGATATTTGGTACTGCAACACATCGTTCAAAGTAAATTCCTTACGATAAGTCATTTTCAACACGGCCTTTCCCCATTCTTCAATCTTAGAAGTTGAGGAGTTTTTCACATAGATCTTATTCCCATATTCTACCAACTGATAAACGATGAACAACTTCTTATAAGAGCATATGTGGCGAGTAGCACCAGTATCCACATACCACTATCTGGGATTTGAAAGAGATTGACTTCAAATACCACCGCTGACAAAATCATTTTGAAAACATTACCAGTAAGGTTTTCCACTTCAGCCACCTGAGCCTGGTTATTAGACTTCTTTCCCTTAGGTATACCTTTCTTGCGACCATCTTAAGCACGGTGTCCTAACTTGCCACAAGTATAACAATTGCCCTTAAACTTTTTGTTCGCAGCTCCTTTACTTGAGATTGATTCAGTTTGCTTCCTCTTCTTGCGGTTTTGTGAGTTTTTATGACATGAGATTTTGACATCATTAAAGTACGACTCTTATATTTAGAAGAGATATGATACTCTTCTTCGATTCTCAATTTGAGAACGAAGTCTTCAAGATTCATCTCCTTTCGTTTGTGCTTTGAGATAATTCTTGAAGTCACTTCATAATAATGACAACTTTTCAATCACATCTGCCAATTAAAAAGATTCACCAAGAGTCATTTCTTCTGCATAAATATCATGCAATAGGACTTAGGGCTCTTCTGTCTAGCTGATGACAATTCTTGAGTCCACCATTTTGAAGTTTAGAAATCTTCCGACTACGAATTTCTTAATCCCAACATCTTCAGTCCTGTACTTTTTTTTCCAAGGACTGTCACAGTTCTTTATCTGTTGTGAATAAGCAATGCACATTGTTGAGTGTATTACTCAGTTCATTTATGATGTAGTTCTTGCATAGAAAATCAGAGTGTTTCCATGTATCAACAACATCTATAGTTTGAGTATCATATTGTTCGGTTAAGGTAGGAGCATCATCACTGAGGAATCTTGCCAACTTCAATATTGTCAGGTAGAATAATATCTTCTACTAACATCTCTTGAAGAAATTTTCGTTAAACTTCTCTAGCTTTTCTCTGTGTGGAACAGGTATTGCATGCGCAATAGGTGCAGTCACAGCAGGTAGTGTGCCACTTGATTTGCAGTCGTAACAATGCTAACAACAACATCATTTGAAGAAGACATATTTCTTGAAAGAAAGTAAAATGAAAATATAAGAAAATTTGTTATTGGAATATTTTATTGAACAAAAACACAAACTGTATATGAATATTAAAATCTTCTTTAAGATTGCTGGAAAAATATGGTCCAAAAAATTAAGTAAATAATAAATAATTAATTATTTAATTAATTAGTAATAAGAACAGTAAGACAACAAAATGAAACATATCAAAATTCTTTGTTACGAAAACATTTTAGACTGAAAAAAAAGACCATAATAGAGTTCTATATTACAATATAATTATGAAATATTCTGAATAGAAAACAAGAACAAAATATTTATTGTATTACTAAAAAGAAACATAAACAAAAAATATTAGAAACGAGATCGAGGCAATCGTTTGACGATTTCTCCTTAAAGTAGATGTCGCCCCTGTTATGATGCTTACGGTTTAAGTGAGTGTCTGTCTCTTAAGATACAACGATCAAATAGCTATTAGTATTAGCATTGGAAACCAAAAGCTCAACGAACTGGAAAAATGTTGAACTCCCTTAAAAACGATAAAATCTCTCAAAAACTCTGAAGGAATACAATGCAAACTTAGGAGATTGGATGTCTATATGTTGATAATGCATGCCGTTTTATAGGGAGCAAAATTAGTAACTGAAGACAATGAAGAAACGTGAAACTCCTACTTTAAGACGGCAATAATGAGGCCAGTAACTCTCTGCAGTTACACACCTAAACAGCTTCTAGGTTTGTAACTCTACAGTTACAAACCTGAACAATTAGGTTTTTTAGGCTCTATTTGGGTTTGGATTTTTGGATTATGTATAAAATATAGGGATAACGACATTTTTGCTCTTACAAATGAATTTTGTGTCAATTTGGACCCCGTATTTGAATGTGGACACATTAGCTACCTCACATTTCAATTTCGCTTCAATTTAGACCCTAGGCTAACGTTGTGAATAAAATTGGACAAAAAACGGGCACGTGCAAATCACGTGACCGTAATGGCAAGGGTAAATGTGTAAACTCATTTTTTTTTCTATTTTTTTTTTTTTTTTTTCGGTTTCGGTGAATGTGAAACAATTTCTTTCACTCTCTTTCTCTCCCCTCAGAGTTCACTAGGGATGGTCATGGGCCTGGGGGCCCGCCCAGCCCGAACGGCCCGACCCTATTTTTTTAGGATTTAGCCTTAGGGTTTGAGCTCATGGGCCAGGCCTGGGTCTAGATATTAGGGCCCAATCAAAATTATGGTCGGGCTTAGGCAAGACCCAAATTTTTTTGGCCCGGCCCGAAGGATATTTAAAAAAAATAAAATAATATATATATATAGACACATATACATTATAATACAACCCTAATATTTGGAATATTGGTTTCTTTTAGAAATTGTAATTTTAATATTTCTTATTGGTTTAATTTGTTTGGAATATTGGTTTGCTTTTAAAAATTATAATTTTAATATTTCTTGTTGATTTAATGTTGAATTTTTTATATTTATTTTTCAAATTTAAAAAAAAAAAAAATAGGACCGGGGGTCCGTGGACCAGGCATTGGACTTAGATTTTTTTTATAGAGTCGGGTTTGGGTATAGAATTAAGGTTTGATCAGTGGGCAGGGCCGGACTAGAGCCCAACATATTTTTGTAATATATTAGTCTAAACCGGCCCGGGCCATGACCTTCCCTAGAGTTCACTGATATTCCTTCCTCACTGCTCTCTCATCTTCCTCTCTCGTTACTTCGCCAGCCACAACCGTCGCCGTCGATAAGTGAACTTGTCGAAATTTCTAAGCCTACGGCGAAATCGGCCTCCCATTTCTCAGCCTACGACGATCTTTCAGGCCTCGATCTCTCAGCCGACGACGAAATCGGCCTCCAATTTCTCGGCCTTCAACGTAATCGCCCTCCGATTTCTCATCCTGCCGACGAACTGCCCCTCCGATTTCGTTGCCTCCGACGCCATCATCGCCACAACCGTCGCCATCGCCTCCGATTTCTAAGTCCCAAGGCTTTCGATGGCCCTAAGAATGACATCTCTGGAGCAATTTGGCACGCCATTGTACAGTAAGTAACACCATTCCAACGTTCTCGTTTCTGAAAAATTTCCCATTTTTAGCGTTTATTTCTTTTTAGGGTTTGATGTGTGAACTGAACTGGTTCTCGTTATTGTTCTCGTTTTTTGGTTACATAAAACGTTTGATGATGATGGAGCTGAACTGGAAATGACCGGTTTTCTTTTCTGTTCTCCTTCTTTTTCTCAGGTTGTTGGAACTCTTTATACACATCACCAGAAATGTCTGATTGTGGATACACAAACCCATGGAAACAATCGAAAGATAAGTGCTTTCATTGGGGGGCTTGATCTCTGTGATGGACGATATGATACACCTGAGCATCGTTTGTTTCGTGATCTCGACAGTGTTTGAGAATGATTACCATAACCCAACATTCTCAGTAAGTTCCAGGTCTCTATTTTAATTTCTATTTATTAATTTTGAATCTTGATAAGAAATCACAGATCATTGTTATTTTAATAGCTTTCTTGGGAATTTTCTGAAACTTAGTTTGAGCTATTTAAGAGTGCGTTTGGATAAGGAATTTGGTAAATTAATTGAATTTAGAACGAAAATTTTAAAATCCCGTCATTTGCAAATTTGTTGTTTGGGTATATTTTTTGAAATTGATGTAATTTCACCTCGATAGAGAGGTTGGAAGGATTTACAAAACCTGGAGGTATATGGAGATTTCATTTGAACGCTCTTAAATCCCAATTCAAAATTTCAAAAAAATTTAAAAATTTATTTCTGAAGTAGCCAAACAAGGAATTTTAACTAATGAATTTCAGTAAATCCTTTTCAAAATCAAATATTCTCTCGAAATCCTTCACGCAAACACACCCTAATTTCGTTCCTATCTTCTCCAATATTTCCTAAAATTTTATAATAAGGATGTGTGCTTTTTCTTGCTGGGATATCATTTTCGCATTATCCTATCTTGTTTTGAAACAGGCAGGAACTAAAAGTCCAAGGCAGCCATGGCACAATTTACATTGCAAGAACCAAGGGCTTGATGTATTGTATTGTTTTTTTTATACGTATTATTCGGTTTTTTGAACATGATGTATTATATTATTTTTTTTAGGACCTGTTGTATTATTTTAGTAGTTTTTATCAGGACCTGATGAATTGTACTTTTTTTAGGACCTATTGTATTGTTCTGATTGTTTATGAGGACTTGATGTATTGTACTATTTTTTTTAGGGCCTATTATATTGTTTTTTTTTTTTTTTTAGAATATGATGTATTGTTTGCGTTTTCTAAAATAAAAAAAAAATGTTTTGCAGTGGAAGTTTTTGATTTTTTTTTTTTTTTGAGTATTGTTCTGCCTTTTTTATAGTTAAAAAATACAGAAAATATTTGGTCGATCAGTATTGAAATCGATCAATATAGTGTTTGAAAACACTAATTCTTCTAATTATGATCAATAAAATGTTTTAAATGTTCTGTATTTTTTTTTTCAAAAATATATAATAAAAAATAGAGAAATTTGCCCAAAAATGTCATCCCATAAAAATACCACTTTATGGAGTCATGTAATAGTGATTTTTTTACACATAATATGGTCCTTAAAAAATTATTTTTAAAATCTTGGGACCTCTAAAAAAGTTTCCCTAAAAAATATACGGTTAGAATGATGAATAAACAATAAATATAGGTGTAGAAAGAGTATTTATAAGCTGCAAAGAAGTATTGAGCGGGAAGATCAACAGAAATGGGTAGCAAATGATTTGGGAATAAAAATGACAAAAATACCCCTTACATAACGTTGACTATTAATAGATTCATATGTTCCAAAATAATATTAGTCCCACAAATAATTGAGTTATAAAAATCATTATTACATGACAAAATTTTCTATAAAATTTATTACTTAAAAAGGCTAAATAATAAAAATTCTTAAAATATATTGTTTGTTAATGAAAAACAGCGTCTTTAAGTACTGAGTACCTCTAGTTAATTATTAATATGACATGGGGTGTCTAGATTTAAATTCATATAATTCAATCTCTTTTGGAGTGTCTAAATCAAATCACTCCCCAAAATTCTTTACCCAACACAACCAAAAGGAATTTTAAATATCTTCTTATTTTAAAATAATCTCAAACATTAATAAAAATATATTTTTAAATATAATATTAATTTATTATATAGAATACAAAGATGTTAGAGTAGATAGATAAGATAAAACTTTAACGGTTTGTATTGAAATTCTACTCTCTTTATCTTATCTATAAACTAGAGTATGAAACTCTAGTTATTATTGGATTAGTAGTCGGCTCTAACAAATAATTAATTAAAATTAGTGACATAATTCCTAACTAATCAAGTCTAAGTGGTATGGACACTTGAGTGTTCATGATTCATCGAAAGATTTGTCTGTTCATGATTACGAAAAGATTGAGCAAATAATCAAATTTCAAATAAGTGATGGATTGTTGCCCAATTATTTTTATCATCACACCCTCAATTTCTTCTATGGGACCCACAAAATTTAGATATTATTTGAAGAGTAAATTTCAATCATTCAATTAAGCGTTTATAACTAGGTATCCCTGTTATTTGTTATTTCGATAAATAATAATGACGCTTTTTGTGATTTTCGAAATATTTAAGGACTAGTTTTGGTCCTTTTTCGAAATGACTACTTTTTTTTTTGTTTTGTTTTTAAGGTAGAAGTTCGTCTTTGGTAATTTTTTTCAAAAAAACACAAGTCGGATTTTCTATTTTCTTACAGAAAAAATAGTTATCACTTATCACACTTTGTTGACAAAAAATAAAAAAAAAACTTACAATATAAAATTTCTTCTTTTTTTAATTTTTATTTCCTATTTCTATTTTTTAATTTTCTCTCTCTTGTTTATATATATATATATTGTTATAGGAAAAAATCAAAATTAAAAATCTAGAAAACAAAAAGCACAAAATAAAACAAAATAAAATTTTAAAAAAAGAAAAACATTTTTTTTTTAATTTTAATTTTTTTTTCTATTTTTTGATTCTTACTTTTTTTTTTTTTTTTTTTTAATTTTATTTACTAGTGTTTTACTTTAAAAAAAAAAAAAAAAAATCTATAAACACTATACCAAAAAAATAAAACACAAATTAAACAAATGATATAGAAAATAGAGAACAAAAAGTAAAGGTAGAATTTTTTTAAAATAAAAATTAGGAAAAATAAAAATAAATAACAAAAAAAAAATTAAAAATGATTCATGTAACACTGTAACATCATCTTACCATATTACAACTTCTTATTTAAAATTTATGCTATAAGGGTAATATAAAAATGTTACAAATTGCACTTAGTATTTGTAAAAGACTCGAAATGATTGGGATCTCTCGAATTTAAACTGGTCAAATTAATACATATTTTGTTTCTCGGGTTAGTTGTCTTTGGTCCTCTTTTAACGTGGTCTAATTTTATTTTAATCTTTCTATTTTATAAATATGCACCTCACCCCCTGTTCTACTCTTAATAAAGACAAACACTAATGTTCGAATAAAAGAATATATAAAGTAACTTAATTGATTTTTATTTTTTTTAATTTAAATTTATGTTTTAATTATAGTAAAAAAAAAAAAATCTCTCTGGGTCTCTTTCTCTCTCCACTCTTACTTTTTTTTTTTAATAAGACAAAATTAAATTGAAATCAAAATAAAAAGATTGTTTTCATAAATTACGTGAAAAATTTATTTGCACCGATTTTTTAACAAGTTGTTTTAAATAAAATTAAAAAAACAAATAACAAAAGACTTGTAATCTAACGATTATTAATATAACTTCTTGTTAGGAGATTTAGGCCCCGTTTGGTTAGTGTTCCTAACCAAGTCCAACCCAAAAATTCTGAGTTTGATTTTTGGGAATGTGTTTGGCAAATACAAAACTCAACCCAACTCAATCCAAAATATAAGAATTGATTCTCAAAATGTTAAGGAAATGAGAAATAAAAAAAACTTGTGTCCAAAAAAGTCAACCCAATACTCTCAAGCGCACCGTCGTCCGGCCACCGTCTGCCGCCACTGCCGGCCGCCGCCGTCAAACACAAAAACAAAATCTAAAAAAAATAAATTAGTTTTAGGATAAAATCGTTACCAAATACGATTTTGTTCTCAACACAAAACAAAAATTATCGTTACTAAATGTAATTCTGTTCCTAAATTTCTCAACTCAACCCAACTCAATCTATTTCAGTTGGGTTAAAAAAAGTGGAAACACTAACCAAACGCCACCTTAGTGTTCACAATTCTCTACTCCAATCATTTGGCTTTTACGATTTTTACCGTGAAAGGGACAAAAGATGAGAGTAAAAAGGGTAAAAGAGATCAATAACTTTTGCTTTTTCATTTAAATTAAATTTGAATGACAAAAACGTTAAAAATATTTTAATAGTGAAATTGTATAATATGAAGACAAGTGTACGGTGTGAAAGTGGCAGACAACACACATAGGGGAATGTAATGGCCATCGAGGAGAGGAGGGGCCCCTCCTTCTGGGAACGATTTTTAAGGTGGTCTGTTTGTCTCTTTATTTTTGTTTTTTGTTCGGAAAAAAATATGAAACTTATAGAATAGGGACAGTGGCAACACCAAATAGAAAAAAGAGAACCCATGTTTAAATTCATTCGAAAAACACATTGACTCAAGGAAGCTACACCTTTTTTGGTACAACTTTAAAAAAGAAAAAATATTAATTTTGAAATTGTCAAAAAAATAATAACACAGTAAACTTATCATTCTATCCCTTCTAATTTTTGTTCCTTACTTTGAAGGTCCCTACACAAATTCTTAACACCAATAATGAATCTCGGTGAAGAACCTCCAGCGTTACAGGAAATATTTGATTGGAGAAAAATGTGCAAAACCGAACACAAGGGTGTGTGCCATGAATTGCGTACTGAATTATGTATAGTGAATTCAACGTCAAGTTTTGCATACCTGGGTTCGCGCTTACTTGGATATTTTATGCAGCCCTTCGTTAGAATGGAGATAGAGAGAGTGCTTAGTCACCAAATTCGTTATGGTGCAACAATTGCTTTGTTATTTGTCCGTTTTCCACGCTAAGCGAATATTTTCTGGCGATTTGGTGGTGACTCACTCTCTGCCATTAAGCACTGCGTTTGATCCTACCCGCAAGCCCGATTCTTGGGTGGGTCGCAGGTTTCTGGCACCGATGGGCTTCCTTCGCTTTTTTCCCGGGGGTTTGAGCCCACAGACGGTGATCGGCCTGGGCACAGGAGTTTTGGGCGCAACCCAGGCCCCTCTTTGCAGGTTACTTGGGCTTTTCCATTAGGTAATCCATGATCAATTTATTTTTTTATTTTTTTATTTATTTTTAAATAATTTGATATATTTTTATCTTGTTTATTCTTTGAAACTTTCAAGAACATCCTCGAACCCAACCCACAAACTCCCGCTGTCCCATGATCTTTTTCTTCTTCATCTTCTCTCTCTTTTCTCTCTCTCATGCGAATGGAGTACATAAATAGATCCTTCACGTGTGTGTATATATATATAGAGAGAGAGAGAGAGGGGCCATTGACATCAACAACGATGATAATGGTTGGAGAAAATGGTGGAGGAGAAAAAAGATAAAAGGAGAAGAGTGAAAAATAAAATGATGAAGGGATATGTGAGTTAGTAATTTAAAGAATAAAACATTAATTAGCTTAAATAATTTTTATTTATTTCTTTTAAGCGATGTACATTTAGCAAAAATGGGAGTATATATAGAATCTTCCTTGAGTCAATGATTTCCTTTTTTTTTTTTTGGCGGGGGGGGGGGAGGGGGGAATTACCCTAGTTATCACCAACACATTATATCAATTCAAGTAAAATAATCTTATATAAATATGCCTATTTTTCAAGTAATGATGACAAAATTATATTGAATTCCATATAAAGTCTTTATTAACTTTGTTGAAATTTGTTGGTTGAATTTAACAATAATTAAAAATTTAACAAATATGTGTTTTATTAAAATTTATTTTGTTAAATTCATTAGTAAATTAACATTAGTTGCTTGAAAATTTAGTTTGATAGCAACTCCATCGAGAAGTGAAGGAACAAAGGAAAGGTTCTATCGAGAAACTTATTCCATAAGAAACTAGGGCTATGACTTCAACCTTCTAGCATAAAAATAAAAGGAAAAAAAAGAGAGGAGAAGAGTTCAGCCCTCCCGAATAGAAAATAAGATAAACGATAACATTGAAGAACTCATCCCATTGGAAATTAGAGAGATGACTTCAGCCCTCTTAGTAGGAAATTAAGGAAAAGAAAAGGAAGTTTAGCCTTCCTAAATGGGAAATATGCAAAAAAGAAGAACTCCATTGAAGAACTCATCCCATAAAAAACTAGGGAGACGTGTTCAACCCTCCTAGCATGAAAATCAGGAAAAGAAAAGGGAGAATAGTACAACTTTCCAAAATGGAAAATAAACAAAGGAAAAAACAAAGTTCTATTACGGCACTCATCTCATTCACCCCCTCCTAGCAAGAAAAAAAAGTAAGACTTCCATTATGAAAGTCTCCTAACCAAAAAAATACACCGAATGACATCAGAATACTCTAAAAATATGCCCATGTATTTGAGGAAACTCCAACAAGGGGACAATTAAAGAAGAATCTTAAAGAAAAATACACACAAAAAAAAAAAAAAAAAAATGAAACAAACACCAAGGAGAAGGTATTGTTTAAACCTTAAAAAATTGGCTCATCATTATCTTCAAAGTTCAGATAGACTAATGAGCCAAGGGGCAAATGATAAGACTAAAAATCACAGTAAAACTCGTGCATTAAGACCTAGTGGGTTGGTGCCAGAAAGGGACTTAAATTGTGAATAACAAATATTTTATAAAGTGTGGTGAATAAATAATTATTAACTTGGGGCAAGAAATTATGGAGCATAATGGTGTAATATTTGAACTAATCAATGAAAATAATCAAATTTGGTTTGATTGATATAAAATTTGATTTTCCCTAAATCAGGAGGAATCATGTACTTATTCATATGCATGCTAGTAACAATGAAAAGAATAACTCATTTTTCCTTCATAAAAAATCGATCAACTGATTCTCACGCGGGAATGTATTTGGGCAATACCACACCGCTATTTGAAAGTATTTTTTTCTATGTTTTACAAATCTTGATAAAAAAAGATCGAGGCATAATAGTATTGACAAATTCTGAGCAACATCAAAATAAAAAAGCCACCTCAAGGTTTCTTTCTTAAAAAAAATTGGAATGAAAATAAAAGAACAAAGTAAAATCTTTTTAAATTCTATTCCCAAAAATTTGTCCTAACAGTCTAAAACAAAACATTTGTGTTCCCATATTTTGATTTCTATTCTTGTTTTTTGTTTCGGAAACAAAAATAAAAAGTTTGAAGCATAAATACAGCACAAATTGATAAATGCATCTCTTTTATATCTCGTCTCTTCTCGTAGTGGCATTTATATATATATATATAAGTCTTTGGGCCACTATATATATATACACTATTTTTTCAAATGACGTTTATATAGAATTCTTAACCAAATAATTGTTTATTAAAAAAATAATTTCTGAAAACGGTATACTTCAAACTTATTTACGGGAGTGGTGTAAAACGCATTACCGAAATGCGTTTTTCAAAAAATGCATTTTCAAAATGCGTGTTTAAATAGTGGATATGAAAGTTAAAAACGCAATACCGATTTGCGTTTTTAAAAAACGCAAATCGGTTTTGCGTTTCTTAAAGCCCAAAAAAAAAAAAAAAAAAAAAAGTAAAAACGCAGAAGCTTTCTGCGTTTTTCAAAAAAAAAAAAAATTGTTTGAAAAACGCAGAAGCTTTCTGCGTTTTTCCAAAAAAAAAAAAAAAAAAAAAAACCCGTTCGAAAAACGCATAAAGCTTCTGCGTTTTTCAAAAAAAAAAAAAAAAAAAAGATAAAAGAGAGTAACGGAACGATCAGTGCGTTATTCGGCAGTGTGCAAATCCTGTTTTGAAAGCTTTTCTTCTTTTTTCTTCTTTTTTTTTTTTTTTTTTTTTTTTTTTTTCAAGAACGTTTTTTTTTTTTTTTTTCGTCATTTTCCCACCATTTTCCTCATTCATATTTGGCTTAGAAGAACCATTTTTTGATTAGTATGAAATGATTCCAAAAAAAACAAAAATAATATATGCGTTTTTTTAAAAAAAAATTACACTAATTGAAATTAAAATAAAATTACATGTGAATATATAATATATTTTTACAAATTTATAATACATGTCGTCATTGACTTTCTATGTACCACACCCCCTACGTCTGATGTTTCTCCGTTGCCGCCGTAAAGGAAGTGGAAGTTGGGACTTTCTATGTACCACACCCCCATCGTGGAGGAACCAACATATCCATCTACTATGGACTTGGGACACATTACTCAAGTTGATCATCTCCAGACGGAGGACACCGAAGAACTTCCACTTCCTTTACGGCGGCAACGGAGAAACATCAGACGTAGGGGGTGTGGTACATAGAAAGTCAATGACGACATGTATTATAAATTTGTAAAAATATATTATATATTCACATGTAATTTTATTTTAATTTCAATTAGTGTAATTTTTTTTTAAAAAAACGCATATATTATTTTTGTTTTTTTTGGAATCATTTCATACTAATCAAAAAATGGTTCTTTTAAGCCAAATATGAATGAGGAAAATGGTGGGAAAATGGCGAAAAAAAAAAAAAAACGTTCTTGAAAAAAAAAAAAAAAAAAAAAAAAAAAAAAAAAGAAGAAGAAGAAGAAGAAGAAGAAGAAAAGCTTTCAAAACAGGATTTGCACACTGCCGAAGAACGCACTGATCGTTCCGTTACTCTCTTTTATCTTTTTTTTTTTTTTTTTTTTTTGAAAAACGCAGAAGCTTTATGCGTTTTTCGAACGGTTTTTTTTTTTTTTTTTTTTTTTTTTTGGAAAAACGCAGAAAGCTTCTGCGTTTTTCAAACAATTTTTTTTTTTTTTTTTTTTTTTTGAAAAACGCAGAAAGCTTCTGCGTTTTTACTTTTTTTTTTTTTTTTTTTTTTTGGGCTTTAAGAAACGCAAAACCGATTTGCGTTTTTTAAAAACGCAAATCAGTATTGCGTTTTTAACTTTCATATCCACTATTTAAACACGCATTTTGAAAATGCGTTTTTTGAAAAACGCATTTCGGTAATGCGTTTTACACCACTCCCGTAAATAAGTTTGAAATATACCGTTTTCAGAAATTATTTTTTTAATAAACAATTATTTGGTTAAGAACTCCGTTTATATATATATATATATACAAATCTTTGGGCCACTATATATATACACTATTTTTTTCAAATGACGTCTTATAAAAAAATCTAAAAAGTTAATAAAAATTTTATTTTTAAATTTCGCGTAAAACCTTTGATGTGGGGAAAATTTAGCACCCTCCTCATAGCCAATCAGAGCCCTACACGTGGATCGACATTTTGACCAAGTTTGACTGAATGGGAGACCAGGAGACTGCTGACCAAGAAATGGTCGAGCTTAGACCTCAAGACCTGACCGAGCTCAGATCTCAAGACTTGGCCGAGCTCTGACCTTATCATTCGAGCTCCGACCTCCAAACACCCTTTGCTTGGTAAAGGCCAAAGAGTAGACCCCTCATCCGAGCTCCGACTAGAGTCTACCGACCAGAGCCCTCCAGCTAGAGATCGCCGACTAGAGCGTGCCAACTAGATATCGCCGACCAGAGTCCTCCAACCAAAGCTCGCCGATTAAAGCTTCCTGACCAGAGCTTTTCTCTTTTGTCTCTAAGTGGCCATTAGCTGGGACTTAGTCATTTTTTTCTGTCTACGCACCGTTCTGTACCTCTCCGCCTCCTCAAGCGTGCTCGGATCGATTTTTGCTGGATAGACCTCCTCAAAGGGAAATCGGCTCTCCTAATGGGCCAAAAACCCAAGCCCGTCACTATGCACTCTTTATTTCTATAAATACTGGAGCATTTCAAGGCACATAAAATAATGCTCTATCTCTAATTTGAAGCATATTAGCCATTTTCTCCCTTGCGCTTACTCTCACACCGAAGGGACTTCACCAGGCCAAGCCTAGGGGAGATCTTGTGCAGGTACATGTTCAGAGCTCCAGCTCGGAATTTCTGGATGGACAGATTGAGAACGGCCTAGGACCTTAAAGCAACGGAAGATCGATGTTTCCCGACCTCAGTACCCTGTTCAACACACGTCATCTCCAGCTCAGAAAGGAAAATCCACGCGTCCTCTGATCGGATCATACTGTTGATACGTATCAATTCTCAACACCAACCTTAATTTTCTCAAGGTAAGCCTGCATTAATTTTTTTTATTTTTTTTTATTTTTGTAATTTATATTGTTGGTGTATAATTCTCACATATCCCCAATGTTAATTTTTCATTATTATTATTAGGAAAAATTGGTGAAAATTCCATTTTTTAAAGTGTAATTGGCGAAAAGTCATTTTATGTTATTAGATTTTGATTTAGTCTTTTAAGTTAGATTTCACTTGTATTTTAATCCCGCATTGCAGGAATTGTAGGAATTTTAGGAAATCCTTAATGAGGACATTAAGATTTTATAGTGAATTTTGTTACATATAACTAATGTTATTTACAATTTCATAATTGTTATTTTTCACACATATTTAGGTATTTTTGGTTACATGTAATTTAATTACATGTTACAATTACATATATATATATATAATATATATAATATTTTGTGACGTAACTGAAAAAAATATCAATATTTTTAGTTACATATAAATAACATGTAACTAAAAAGTTAAATATTATTGGAACATGTTACTGAAAAATTAAACTTTTTAGTTACATATTAGAAACATATAAGTAAAAAGTTATATATTATTGGAACATGTAATTAAAAAATATCAAAATTTTTATTTACATATCAGAGACATGTAACTAAAAAGTTACATATAATTAAGGAAAAAATGGTGAAAAGTCTTATTTTTAAAGTATAATTGGTAAAAAGTCCCTTTGTGTTATTAGGTTTTGATTTAATCCTCTAAGTTAAATTTTACTTATGTTTTAATCCCGTATTACAAGAATTGTAGAGAGCCCTTGGTGAGTACATTAGATTTTTATAGTGAATTCTGTTACATGTAACTAATGTTAATTATAATTTCATAATTATTATTTTTCACACATATTTAAGTATTTTTGTTTACATGTACTTTAGTTACATGTTACGATTACATATATATATGTGTAATATTTTGTGATGTAACTAAAAAAATATCAAACTTTTTAGTTACATATCAGAGACATGTAACTAAAAAATTATATATTATTGGAATATGTAACTGAAAAAATCAAACTTTTTAATTACATATTAGAGACATGTAACTAAAAAATTACACATTATTGGCACGACACGTGTAACTGAAAAATATCAAACTTTTTAATTAGATATTAGAGATATATAACTAAAAAATTATATATAATTAGTTACCTTTAACTAATTATTTATATATTTTGTGACATCAAACAATTTTTTTACACAAAATTGTTACAGGTAAAAAAAAAAAAAAGGTTATTTATAACTAATACAGTAATATTACACATAAAATAGTTATATGTAACTGACGCGTGACCATTATATGTGCAAGACTTCCATCTTCTTAAAACACATGGGACTAAATCAAAAGTTTTTAACTCCTCTAGGAGTTTTGACCAATTAGAGCCTAAATGTAGGACCTTCCACATATTATCCCTATAATTAATAACCTGTAACTAATTATATTTATTTTTGTATAATTTTGTAACATCTAATAAATTTTTTACACACAAAATTGTTGTTATATGTTAAAAAATAAAAATGAAAAATAAAAAATAAAAAGGATAGTTACCTGTAACTAAAATAGTAATATTACAAATAAAATAGTTACATGTAATTAGCGCGTGATTATCACGTGTGTAAGGCTTTCTCATTTCTAAAACATATATGACTAAATCAAAAGTTTTTATTTATTCTAGGACTTTTGACCAATTAGAACTTAAATACAGGACCTCCTAGCCATTGTCCCATATTATTATTTACAACGTAATATATGATCGCAATTTCATATTATATTTGAACAAGTGGAAGAATAAAAAAGAAATATTTTCGTTGCTAAATCTAATAATTGAAGAATAGGTGGTGTTATCTCATTGCATTAGGTTGGAATAATTTCTAAATTGACATTTGCCTTCTGGGCATTATTTTTGGAACACCACGTCTCTGTGATGCATAATTATAATATTATTTTTTTATTATACTAAGTATTTTTTTTTTTTAAAGAGAGAATATTAGATTGACTTGTCTTTATTTTTTTATTTATCCATTTTACTTAATGAAAAAATAAATAGATGTGCTCATCTTCCAATAGAGGAGAATCATTTATTGATTTTTATGTTTATAACAATACAACTATGCACAAAAGGTTAGTGGTGGTTTTACTTACTAATCAGAGGACTCGAGGTCTCTCAACTTTTGAAATTTTTTATTTTATATATTTTTTTAAACATAAATTATTTTTTAAAAAAAAAAAAATTGCATAAATTTCTCTCAATTATAAAAGTACGGTTTTTTTTTTTGTCTTTCAAATTTGAGGTAAGTATTTAGATTGTTCATGATGTTTAGCACTCGACATACTTAATCCCTAAACTATTAAAATGATTTCAATGTAGTTCAAATTCCCTATTTTACTCTTAAAATTAACTACGCATATTTTCTTATGAATATTTTATTTCATATTTTCCTCTCTCTTCTTCCTATCCTTCTTATCCTGCGAAAATCACCACCGCCACGGCCATCGATGATGGCTTCAGTGATTCTCTCTCTCTCTCTAGAAAAAAAAATAATACATTCAAAAAACAAACAAACAAAACACTACCTCCTCTGCCCCCCGCTACAACCGCCGCCCATCCCCGGCCTTCTATTCCTGTCCCGCCATCCCCTCTTCTCCTTCTTTTTTTTTTTTTTTTTTTTTTCTCATGCTCATCTCTCTCTCTCTCTCTCTCTCTATATATATATATAAAATACATATATTTATATATAGATGCCCGAATCTACATATTCGAGTAGTGGATCTGCCGATCTGAGCTCTTATTTGCAAGATCCAAGCTCCGATCTGCAGATTTAGACATATGTGTGTGTGTGTTATATAGAGAGAGAAATGTGTGTGACAAGGAGAAAAAGAAAAAGAAAAAGAAAGGACAACGGGGATGGTCGGTGGTTGCAGTGGAGATAGATGAGGTGGGATGGCACCAGAAGTTGTAAGGTAAGGGATTTGAGGGTGGGGGTTGCTAGTGTAATTTTTTTTTAATGTATTATGGGTTTTTTCTTTTTCTTTTTTCTTTTTGAGAGAGAGAAAATTGCTAGAGCCGTCATTGACGGCTAGTGAGTAAGGAGGAAGAAAATGTAAAATAAAAATTTCATAGGGAAATATATGTAATTAATTTTAGGAAAAATTACCAACTAAGCCTAAATTAAATTAAGTATCAAATTACCAATTGATGCCAACTAGTTTAAAATGAACCAAATACTTATATTTTACAGATTGTGTGAATCATTTAATCCCAATTTTGAAAAACACGGAAATTGGCATGACTAATTTGCCCCTGCGTGATTCGTAAGATTAACATCTCCCATATTTAACGGTTTCACATAAAATATTTTATTAAAATCAAAATAATTATTGTTATATATATATATATATTATTTTTTTTACGATCTAATTATATATTCAGATTCGTCTGAATAGGAGCTTCAAAATAATATCGTATTCACTAATTATAATATAGTATTTCTAGAATTTTTAGTTTTTATATTCGTGTTACATTCAACATGATATTTCTAAAATTTCATTTTTTACATTCGTGTTATAATTAACGCGATCTTATATATACATTATCATGATAGAGTTGAATGTTACGTTCAACATTCAAATTATCTTTATTAGTAAGTCATGTTATATTCAACACGCTTATAATATGTGATATTATCGACATTAATTGATATTATTTCTATTACATTGAATATTATATTCAATACTTATGGGACATATAAATTGTAGTGATATTATATATAACATTAACATCGTAGTTAATATTATATATAACATTCACATAGATACTGATCCAGAACTCTTAAAAAAAAATTAATATCTCATTTTGAAGATCATGATTTATAAATTATTGTTGTGTAAAAAAAATATCATTGAACGACAATCATAATTGGAAGAAATTTTAAGTTTCGTGTTCAGTTTTATTGATAGTTTATTACCATATATTTATTCCGCGTTTTTAGGAATGTAACGAATATAAAGAATGTATGGACTCATTTAAGAAAAGTAAATCAGTCTACGAAATTACAAAAGGAGTGATTGGTGCATAAAAAACCAAGCGATAATTTCCACAACAAAATGAGAGCGAATGGTCAGTGCCCCTAATTTTAAGGGTAAAGTAGAAATTTTAGGTCACATTGAAATCAATTTAATAGTGCATGAATCAACACGCATTTAAACATCCACCCAAGTCATTTTCCCTAAAATATCAATATTTTTTGAAAAAAAATTAACCTCTTTTCAACTAATTTTTTGAATCTAAGCAAAAAGTCAAGAGAAATTTTCTCGATATGCCGCTGCAAAACATCATAGAGATTTAATAATTATGTACTATCTTATGAACTAACCATAAACACTTTCTTTTTTTTTTGGTACAAATAAATTCTAATTTGGTTACATTTATTTACTACATGATTTTGTGAGTATAGTATTGCCTTTTTATGGTGAAATAGATTTTCTTTGTAAAGTTTAATATTCTAAAATAAAAAAGTTAAACACCTTTAATAATTTACAGAAGGGAGGGACCAATATGTGAACCCAAAAATGCCTCTAATCTTCCTTTTCCATCCCCCACTTTTTCATTTTTTTCACTTTCGACCCTCAAGATTTCCCTTTTTTTTTTATATCCTAACACAAAACCCTACATGAAAAGTTCAGACTGCAATAACGCATAGTAATTAGCTGCCTCATCCTCCAACTCCCAAAACCCATCACACAAATCTCCGGCATGATCTCCGCCATTGATCTGTTTGTCTCCGCCGTCGGCCTGATGGCCAGGTATCCCGAGCTCATCGTCGGAGGCTTCGAGTAGGTGTCTAATGACCCTCTCTTCGTCGCCTTCCTTTAATTCCGGAGCAGAACTGAGTTCGGGGGGGACCAAATCGGCGGTGCCGTGGTCCTGGTCGGAGTCCAGGGTGGCGGAGAGTAAAGGGTCGGAGACGGCGCCGGAGCCGGAGGAAAGCTCCCGTTGGAGGGCCATGAAGATGTCGGAGAGGTCTTGGGTGGGTTCGTCTTCTTCGTCTTCGAGAATAGAGAGAATTTCGTCAAATGATTTATGGCGTTTTTGGAGTATTTCAGATTCTAGTTGAAGAGGGCTTTCCTCTCTCTGCCTCTTTAATGGAGTTTCTGCCATTTTCAGAGAGAGAGAGAGAGAAAGATAGAGAGAGAATCAACCAGGGGCAATAAGGGAAGATTATGCGCGTGAGTGAGAGAGAGAGAGTTGAGCTGAGGAGAGAGAAGGGGATTGAAAGGATTATATATAGAGAGAGGAGGAGAGTGGAGTTCCGGTCAATGGAAGCAAGAGAAAAAAGAAAAAAGAAAAAAGAAAAAGAAAAGATGTATTTGGTTTCCAAAAACAGATTTTTTAAATGAGTTTCTATTATACAATTTTTTATCCTTTACTTCCGACGTGATAAATATCTACAACAATAAGCAACAATAACTACGCTTTTCAGCCGCCTACATAAACTCATTTATGTGATAATAAACAATCAAGGATCATCCCTTAGTCAAATTCAATTCAATGTAATCAAATTAATGTTAATAGTCTCATTCCAAGTCTTCTTAGGTCTATCTCTCCCCTTAGTAACCTCTGCATTTGAACTAAATCTTATTTTATCATTGGTGCTTCTATGAATCTTCTATGCATATGTTTAAATTACCGTAAACGATTTTCTCTCATATTCTTTTCAATGAGTATTATTCCTAAATTCTCTTTAATAGTTTCATTCTTAATTTTATCTATTATCGTCTTCCTACTCATCTACCGTAATATCCTCACGTGATGAATATATACGAAATTAAAATTTTAGATAAAATATAAATGTTAAGTTTAAAATTACTATAATATGTAGTGAAATGTAAAAAATTATTATAAAAAATTACAGTAACTTTTATAATGAACAATAATTATTGAAAATTATATAAACAAAATAATTGTAATGAGTAAAATGCATGAACTAAAATTTTAATTTTATAAATTGACCGTTAATTTTTTATTTTTTTTAAGTTAATGTCGATTACAATTTTATATAAACTAAAATATTATAAGAGATTTTTTTTCAAAAGAAATATTTTTTTCCCGTAAAGATTTAATTCATATTCTATTTTATTTTGATTTTTTTTTTTCAATTTGTTCGAGAAATAATTTTCAAAAATTCCCTTTCAATTATTTAATAGAAAAAATAATGTCCAAAAAACTAAAAACTCAAGGTATATATACATAATAAGTTTGTAATTTGAAAATATGTTTTTATTATTAGGTTCAAGATACATACACAACAATATATAAACCGATCTGAAATTAAATCTTGAATTTAGTTCTGAATATATGTATTAGGTTGATGTGATAGAGTCTGTCTTTAAAATCATTCGAGAAAATAATTTTAATCGAGATCACGTAAATTGATCCGAACGCGTGTTATCATATAATAAGTTAAACAAATTTTATTCCATCTTCCAATTGAATGCAAAAGTCTAAGAGAATAGATACATACTTGATACTTGCTCAAACAATTTAAAAGTGATGCATCTCTATTTGGTATAATTGAAAGTGGGCCCTAATAATTTATTTACTTATTTTTAAATTTTGAAATGAAATTGATAGGAAATAAGTGCAAGAATATAAGACCCATAAAGTAGGTGCATGAGCATGACAACATGTGCAGTGTCTTTACTATTCCTAACACCTAACCTCCTTTTTAAATTTTTTCTGTTGTAGTGTATCTATTTTATTTGGCCCACTTTTATCAGAAGTCATTAAGGCCCCCCCGTTCGGTTGCCGTTACCTTTTTTGATTTTTGTGTTTCTCCCAAAAATTTTGAAATTAATATATAAAAATTTTAAAAATAATTCTGGAATTTTTTAAGATTTTTTTTTTTTAAAAAAAAAAAAAAAAAAAAAAAAAAAACAAATCGATTCTTATTCGCTTCCACAAAACTATTCTCACTACCATCTAGCCAACCATCACCACCTGCCGGCCACCGTATATTTGAAGAGAATTTTTTTTTTTACAACCAAATGTGTTTCTTGTTTATATTCGCATGACTATAACAATTTCAGCTCAATGGTCGTGATCAAACATGTTTCTATTCTCGAAATACTCAAGAACATAAACAAAATTTTGATCCCAGGTTATTGGAAGTAAAAAAAGAAAGGCAAAAACACTGACCAAACGCCACCTAATTTGCCAAATAATTTTTTTATTTTTTTAAATAATAAATTATTTATTTTATTTTTTATTATTTAATAGAAACGTGCAACTAAGAAAAGATTTAGTGATATTCTTGAAAATTTTAAATAGGATTTTATTGAATGATTTGCATCTAATTTTTCAGTTTTTAGGACTGTCCCATTTAATTTTTGATTTGCAAATAGAAATTGTGATAGTGAAATGTGACAACACCGTAGCATTGTGCTCCATTTGACGTGCAAATCATTTTATGTTAGGATGTTAGGATGCAAATCATTCAATAATATCTTATTGAAACCACGGGAACCTTAATAATATCTTAAAATTGTCGGGAAAAAAAGATTTAGGTAGCGTTTGGTAAGCGAGATTCAGGATAGGATTGGAATGACCATTGGAATGATCATTCCATTCCTATGTTTGGTTGGTGGGATTGATTTTCATTCTCATTCCTAAGTAATGACTAATCCCACAATTCTTGGGATTAGTCAATCCCAAATGAAATGAGGTATTAGGCAATCCCGAGATTGCCTAATTCCAAATGAAATGAAGTATTAGGTAAGAAGAATGATCTATACTTGTATTTTCGTATTTTTCACAATAAGAAATAAAATTATGAGAACAAAAACAAAAATATGGTGGTATTACTTTTATATTTTTGTTTCCAGAAAACATGGAACGAAAACAAAAAAATGGGAACAAAATCTAGGAACAAAAACAAAAACAGAAATCTGAGAACAAAACAAAAACAAAAACAGAAATCGAGAAGAAAAACAGAAATATGAGAACAAAAACAAAAATCTAAGAACAAAACAAAAACAGAAATCTGGGAACAAAAACAGAAACGAATATTATGGATGGACATTTTCACATTATCGCATGGATTTTATAGTTGTTTGAATATATATATATATATATATATATATATATATATATATATATATATATATATATATATATATATATATATATATTTTAAAATTTTAAAAGGTCATAAACAATAAAAGGGTAAATGGTCAAATAAAATTTTAACTTATTAGTCTGTTTGAGCTCCGACATATTTTTAGGGTATCATTGTTGAGTTTTCAAATTGAAAAGAATTGTGAGTGATATTTTCAACATGAGAGAAAATGTGTTCCTTAAAATTTTTCAAATATTAGTAAATGTCACTGAAATTTACCCAAACAAATGACTCGATCAGAGAACTTATTTATAATTAATTAATTTATCAAATTAAATTATAAAAACTTTGATCTACTCAGAAGAAAAATATATTTTTTTATGGATTAATTATTATTTACTTCCTTATGCTTGACCTTATTTCACTTTGTCCCTCTTTACTATAAAAATTTATACTTTATTGCCTCCTATTTATAATAAATTAGAATCTATCTTTTTTCTCAAACACATATTCTTAAAAGGAGTCAAACTAAACGGATAATCTTTTTATTTTTTATTTGTAAGAGAAATAAAAAATAGAAAGAGAGTTGGAGAGAAAGAAAAAATTTATTTTTATTTTTGTTATCATTAAATACTAAATTTAAATTAAAAAATAAAAATAATTCATAAATTTTTTTTGAATAAAATGTAAATTTTTCCTTTTAGTCAAAGAGCAAAAGGGGATGTGAAATGTAGATTTTAAAATAGAGGGATTAAAATGAAATAAGATCAAAGTATAAGGGGACAAAAATGCAATTAATCCGGGGCTTGTTTGAATGAATCCACAAGAAGTTTCCATCGACTTTCCAACCCACAAGACAAAAACCACCCAACTCCAACAACTAAAAATAATTTAATAATATTTTCATTTTAATTATTGTTTAATGATGATGTTTGGCCGGTCTTTTTTTTTTTTTTTTTTTTTTTTTTTTTTTTTTTTTTTTCATTTTTAATGTGGAAAAATTAAATTTAGATATATAAAAAAAAAGAAAAAAAAAAAAAAAAAGAAAAAAAATATTTATGTTACATTAATCTGGATAAAGGTTTAGCAGAGTTGGATAATATTTATGGAAAATAAGCACCCAGATCTATTTTTGCGAACAAATTATCAATCGATATCTATAACATATAAATGATCCAAATAATACCCTTCACTTTGAACAAAATAATCTTATTTATTTATTTATTTTAATTTTAGATTTCGCATGACAAAAATGTCCACCAATGATTTTCAGTGTTGACATGTAGTTAAGAATTCTTTATTAAGTTGAATTCAAATAAAGAAGTTACCGTAAATAAAAGTAATGAAAATATTCTCTAAATATTTATTTAAAAAAAAAAATCATTTAGCATAATTAATTATAGTAAAAACTATTACAAGTAATCACATAATAAATCAATTTTATTGTGCTCTTTAAATGATTAAATTACACAACTATGATCATCTCTTTTCTAAAGATTCAAAATGCTATATGAATCATATTTTTTTGCATAAAAAAATATAAATGGCGTTGAATTCAATAAGTTAAGTTTATTTATTTATTTATTTTCTATATAAAATTAGTCATTTACGATTGTGTTGAATTTAATAATCTAATTGGAATTCAACATGGTCAATTAATTAAGAAAATTTGATTGCTGGAATTCGAAACTTGTGTTGAATTCAACGGACATAAAACAATAGTATTTTGTTGGATACAAAACTAAGGAAAGATGAAAGATATAATGTTATATTCAACATGATAAAACTGCATTTCGTCTTACATGTTTATTATGTTTTGGTGTTATATTCAATATAATCATATCCAAAAACTCAATGTTGAATTAAACAAAGGTGGATTCAACCACTAGCACAAATACATTGTGTTGAATCCCGCATGGACATGATTTTTTTCTTCGATCCAAAACACATGACCATGATACCATTTTAAAGATAAAAAAAATAAGCGATTATTTCAATATAATTTGCTAATTAAAAGAAAAATCAAAAAAATAATTAATGGGGTGATTTTACAATAATTGTTTTAATTAATCAATTATGGTACCAATCCTCAAATTGACCTTATATAAAATATAAAATATAACATAAATAAAATAAAATATAACATAAATATAAAATGTGTATCTATATTTAACCTTACATATCTTATACCTAATTGAGAATATATATATATATATATATATATATATATATATATATATCTTACGCAAATTATTTTTCTTATTAATTTAATTAAAATTCCCTAAATCGTTTCTCAAAAAATAGAGTCAAAATATACAACAACAACTAAGTCTTTGTCCCACTTATATAGAGTTGGCTACATGAATCCGTTTACGCCATAGTAATCGATCAAGGGTCATCTCCTCAATCAAATTTAATTTCATTAAATCAATTCTAATTGTTTCGTCCAACGTCTTCTTAGGTCTACTTCTCCCTCTAGTAGCCCTTTGCACTTGAATTAAATTATATTTTTTTCACTGGTGCTTCAATAGGTCTTCTATACACATGCCGAAACCACTGTAAACAATTTTCTCTAAATTTCTCTTTGATGGGTGCTGTTCTTAAATTCTTTCTAATAGTTTTATTCTTAATTTTATCCATTCTCATCTTCCCACTTATCCACCGCAACATCCTCATTTCTGTTACCCCAATTTTCTAGACATGTATCGTTTTAACCGCCCCACATTCTGAACCATACAGAAGCATTGGTCTTATAGCAGTTTTGTAGAATTTTACTTTAAATTTCAACGGAATCTTATGATCATAAGTCACTCTAGTTGCACTCCTCCATTTTAACCAACCTACCTTGACTCTATGTGTAATATCATTCTTGGTTTCATTATTGCTCTAAATAATTGAACTTAAACATTTAAAATAATCAACCTTTGGCACCCCCTTATCTCCAATTTTGATTACACTAGTATCTTTCCTGGTATTACTAAAATTGCAATACATGTATTATGTCTTACTTCAACTAACTTTAAACCTTTAGACTCTAAAACTTCTCTCCATCTTTCTAACTTAAGATTAAGACGTCAACTACTATTATGTCATCCGCAAACAATATATTCTAAAATACTCCATCTTGAATATGTTTTGTTAACTCATCCATAACTAGAACGAAGAGGTAAACCAAAATATAGTTTCTATATTTACTATAGCTAATTTTAAGTAATAAATTACAAAATAATAATGATTTATATATTTAAATATAATCTAAATATTTTGGTATTATTACTAAATTTAATGTTCATAAATAATTTTTATTATTTTCATAAATTTAATGTCTACAATTTTAGTAAATTTCCGTATATTATTTCTAATTTAATATTTTTGTAAATAGTCATCAATTATACAAAAACAAAATATTTTTTTTCTCAATTAGGTATAAGATATATAAGGTGAAATATAAATACACATTTTATATTTATCTTATAATTTGCTTTGATTTGAACCGTTCTTTGTCTCTTGTGATTTTAGACGGCTGGGAAATATCTAAAGCTCTTATTTCCGTCATGTTTTGTATAATAGATTAATTTATATAAATATGAAAAATTATATTTTTTACTACATATTTAGTGTCCATATTTTTAGAAATTATTTTAGAAAATAATGTGTTCTCTCTTCCATATTTTCATTCCTCACAACCTTCCATCATCCCTCTCTTCATTCTTTCTCAAATCTCTTTTTTGTTATTATTTTTTGAACAGGACTTGTGGTTTGATTGCAACTGATCCTTAAATTTTTTATGGTTAATATCAATTAGGTCTTCAAAAAAAAAAAAAAAAAGAAAAAAAGAAAAGAAAAGAAAGTCGTAAAGACTAAAAAAAATAAATGATATGAAATAGAAAAAAATAAAATATTAGATAGAAAACTTCGTGATGGTATTACTATCAATTTTATTTTAGTTTTTGTCTGGTGGACAAAATATCATGTTTGTATTATATTTAATTTTTAAAAATTTATTGGCATGAATTGGTGTATTTATTATTTTCTTTTAACTAATTCTAAAATAGTTTAAGCAAAATAATTAGTTTTCTTTTTAATAAATAATTATATTCTATATCTTTTTTGTATATAATATTATGTTGAATGTTAAAATTGATTTTTTTTTCATTATCAAAATATCGATTTTTTTACTTTTTTCTTAAATTAAAATTATTTTTTTAAATCGGTGAGTCCGCGAGTATATATATATATATATATATATATATATATTTACAAAAGTCCTAACACTGAACGTCAAGATTCCTTTCTCCCCATTCTTATTTTAAAGAGCAAACGGAGGCTCGTGCTTACACAAAAGAAATTTAAAAAGAGAAGTTAGTCCAGGTAAATCCTATTTTGAACCCCATATATTTTGGGAATTTTCACTTCACACCTTAAAATTTTAATTTTCTTATATTACACCCAAATTTTTGAATTTGTGTCTAATTGTCAATCTCTTCTCTTTTGTTTTTCTTTTCAAATGCATAAATGCTGGATACAAATTTTGATACTATTTTTAGTTCGTTTCTAGTAACAATGTCATCAATAAATTCTTATTCTTCACTCTTTTTTTTGTGCGCAAACAGTCAAATGTTGTCCATGGAGACCATTTTAAATTTCAAGGGGCATAATGCTCTAGTTGAAAGTTACATGAGAATGATCAAACACTTAAAAACTAAGGGGTACAAAAAGGTAATTTAATATTTCAATATTATGGGTCAAGAGTCCGCATTGCGTGCACTTAAATTATAAAAGGACCATCTACTATTTTTCTAATTCTTGGCTGTGATACTTGTGCAAATCACATCTCCATTTGGTGTAGGTTTCGTAAAAAAATAGGATTAATTAAAGAAAATGTTAATAGCACCCCTATAATGTCTTCATATATCCTCTCATTTTTATCTTAGATAGTGTAAAATTATTAAAATATTTAAATTTTAAGCTAAAAATTTTATGTGTTGAAATGATAAGTGCTGAATATATTAACTATACAAAAAAATTATTTTTGTTTAATTTTTTATTACTTAAATAATTTTTACAACTTCATTTTTTTTTTAAAATACTCCCTCTCTATAACTTTCTCTCCTTAATTTTTCTTGATTTAATATTTTTCTCAATTAAATTTTATATTTTTGGTGTAATATTATTCTCTTAAAAATAATATTGAGAAAATTATTCTTGATAAGAAAATTGTTAGTAAATAATTATATTTATCAATACTTTAATGCAATGTCAAATTAAATAAAAAATATTGGCTCAATAACTATATCAATTATTTTTCTATATTTTAATTTTATAATTTTTAAGTATTTTAAAAAATTATTTAAATATTAAAAGTTTTTATATTTAAATTTAACTTAATTTTTTTTTACACATGTTTTGGGAAAAGGGATTGAACTTTAGATTTTCGACAAAAAAAGATAAAATTAGATATCCACTAAACTATCGTCTCGGAATTAACTTAACTTAAAATTTATAGTGTCAACATTTTAAGAGTGGCAATATAATTTCCCTTGATAATTCACTATAATATGTGTTGTGTCATGTGTGTGAACATTGTGGTGATTCATGCCATTCCTTTCCCCCACACGGGCCCGCCCAAAAGGAAAAGAGTATGATGGAGATTTATTATTGGTAAATGACACTCCTATAGTATTACTATATGCCAAACTCCAAGTCTTAAAGTTTTCATTTCAACATTTTTGTCAAAACTTCAAAAATTGTGTTTGATTGGCCAATTTGAAATGAGCATTCCAAGCTTTAACCAAAAGTATGGGGGAAGTATGTTACCAAAAGTATGGGGGAATTATTTTACCTAGCCTATGTGGATCTTTAAATTTATTAATTTTCACATTTAATCCCTCAAGTTTTACATTTATTTCAATCTCGTAGAATTAAAAACATCGTTAATAATTTGGACGGAAAATGGATTATTTTCAACATGTTACCTTGTAATGATGATTTTTTTTATCACTTCATTAAATCTAAGAAATTTTCTCTAATAGTGATTTAATTTTTTCCCCCCTATCATTCTTTAGATGAATCGTTATTATGAAAATGTAAGACAAAAACGTCTTTGATTTAGCAAAATAACGAAATCACGAAAATATTATCATCAAAAGGTCATAGGTTGGGTCAGATGTTGAGCACATATCATTTTTCATTCAAAATGATTAAGAATGTTTTTAATTTTATCACATTGAAACGAATGTAAAATTTAAGAAACCATATATATAATTTGATAAATCTGATGTTCACATAAACACCCATTAGAAACCAAAAATGTATTTTTTTCCCAAAAATAAATCACATAACTACCATATTAATATGTGACTACCAAAATAGTTTTTGATCTTTTATTTTTCCCTTTTCTAAACAACCCTTGAATATTTTAAATAGTTTCAATTAAGTCCGTTTTGTTTGCTCCCGTCCATAAAAAATGGATGAAATTTTGCCACATCTTCATAAGGTGACAATTATTTTAGGGCAAAAAGAGAACAAATTATTGTGTGATTTGTCGACGGGAGGATTAGGGCCTAATTAAAACTAATGGAAAAAATTTAGGGTCCTTTGAGACAAATGGAAAGTTGTTGAATTATTTGTTATTCGAAAGTAGAAAAAATCTTGATGCGTTTGATTTGCAATGTGAAAAGAGCAATTCTATGATTTTGAAACATAATTAAAACACTTGAAAATTATTTTATGTAAAAAAAAGTGAAATTCAATGTATTGTCCCTAGATTAGATAGTTTTTTAACCCTTCGTTTTTTTTAATCCAATTTTCAAAAGTCTTCAGTCATTTGTCTATTTCGGTCACAATGCTAGTGATTAGACATTTCTCTTGTTAACTCGTCAACAAACCAAAACCAGATTATATAGAAATATTTATTATAAAAATTAAAAAATCTCTTCCCTTGATTTTTGTATGTCGTTTTCCTTTTCGAGAGTGAAATTTGAATGGTTCGTCATATTAGAGCATTTCCAATAGAAATAACAAAAGCTAAAGATTACTAATTCACATACTCAAATTAATGGTTTTGTGCTCCAACAAATTATTCAAAAAGTAAGATTAGTTTGAAGAGGTGAGTAACTTACCGAATATTAAATTATCATCATTTGTTGCTTAGACTTTATGCACATAATAGACTAATCTATTAAATTTGCTCTTAAAAAGGTAATCATAATAAATGCCCTATAATTTGAGTCAAATCAATTTTTGTATGGTCAAATTAATAGTTTTGTGCTCCAACAATCTCTTCAAAAAAGTTAATTTAGTTTGAAGAGTCTTTCCAAAGAACAAATTTGCCTATCAAAATGCCATATAAGATTGTAAACTACATTTTAATGCTAATTTTTACTACTCTTGGCGATGCTCTTAGCGAACGTTTGCTTATATATTGTATGGATGGTCTTTTATTCAGTTTTTGTAATAATTGATGTATTTTGCGGTGCTAGTTAGCATGATGTGTTGATAGCCTTTTAGTCAATTTCACAGTTTATTGCTATTTTTTGGTCATATTATGTAACGTTCACTGAATTGGTATTGTCATATTCGTTTCTTTGTTACGTTCACGGTTTAAAACAGGAATATCATTTTAGCAAAATGCGGGGGTATTTTGAGAAAAGAAGTATCGAGGACTGAAAAATAATCTTGAATAATTGGAATTTAATAAGTTGATTTATTATAATTTAGAGCATTATATAATTAATTTCCCCAAAAAAAAAATATTCGCTATATTGTTAAAAGAGTTTCAGGACCAATAAAAAACAAACAATTATTTCTATTCGAGCGAGTAGAAAAACCCTCAATAGCACCCGTTCGTACCGTATTAAACTATACACTAATTTGTAAAGAAATAAATAAATAAAAAATGATACATTATTTCAAAATTGGCACCTTAAAATAATACCCCCTCACTTGCATTATTGGAGAGTGGACCAAAACTTAGGTCCTCACATGTACAACATGCAATGCAATATTTTTGTTTCAAACAACAATAGTACAAATGGATTAGTGGTTCCTCTTTTTATGTGGCAAACATTATCATGATCATTTATCAATGACCATTTCAAGTTTAATACTTTTTTAGGTGTGTGTTGGAAAATTGGAAAAGCATGAAATTTGTTTGATGTAACTTTCAATCATGTTTATGCCTCAACCAATACAAGTGGATTATTTATATTGTGTGTCGGTTGCAATGTCTTAGGGGTCAATAATGGTACTTTTCTTATGGGATTTTAAAATAAAAAACATTTTTGACATTTTGTACCCTTTAAGTTTGGGTTTTATCCCACTTTTGTCCTCATAATTTAAATCTGGGTACATAAAACCGTAAAATTTTCTAATAATGTCACTTGAGTACACATTATAAACTCAGTTAAAAAAGCGGACGGAAGCATGTGCTTGGCATGTGATTGTTAATGAGGGGGAAAATTGTGTTTTCATCCTATCATTTAAATTACATTGACTAATTGGACAATCATAAACCTTTTTTTAAAAAAGAAAAAAACTAAGCTTATGATTTTATAACTAGTTTCTAGTAGGGATGGTCATGGGCTTGGGGGTCCGCCCAGCCCGAACGGCCCGGCCCTATTTTTTTAGGGCTTGAACTTAGAGTTTAAGCCCACGGGCCGGGCCAGGGCCTAGGTATTAGGGCCCGATCAAAATTAGGGCCGGGCTTGGGCAAGATTAAAAAATTTTAGGGCCGGCCCGGCCCGGCCCGAAGGATATTTAAAAAAAAAAAAAAAATATATATATACACGTTATAATACAACCATAATATTTGAAATATTAATTTTATTTAAAAATTGTAATTTTAATATTTCTTGTTGGTTTAGTTTGTTTGGAATATTGATTTACCTTTAAAAATTGTAATTTTAATATTTTTTATTGGTTTGGTGTTAAATTTTTTGTATTTATTTTTGAAATTTAAAAAAAAAAAAAATAGGGCCGGGGGCCCGTGGGCTGGGCTTTGTGCTTAAAATTTTCTTATAGGGCCGGGCTTGGGCATAGAATTAAGGCCCGATCACCGGGCCGGGCCGGGCTAGGGCCCAACATTTTTTTGTAATACACTAGTCTAAGCCCGGCCCGAACCCGGCCCGGCCCGGCCCATGACCATCCTTAGTTTCTAGCCATTTTTCCTTTCTCATGTCCAACATCATCACCTTTGTAACTGGTAGGGGTGTTACCTGCCATTGGAATCAACTCCACATTGTCTTGATTGACATTCTATTACATCTATCAGATGATATGGAAATTCTACCATCTATACAAAGGATTTGTATACTAGGTGTATTTACTGTAACAGGTTCTTTGAAATATTCTTTTGTTGGTTTGTAAGGTATCCAACATTTCAGCCAATTCTATCTTTTCACTAATGCCAAAATCTTTGAGAATATATTTCTCTAGAATATGGCATTTCAGAACTGGTGTACCACAATTTTAGTTGGTAGATCCCAAGCCTACATTAATGAGTTATCAATTTCAAGTTGTCACTAATGAGCTTAACCAACCAAATTTCAACAACTTGAGACTCAACATCTGCCCACACCATATCATATGCAGTGTCTCTGGAACGGAAATAGTAGTAACTTTTATTTACTAAATATGCTACAATCAAAGAGAGCATTTTCCCAGAATAGGTCAACTAGTGTGACTCATAGTTAAGCATATCTAATAGGTTTGATATTCTCTTTTTATGGTATATCATCAAATTATGGTTTATCAATATATTGTGATCTTTAAATAATCCTAAATATAATAGATAAGTATTTGCCTTTTCAATCTATAGTCTTAATACATTTTCACTTTATTTTCCACTTCTAATCTAAATTCTCTAAATTGATTTAACTATTAAGATTTGCATCTTATTAGACGCAACAACCCCAAGCTAGAGTAAGGATTGTGAAGTATGAAAAACATCAAGAACTTCTAAAGTCCACGGGTCTACACACACTAGTATGCACCGAGCACCCTTTACCTTTATTTCTTGATCATTTACATTTTCTGACATTCTTTCTAAAAGTATTCATCTTCTTGAATGTCCAATTGAAGATGATATCGGCATAACTTCCACTATCCACCAGAATCATTCACATCTTGAAATGGTTTATGAGGGCAACGATGACGAGGGCATCGTTACGAGGGACGTGCACACCTCGGAGGTCGGCCTCCCTGAAAGAAATGACGCTGTGCTCGGCGGCATCGATTGTGCTTACCTCTAATATATCTTCGTCCGCTTTCCTTTTGGATTTGTGCTCATATCTTCTCCTAGAGGACGCCATCTCTCTACCGAGACTGAGTCTGCTGTGGATGACGTTGATCTCGCCATCCACCTTCTGTTCATCCTCGTCTCTCATTCTTTCAGCTAGGGCCGGAGGACGACTGCGGTTACTTCTCCTCCTCTGGCCCCTATGGTTAACATGGGGATCGTGCTCTTCGTGCATTGGTGCCTGGCCGTCTCTTCGGACGTAGTGACCCAAATACTCCCGGCTAATGAGGGCCTCGATCTCTTCCTAGAGCTAGAAGCAATTCTCTGTGGAATGGCCTTTATCCCAGTGAAATTCGCAATACTTGTTCAAGGACCTCGCCATCGGCTTACCCCTTGGAGCTGGGAGAGGAGGAAAAAATTCTTTTCCCACGTTCTTAGCATAAATGGTGGCGACCGAGGCGGTGAGTAGGGTGAAGCCCTGCTGACGATGCCCTAGGAATGGAAGTGGTCTCCGGTCCCCGGGTAGTGGACCCAATCTCCCTTCAGCCTATAGCCTTTTGGCCCCTTACGCTCTGTTCAGACTTTCTTCCGCCTTGCCTTTTTTATTTTGGACTCCCTTACGATCCTTCTTGGCTGCTTCTCTTAGGTTAGCGTTGTGGAATCGTGTACCCCTCTCGAGTGAGGTGTCAAGATTTGGCGCGGGATTGGAGCAGAGGCTATAAGATAGTCTCCGGGGTTTGAGGCCGTCAATGAAAGCATTTATCGCAACGACATCGGAGAGTTTGTCACAGGCAATGACCTCCTTGTTGAACCACTCCCATAATCTCCCAATGACTCGTCGGGCAGCTGCTGAAGAGCAAGAATGTTTCATGGTTTTCGGCCAGTGTTATGAGCGTCTAAACTGAAAGAGGAAGTGTTTTTCCAGCTCTCAGAAATCAGAGATGGACACGGGGGGCCAAGGTCCTGAACAACGCCCCCTAGCTCCTGTGAGAGTGAGAGGGCAAGCTTTACATCTCATAGCAACTGAGGCAGCATGTAAATCCATATAGGACTTGAAGATGGACAAGTGATCTGCCAGGTTGGCGATTCCGTTATAAGAGATCATTTGGGGGGTGGGTGAATCGTACAGGCAAAGGTTCTTCCATAATCTCAACAACGAACGGAGATTTTACCTCGGATGGGAGCCCAACTGGTCCCCTTATCCCTTGAATCTGATACAAGGTGACCTCCATGTCGGCGAGGTGCCTTTCCACTACCACTCCACCTCTCGGAAGTACTATGGCCTGACTAGTAGCAGCCCTGCCTGTTGGGTGGTGAATGTGAATCCACCTCTATGAACATGATGTGACCTACGCTCTGATCTGGCAACATAACTCTAAGCTCTACTCGGGAGAGACTCTATTCAGTTGTCTCTCCTTCGCTTCGGTAGAGGTGGAAATAGAGATCCCGACTCCTCGATAGGTACAAGGTCAATTTCCGGCCATCCATTGTTGCGGGGCAGGGGACGGGCCCTTGGGTCGTGTCCATTAAAGTGAACCACGCGATCTTCGGGCTCGGTGCCCGTTCCTTCCCTCCTGCAGGTTGGAGAGCCAGTACCTCTTCTAGCTGGGTCGGCGGCAGGTAGGCGAAGAGGACCTGAAAGAAGGTTTGGAATTAACCGAGCTGGCATTCCAAGTTGTCGATGCGGGAGGCTTTGGGTGCTCTTGAGGTTTGCCCAACAAACGACCCAGAAGGTAAGGCGGATGAGTCTGTCTGGCCGATTAAAGGATCTATCTGACTGGTAGGTGGCTGATGATTCTCCATAGTTGGGACCCAAGAGTCTAGCCTCGGAGCCTTAGACATGTCATGGACGGGCTGTGGGGTCGAGTCGTTGTTCACGATAGGTGTCTGATCTTCTTCTCCGATAACTTGATTGGACCTTGTGATCATCAGGTCTTAGCTGCTTTGGGAGCTGATGATCAATGAAGGCTTCTCGTGTGTTCCCACAGACGGCGCCAAACAGTTAGCGTCAAAAAATGGCAAATACGCACAGTATGGTCCGAACAGATGACACGTGAGAATTTGTTGACGTGGAGGTGGCGAACTGGTGAACCCGAGATCAATGAACTTCTGACGCTTTGAAAATCCTTGCTCCAAGATCCTGTTCAGACTCTGAGTCTCTGGACTCTATTCAGATTTTCGAGCCAAACTCCAAACTGCACTCCAAGCATCTGCACAAAGGTCTACCGGACCAACTTACGTATACTATGACTGATCATCTTATCAGATGATCTTAAAAATGCACTTCCCACATCAACCTCATGCATTTAAAATTAATTTTAAAATTTAATTTCTGAATTGCGTGATATTTTAATAAGCACATAAGCCCTTTCCATTTACATTTCATAAGCAATTTGTTGCGTTAAGCAGCAGGGATATGTGCCAATAAAATGGGTTAAAATGTAATTTTAACCCATAATAAAATGGGCTAATCTCAGTGCATTTAGTATAAATGGGCCGGACTTGAACCATCTTGGGCTAAACCCAGTGCACAACAATTCTTTATTATTTCAATCATTGTCACTACCAAGACTTAATATAAATATTAATTATTAATATCCATGGTTTTCTTACTCTATCTAATACAATTGTAGGGTGTACTATTGACACTACATAATTGTCTATGTCCACTTCGATTTCACTATCTCTTACACATACCAAAGTTGGCATTATAATGCAAATTGGCATTATAAGAGTGTTGAAATCATTTTTCTTATTAGATTGTTATTTTTATTTTATTTTTACAAAAAAGAGAATTAAAGCAAACTATCAAATGTTTTCTTAAGGATACAGTTCTGGGTATCGTAAAGTCCACTCCAGCACCACCAATTGAGCCTAGTCCTGCACCTTACGTTGAGTCCACTCTAGAACTACCAATTGAACCCACTCCATAATTACCAACTGATCCTACCCCTCTAACTCTAGCAACCATACCTGAGACTTCTCTTATGACCGATGATTTTGTATTGACTGCCTTTGAGACCCATGCTCCAAATCACCCCTGCCGCTTTATTAGGGTAACTCATCCTCCACCCTACCTTACTGATTATCATTGGTTTTCCATTATACTTCATTTACATGAGCCTCAATCTTATAAGAAAACTAGTATTAATCATCTTTGACAGAAAGTAATGAACGAAGAACTTCAAGCCCTAACCAAAACTCATACTTGGGATATTGTTGATCTGCCCCTTGGAAAAACTCCTATTGGGTGCAAGTGTGTGTTTAAAATCAAGACGTTTTCTGATGGTTCTATTGAACGATATAAAACCCGACTTATTGCTAAGGAATTTGCTCAAGAATATGGCATTGACTATGAAGAAACATTTTCTCCAGTGGCGAGGCTCACATCTGTCCTTACACTTCTTATCGTCGCCGCTATTAAAAAATGGACTCTCTTTCAAATAAATGCATTCGTCGTGCCTTATATGGTTTGAAACAAGCTCCACGTGCCTAGTTCGCTAAATTCAGCACTACCATTCATTAGTTTGGGTTCACACTTAGCGCTCATGATTCGGCACTATTTATTCGTCATACTGCCAATGGTATTATCCTTCTTTTATTATACGTGGATGACATGGTTATTAGTAGAGATGATCTACGTAGTATTTCTGAACTCAAAAAGTTTCTCAGTGGACAATTCGAGATAAAAAATCTTGGCGTGCTCACCTATTTTCTTAGACTCAAAGTCTCATCTAGTTCAGATGAATATTTTTTCTCTTATGCCAAATATGCCTTGGATCTCTTTTCCAAGACTGGGAGTCACTACCACTACTCCTCTCGAACCGAACATCAAACTTACTCCTCTTGATAGTTCACCTCTTTCGGATGCCACTCTATATCACCAACTGATTGGAAGTCTGGTATACCTCACTATCTCTCGCCCCGACATTGCCTATGTTGTTCATCAGGTCAACCAATTCTTGTCTGCTCTTCGGACCACTCATTACTCGGTTGTTCTTCACATCTTTCGGTATGTCAAGGATACTTTATTTCATCGACTTCATTTCTCAGCTCAGTCTGTTCGCATCTTACAAGCTTATTTTGATGTTGATTGGACCGGAAACCACACCGACAGACGTTCAACCACTGGTTATTATTTATTCTTGGATAACTCTCTCATTTCCTAGCGTAGTAAGAAACAAATTGTGGTTGCTCGTTTCAGCACTGAAACTGAATATTATGTCATAGATTATGCAACTCAAAAACTCTGAATTTGATGGCTACTCGCTGACACGGGCATCTCTTCTCCTACTACCACTATCATACACTGTGATAATAGGAGTGCTATTCAAATTGCCCACAATAATGTTTTCCACGAGCGTACAAAACACGTCGAGATTGATTGTCACTTCATCCGTTATCACATTCTCCAGAATACGGTTCGCCTACAATCCGTCAGTTCAGCCGATCAAATAACAGACATTTTTACTAAGGCTCATCCACCTGGACACTTTCACTCTCTAGTTTCCAAACGCAAATTCACCTCTCACTTACCGCATTGAGTTTGAGGAGGGATGTTAATGTAATAAATGGGCTCGGCCCACTTGGTCAATTAGGTTTCCCACTTCTTTTATAAATAGTTGTGTATATCGTTATATTCTCTATATCGTTTTCACAATATCAATACATTGTTTATGTTCCCCACTTCTTAATTATCTTAACATTGTCAATACTATACAGAATTGGGGGATCGTAATATTCAATAGGGAGCTTTAGTAAATGAATCCAAACTGAAGTTTTCAACTTTACCACATCTTCAGGGTAAAAATCAACTTTCCATTTTCTAACGGTTAGGTAATGATCAAAAATGATTCCCCTCCGTCAACACCTTATGTACGTCGGTAACTCTGTCAAACTTTACTAGGTAGAAACCTTTGTTCAAGTCAATAATTAGATTTCCTCTCCATTTTTGAACGTTGTCAGGAACTCCGATTTTTGGTATGTTGATTTTTTTCTTTTGGTAGTCTCTCAGCTTCCTTAGTTTCCATTATGTCTGTTTCCTCTAAGTTGTCCTCCTTTTCATTGAAGAGGACTTATGCAACTTTCTTTATCTTCACCTCATTTCCTCCACTCGGAGCTTCCTTGAATGATTTTGGTGTGGGTACCGATCCTTCGATCATTTGGTTATTTGGGTTTTATTCTTCTAGAGGTTCTTCCATCTCCATAGCTTTTTCTTCTTCAACCATTTCTTCTCTATTTTAAGAATATCCAATTTGAAACTACTTTGGTGAGGATATCAGTCAACTGATCCTCTGATCGAATCTTGGGCAATTTCACAATTTTTTCATCCAACTTTTCTTTAATGAAAAATTTGTGGACCTCGATGTGCGTTATACTGTCATGTTGAACTGGATTATGTTCGATATCACATGCTGTTTTATTGTCACAAAAGAGTCGGATATGTTGTTCAAATAGATAACCCAAATCATGTAACAAGAGTTTTAATCATAATGTCTCACAAAGTACATTTGTTGAATCTCTGAATTCAGTTTCTGCACTTAAGCGAGTTACAACATTTTGTTTCTTGTTTTTCCATGTCACAATATTAGCTCCTAGAAAGGTAAAGTATCCCAAAGTAGACCGTTTTTCACCCACATCAACAACCTAATTAGCATCAGTATAGGCTTCTATGCTTTGATGGAATGTGTTTTTAGTGAATAATACTCATTTTTCTAGATCAGACTTTAGATACCTCAAAATGCGAATTACGATATTCATATATTGTTCTCCAGGAGAATGCATAAACTGGATGACAATACTCAAGGCATAAGTCAAATCTAGTCTAGTATGAGATAAGTACAACAATCTCCCTACAAGTCTTTGGTATCTTCCTTTGTCAACTTGTATCTGGTTAGACTCAACACATAACTTTAGACCTTCTTCTATTGGTTGATATACTGACATATCAGTCTCTTGTAATAGATCTAAAGTATATTTTTTTTAAGACAAAATTATCCCTTTGTTAGATCGGGATACTTTAATCCCAAGAAAATATTTCAGATGGCCTAAATCTTTCATTTCAAATTCTTTGGACAAGTAATCTTGCTAGGCCTTCTTTTCATTAGGATCATTCTCTGTAATCACCATATCATCCACATATACAATGAGCACAATTATCTTACCTTGTTCCCTTATGAGGAAAAGAGTATGATCCGAGTTGCTTTGATGGTAGCCAAAAGTTATCATTGATTTTGTGAACCTTTCAAACCATGATCTAGGAGACCGTTTCAGTCCATACAATGATTTCTTTAGTCTGCAAACCTTCCGACTGTGTCTTTTGGGTATCATGTATCCCGGTGGGAGATCCATGTAGAATTCTTCAGATAATTCACCATGTAAAAATGTATTCATCACATCAAATTGTTGTGTGGGCCAATCCAAGTTTGCAGCTAAAGACATCAGAACACAAACTATGTTGATTTTGGATACAAGTGCAAATGTTTCAGTGTAATTAATCCCATAGGTTTGAGTGTATCCATTTGCTACCAATCTCGCTTTAAAACGTTCAATTGTACCATCAGCCTTGTACTTCACGGTGTAAATCCAGTGACATTCAACTGGTTTCTTTCTTGGTGGAGAATCAACCAGTGACATTTTTTTTTTCCCCAGAGATTTCATCTTTTTTATGTGAAGAATGCATTTTTACAGGCAATATTATTGCTCTGATTGGAAACACTGTTAAAAAAATTATCATTTTGAATTTGAGGCAGAAGAGAAGTATCCATAGTTACTTGAGTAGAATTTGATCAAGGGGTAAAGGGAGAAGACATTTGAAAATAGAGTAGAGAGAAAAGAACGAAGGAAAGAAAGAAAAAAAAAATCTATTCAAAACAGAAATAACTCTCATACCATAAAAGATAAAAGAGTTTTAATAAAATCATCTTCAAGATTTCTCATTACAAAATTGTGTATATATATACACTGTTTACATTACAAGTAAAAGGCACAAAAAACTAAACTTTATTAATTAACAAATATACAAGTCAGCACATTCACACGAGAGAGAGAGAGCAGCCCATGATCATGCAAACGTGAGAACATGCAATCGTGTACAGAGAGAGAGAAAGCTTCCCATGCACATGCAAACGTGAGAACATGAAATCGTGTAGAGAAAGAGAGCAGCCCATGCACATGCAAACGTGGAGAGAGGGAGCATCCAATGCAGTCACATTTTATCAGTTTTATCACTGATCGCCTGCGTCACCGGAGTACTCGCTAGATCTTCCACCTTCTCCGAAGAGAATCCTATCAAACAAGTTGTCTCCGATGGTCTGCGAGATTTCGATGTCTCGGTCCTTGAAGAGATTGGCCACGCTTGTCTCTTCCACAGTCTCGTACCTCTTCCCAAACCTGCGAACCACGGCGAAGTGCGAATGAACCACAGGTCCACGGCGAGAGGTCGACGAGTGTTAACAGCATTGAGGCTGCGGTTTCGCCGGCCGAAGGTTCAGATCTGACGGCGAGACTAAACGGCGATTAGGGTTTTTGATTTTGGTGATTTTGATTTTCTTTTTTTTGGGTGATTTTAATTTTTTGGTTCAGATCTGGACAGGAGTCAGATCTGTTGATTTTGATTTTTGGTGATTTTGATTTCAGTTCAGTTTGACGATATCTTCTTCTTCTTTTACGGACGCTGCCTCTTCGTCACCGACCTCGGGGTTGAGTTGTTCGCTTTTCAACGGTCTAGTCAAATCTAGACAGTGGTATCATGGTGAATGCAGTAGACAATGGTGGCAGACAACGGTGCGAAACTGATCGGCAGAATTATGGCGGATCTAGGCAATGACGGTAAGGTGGAAGATGGCGTGGTGATTAGGGTTCTTGAAAAAAAAAATAGGGGGTTTGTTTTTTTTTTTCTTTTTTTCTTTTTTTCAGATATTGGATCTAATTCATGGCTCTGATGCCATATTGAATAGTATCTTGATGATTTTCATTCTTACTCTTGAATAGTATACAAGGGTATTTATAGCTTGATTTTAGGACATCCCTAAAATCAAGTTATTACAGCAATCATCTCTCTAATTACATCTCAATCAAATATTTAAATTAGGAAAGTAACAATATGATTTCAACCTTATTTAACAGTATATTATCACTCTTCAACGACAAATCAAAAGTAAATTACTTATTTTATCCTTTGAAAGTCAACTTGTATTTTAAATTTTTTAAATTAATCCTATTCTTTTGCAATCAAAGTCTGAAGCACCTTTATTATAAAATATGAAGGCCTAAGGGAAATATCATAAAACAATAAGGATATAAATTATAAGTATATCTCTCATTTTTGTTTCTTTCTTTATTTATTTATTTTGTATGTTTATCACATAAATAAAAAAATTAAAAGAAGAGAAGAAGAACAAACACCTTGTTTGTCACCGCCACGCAACTTGTGCCTCTAGTCATTTTCGCTCTTTTTTTCTCTCCCTTTCTATCTCTCTTTGTGCAACCTACAGTCCACAAAACCCTGATCGGCCCACCACCGCTAGCCTGCAACAACTCTTGTCACTAGACTCATCATTGCGGCCACTCAGTCTTAGATCTAGCCAAACACCAATCGCTAACTCGCAGTTCTCGTCACCTCATCCTTCTTTGTCTAAAAGTGAGATATCTCCTCTTTTTATTTAAAATATAGGTAGATTGTGGTGGTGATAGGGGTTGCGACTTGATGAGGATGGAAGATAATAAAGTTTAGAGAGAGCTAGATGGTAGTTGCCAGTGGGGTAGGCTGCGGGACATAATAGGTTGATTGGGTTTGACTGTTTGGGTTTATTGGAGAGCAAAAAGATAGCGAAGAAAAATAAAAAATAAAATTGTTAAAATTATTAAAAATAAGTGTAGTTTTATTCTTAATAAAAGGCATGATGTTAGCAAAATGTTTCTTTACATTTATTATTTCTTTACCTATAATGAAGGATAAAATAATCATTGTACTTTTCTTTTTTCGGGTTAGGAGTTTCCTAGATAGTTCAAATATCTGGAGAAGTGTTATTGTCTTTTTAAGAAATGAGAGGGGGTGCCAATGCTATTAACCAGAGAAAACTTTTGAATAAATGGTAAAAATTAAAAGAGAAAGAGAGGTACATGTGAAATGAGATACTTATTCTTTAATATTCTATTATAATATATTTAAAATATATATAATGACCTATTTTATTTTATAAACTAGCATATCTCATGGGTGCGGATGTCAAAAAAATTGTCCTAGAAATATCTTTAAAAGTTTTTTTTGATATCATTTCCTCGATAATCCTGATAATTAAAAACATTTAAGAAAGAAAATATCACACCAAATAAGGAAGTATTGCATCAAAAGGATAATAATAATAATAATAATAATAATAATAATAATAAACATGGAGTTTAAAATTTACAACTTTGAAAAAAAAATTAGATATTAACAAATCAAACAGTGGGCTAAAAAGGACATTAGTCGTGGATCGTGGTGGGGATGATAGAGGTGTGTGGTGCAATAGTTATCGGGTTTGCGAGAGGGACAACGTACTGGGTCGAGTTTGGGGAAAGAAAGGAGATGTGACTTTTAATAGAAAAAACTTACATAGTTAGTTATGGGAGAGAAACGAAAGCCCCATTTGGTTAGTGTTTCCAACTTAATCCAACCTAAAAATTTTGAGATTGATTTTTGAGAACGCGTTTGACAAACACAAAACTCAACTCAATCTAACCTAAAAAATGAGAATTGATTCTCAAAATTCTAAGAAAATGAGAAACAAAAAAAAAATATTTGTTTTTTTGTGCCCGAAAAATTCAACCCAACTTTAGGGACATGCTCGGAATTTTCTGAAATGTTAATGAGATCCACCATTCAACTTCTATTGAGCTCAATATTTATTTTTCTTTTTCTCCATTCTCCTCTGTTCGTCTTCTCTCTGCTCCTCGCCATTCTCCTCCCCCAGCCGGCCATTGTCGTCGCCGAAGTTCTTATGGTCGAAGCTCACCGTCATTCGTTCCTCTTCCTCGCCATTCTCCTTCGTCTTCGCCGAACTCCTCCTCGCCAGTCGTCTTCGCCATCCTCGCCATTGTCTTCGAATAGATCGAACAAGTTTAGGGTTTCAAAATCACAAAATTGATTTCGATTTCGATTTCGATTTCTATGTTAGATTTCAATTTCATTGCTCAAATCGATTTAAGATTTGATTCTTGAATTTGGTTTAGGGTTTCGATTTTGATTTCGATTTTGTTCTGAAATTTTTGGCTAATTTTCATGAAATCAATTCTAGGGTTGATTCTTGATTTAAGGATTTTGATTGAATTTGGGTGTTTGGTTGATTTGGGGATTTTAGCTAAAATCAACTGAGATGGGTTAAATTTTACCAAACGCAATTTTGTTCTCAGTACAAAAAAAAAAAATTACCGTTACCAAACGCAATTCTATTCCCAGAAAGAAACAGAATTCTCAACTCATCCCAGTTGGGTTGAGAAAAGTGGGAACACTAACCAAACGCCACCGAAGAGTCTATACGCATTAGCACCCCCTACCATATCAAATCCTCCAAAGACATCCCTTATATGTTATCCGTTCAACAAAAATTCGAAAGAAAATTGGCTATTTTATCCTTCGAGAGTTAAATTTGCACTTTCCTAAATTAACTCATTTTGTTTGTTTGATTGGTTTTTTTTTTTTTTTTGGCAATCAAAGACAAGTTACCCTTATCTTAAAACAAACTTAAGTGAAACATCAAGAAAACACTGAGCGTACAAATTGTAATTAGATTTCTCATTTATTTTATTTTTTTATCACGTGAGTAAAAAAATATTAAAAAAAATAAAGTAAAGGGGGGAGTATAAGAATGAAATTCATGCATGTTTGCTAAGCACGACTGCCTCTTTGTCTTAGATTGGAGCCACCCACTATCGCCAACAACAACAACTATGGTCAGCAGACTTACCATTGCGCCTCTATGTCTCAGTTTGATCCACCCACCAACTGCTAACCTACAATTCTCATCACCACCGCATCCTTTGTCTTGTATCAGAGCTTGTGATGGGGAGAAAGAAAACAAAGCTAAAAAAACAAGATTTCTACCTCTCTATCTATCTATCTACTTCAAATATAAGTAGGTTGGGGCAATGACTGTGGAGATGACGGTGAATTGGGGCTTAATGAGGATGGAAAATGATGAAATTTGGATAGAATGCAGTAGAAGAGCGTGGAGTACTAGGTAACGGGTTGGTTCAATTTGGCAATTTGAGTTTGTTAGAAACAAAAGGGTGAATTTTTTTTGTTTTTAAAAAAAGAAATTATTAAAATTATTGAAAATAAGTATAGTAGTTTTGGTTGATTTTGGAGGCAATCAAAATTGCAGCATAACCACTCATTCGTTATATTATAAAATATACATTATTCATTTATGGTTTAAATATAACATAATTTTTATCTTACATATTATTTGAAAAAAAAATTAATATAATTGTAATCTGCTTGTAGATCTATCAAACAAGACTATGTTGAATACAAAAAAAAATATTTATTATACATCTTAATTTTTTTTTATCTATATATATTTTATCACTTGAATTATAACTATACTCATAAATGTTATAATTTAAGTTGCAAAAATTTCAATTCTTCTAATAAAGAATTGTAATCCAAAAAAATCATTATTTTATTGTATCTAACAATTTTTAAAATTTTAACATTATCGAAAGTATTTTAACTTGAATGCACAATAGTAAAATAATATATACAATACTTTTTTTTTAATATGAAAATTTTATATGATCAATTTAATCTTATCCATATATATCCATTAGATTTTCATCAAAATGTATTATTACTAAATTATAGTGTAATATGAGATAAATTTACCACCTATTTTAAAGCACAAAATACCATTTAATATCCATGCTATATAATTATATCAAATAATCTCGTTTACTTGATTTTTTGAAGAGAATAATCTCATTCTTAATTTTTTTGGATTTTACATGGAAAAAATGCACAATATTGATTTTCGGGATTAATATGTGATTAGTATTCCCTTATTAAGATAAATTCAAATAAAACAATTACTATAAGTAAAGGTAGTGGAGATATTCCCAAAATATATATTCAAAAAAAATATATTTACCATAATTAATTATACTAAAAACTCTTGCAAATAACCATGTAATAAATCAATTTTATTTTGCTTTTACATGATTAAATTACATAACCATGATCACTTGTTTAATATTTCAAAATGACATGTCAATTATAATTTTTGCGTCAAGGAAATATAATCCTTGTTGAATTCAAAACATTAAGTTATTTATGAAATTTGAAATTAGTCATTCACTGTTGCGTTGAATTCAATATTTTGTTTAGAATTCAACATGGTCAGTTAGTTCAGTAAGTTTGAGTAATGAGATTCGAAGCTTATGTTGAATTCAACACACAAACTGTTACTGTGTTGAATTTAACATGGCCACTTAATTAGGAAAGTTTTTAATCATTCAATCATGTGATATACTCTAAATACTGGTTAAATATATAACAAAAATTTCTTCCACACTGAAATGTAATCAATTATTATTGTTCATGTTGAATTCAACAAAACCGTAAAGACGTTTTTCAGTATTAATAAATAATTTTAATGTGTTGAATTGAAAATGGATTATTTTCTATTGATCCAAAAAATATGATTCAAATTTTATTTTGAAACCATAAAATAAACGATCACTGTTGTATAATTTGATGATTAAAAAAAAAAAAAAAACTGGTGGATTATTTCCAAGGTCTCCCCACCTCCCGACTACATATGGCAATTGCTACTTGTTTTTCCAAATATGTATCTATGGAATATTAACCAATCAGAATATAATGTAACGATACTTAAATAAGGACAAATCTAATCATATATTCGAAAAGGATCGTTGTGTTCATTGAAAGACTGTTGGGATCATTTAGTAGTTTTGATATCAAATTAGGATCGCGGGGTAAGCGGTCCACAATCAAAATGATTAAACTAAATCTATAGCCAATCTATTAATTAATGGGTTAATATATTCGAGTCCAAAATGGATTATTGGAGTATCCATCAAAATCCCTATCTCAATAAATAGAATGGTTTTAAATCAATTTTAAATTATGAGCTTTTATTATATTAATTATATAATATAAAATAATGAGTTTTATATTAAAATTAATTAGATCTTGTCTCTATGGGATCAAATTAAAATAAATTCATAACCGATTCATTAATTAATTAAAATATCATATTCAAGTCATAAACGAATAATTGGATCACTCATTTTCATCTATTAGCAATAAATATCAAGTGTATAAATATAATAGTATATTTTTATGTCAATTTTAACTATAAATACAAAAATCTCCTTTTGGGATATAATTTGTACAAATATAAAACATATCTCATGTAACATTATAATATTATCTTATTAAATTACAACATGTTACTTAAAATTGTAATATTGTTATCGAATATAGTAATCTTGTTTACAATATATTATAACAATAATCAGTGTAGGCTATAACTATAAAAATTATGAATATATCATATTAAATTATAACTTGTTAGCAGAAATTGTAATATCTTTGTCAAATGTAATAATTTTACTTATGGTGTATTATAACGGATGTCAATATATATATTATAATTATAAGAAATATGGAACATGACTCTTGTAATATCATTTCACTGAATTACAACTTATTTGTTATTGTAATATTGCTGCCAAATATGGTAAGTTTAGCTACAATATATTTTAACAACTTTCACTGTGGGTTTTAATTATAACCAATATAGAACATAATTCATGTAACATTACAATATCATATTACTAAATTACAACTTATGACTTCAAATTGTAGCATTGTTGTCGAAGACAGTAACAAAGTTTACAATGTATTATAGTAATTATCATTATCGGCTATAATTATAATAAAAATTAAACATGACTCAATGCTAGAGCAACTGAGTCAAATGTAGTTATTTAAAATTTCAACTTAATAAATTTCAACTTGTTATTTAAAATTGTAATATCCTTATCAAATATAGTTACCGTATTTATAAAAAATTAAAACAAATATCAGTGTGAGATATATTAAGTAATACTAATGTAACATATAATGTCATCTTCTTAAATTACAACTGGTTAATTGAAATTGTAATGTTGTTGTCAAATTTTGTAACAATTTTTACCATCTATTATGACAGATGTCATTGTGAGTTACAACTACAATAAATATAAAGATATCCGATTAAATCATAATTTGTTACTCAAAGTTGTAATATTTGTCAAACATAGTAATTATAATGAATGTGATGCATGATTCAAAACTAAGCAAGATTCAAAACTAACTTTTTGTTAGTATCATTGTAATGGACCTCACAACAATTATAACAGTCGTCATAAATTATGTAATAGTGTTCACTCTAGGTAGTACTTGTAATAATATTACATTAGCATCACACCTAATCCATTACGAGTTCCTAATATTGTACGAATTCGATTAAATTTGACTACAACATTAGAATTCAATTTATTCAGATCTAGGTCATGTTTCACATTCGTTAATTGTTTCTTATAATTACAATCTCAAGTAACAAATGATAATTCACTCAGATATCTTCATACTTTTTTTTGTAATTATAACTCACAATGATAAATGTTGCCATAGATTTTAAACATGAATAATATGGTAGTCGATAACAATACTACAAATTTTAAATAAGAAGTTGTAATATGGTAAGATGATGTTACAGTGTTACATGAATCATTTTTAATATTTCTTATAATAATATCTCATAGTGATCTTTGTTATAAAAGGTTAAATGCATGTCAGGATTTAATTGTAATAATGTAACTTATAAGGTGACTAAAAATTAAAAATTTTAAAGATAATTATAAAATCACTCAACGGCTCAATATAAAATAGCCTAGTTACCTATTTAAACAAAATAAGTTTTTAGGATCATTTTTATTTTTGCATAGTTATGGTTAAAATTGAATTAAAATTTTAGTATTATATTTCTACACTTGATATTTATTGCCAATTGATCATATTCTAATTACAATCTAATTAAATCAGACTCGTTTATTAAGATGTGGATTAAAATCAATGATTTAATTATTTATTTATGACTTAAATCTAACAATCTGACTAATTAATGAATTTAATATGAATTTATTTCAATTTGATCGGACAAAAACAAGATCTAATTAATTATATTATATAATTTATATAATAAGAGTTTATGATCTAAATTTGATAAATAAATTAAAAAACAAAAATGCTATTCTATTTATTAAGAATTAGTTATGATGCATGCTCCAATAATTCATTTATAACTTGAATATAATAACTTCATTAATTAGTGGATTTAGTTTAATCAGTCCCAATAAATTTTTTGATTCAATTAACTACATTACACTATAAACTAGTAACTATACGTTTGGTGAAATTCTAATGAATCGATATAGATCAAATAATTGATAATATCAAATTTTCAGATCGGTTATGATACGTTATAATTAAGTTAATTTTGTTGTCATTTCTATTCACAGATTTTGATTTTATTATTCCCTTTTTTATTTTCATATATATTGAAAGTTCCAAATTAATTACACATGCATCAATCGTTTTTTCTTGCAAGTAAGATTTTATATATGGATTCTCAAGTTGATTACGTTTTCGTGAAATAATCGACAAACTAGAAAATCTTTCGTCGACCATTGAGTTTTAAGGTCAATGAGTTTTGTTCGATTTAACATTTTCTCAGTGTATTTCTATATTTAATTTTGTTCATAACGTATCGAGTTTCTGGTACGAGAAAGTTCAATTAAGTTTTGTGAACAATATTGAATCATAATTGCTGATCTCCTTCAAGAGTATGTGGATTTTTAGTGAACATTCACTTTTCAATAAATTACTCATGTAGTTTCGAGACTTTATCTTATGTTTTCGCATTTGTACATATCGTTCACTTTTGTCAAATCCGTAGTTGATGTTCACGTTCCAAGAATTGTGTAATGCTTGTTGACGTTCAATTGTCTAATAATATGTGCAAGAAATTTTCAATTATTCATTTTTGTGTTACGTATTCACCTACATAATTTTGTTTGGTTAAAGTATAGTGAAGGTTCACTTGTACGAAATTCAATTAGTTTATAATTAATGAACATTCACTACGAGATGCTAATGCGGTATGTTTTTCTTGATTGTCTGTATTTTCATGAATGTCAAGTAAATTAAGATGCATGTTCCAATACATATATTAGGTAAGTAATTTTCCACATATAATAGTTCTTGTAGGTTCATTTTATGATTTTGGAGTTTTGACACTTTGTACCTTCTAAAGTTTGATCATTATTTCACTTTGGTCCCCATAATTTCAATTTGAACAAATAACACCTTGAAATTTTAATCATCCCACTTCAGTCCAAATCAAGAACTTCATTACAATTTTGGACGACAAAGAATTAACTGTCGTACACTCAATTATTTTTAAGGGGACGTCATGGGCATTTTCATCCTCTTTCTTTTGCCCTTATAATTTTTTTAAAACAACTATATATATATATTATGTTATATGTATATTTTTTAATATTTGGGTAAGAAATAGAATGAGAGGAGAGGAGGTTAGAATTGTCTAAGAAGTTTCTTGAAAATAGTCAGCAGTATGACACGTTTCTGTTCAAAATTGTGATGGGCATTATGAACTGGATTGTAGTGGGAATAATTAAGAAACTTTAAGGTGTGATATATCCAAATTGAAACTATGGGTACCATCAAACTTCAAGGGTACAAAGTGTCAAAATCCCTATGATTTTCTATTAGTGAATGTTCAATATGAATGAAGATACTACTCTAAGTTGTCTAGTTTATGTTCATTGATTATCTTGTGAACATTCATATATTGATATGTTGAATTTAACATTTACTTCTAAATTGACATACTACGGAGCGGATTAAGTGAATGTGCACTGATAAAGTGAAATGTTCAATACTATAATAAATGTTGACTATCACCTTTTGTCAGTGAATGTTCGTTACATATGACTTGAAATGCCAGATTAATAAGTGAGTATTCACTAATAAGTAAAAGATGTATGAATTAGGTGAATGTTTAACTACTAGTGCAATTCAGTATTAGTAAATATTCATGTTGGATAATTACAGCATTGAGAACAACGAACGTGAATAAGTGAATTTTCACTATAGTATAATATGTTATTCACTTTGCAAAATGGTGAACAACTTAATGATGCATAAATATTTAAACTTAACATATTAGTGATTGTTCGCTATGGCAGAATAGTATGAATATTCGATTGGAAAAATCAGGAGCAATCAGCAAATTAGTGATTGTTCGCTATGGCAGAATAGTACGGATATTCGATTGGAAAAATCAGGAGCAATCAGCAAATTAGTGAATGTTCAATGATAATAAAAATGAATTTGTTGAATATGCATTGATAAAGTGAGCACTTCGCTTGGTGTTTCAGTACAAGCTGAAATAATTGAGAAATTTTACATAATTATATAAATATAAATTAAATAATTCCCCTAGATAAATCACAATCATTTTTTAGTACCTACATAAAAAGTTAAATAAGATTGATCATCTAGATTAACATAAATATATAAAGTATATACCTTATACTTGATGAAAGAGAGAGAATATATTTTTTTTCATAATTGAGCAGAAAGAATATATTTTGTATATATATGGACACTAGGTTTAATAATAATAATAATAATAATAATTTTAAAAAAAAATGCAATATCCCTAAATTTTGTACATTAAATTTAGTGATAATAACAAAATATTAAATTTCTAAAAATTAAATTAAAGAAGTAATATAAAATAGGAAATATAATATATAAAAATTATGGGCATTAAATTTTCAAATAACTATTGAAATAATATATGCACATTAATTTTCTTTTAATAATACTGAAACATTAAATTTACAAAAATTAAATTAAAGAAATAATAAAATAAAAAAATTGAAAATTACTAAAAATAATATATAGCGGTTAAATTTAGTAATAATACTGAAATATTAATTTTATAAAAATTAAATTAAACAAATCATATAAAAAAATATCTTATGAAAAATTATAAAAATAATATATGGACTTTAAATTCAGTAATAATACTGAAATATTAAATTTACAAAAATTACAAAAAAAAATATATAGACATTAAATTTAATATATCAAACTTTAAATTCAGTAATAAAACTGAAATATTAAATTTACAAAAATTACAAAAAAAAATATATGGACATTAAATTTAGTAATCATACTAAAATATTAAATTTATAGAAATTAAATTAAAAATAATAATATGAAAGAGGAAATATAATATACGAAATTTGTGGATATTAAATTTACAAAATTATAGAAAAAAATATAATATTAAAATAATAATAAGAAAGTAAAAATATAATATACAAAAATTATGAACATTAAATTCGTGAAAATTATAGAAATAATATATATGCATTCCAAATTTAGCAATACTATTGAAACATTAGATTTACATAAATTAAATTAAGAAAAAAATAGCATAAAAGAAAAAATATAATTTACAAAAAAAAATATGGACATTAAATTTAGTAATAATAGAGAAACAATAAATTTACCGAAATTAAATAAAAAAATAATATAAAAAAATAAATATAATATACGAAAATTATGGATATTATATTTATAAAAATTATAGATATATTACAATATTAAATTTAGTAATAATACTAAAATATTAAAACAAAATTTAAATTAAAGAAATAATATATAAAAAAAAAAAAAAAAAGATAATATACAAAATTTATGAACATTAAATTTACAAAAATTATAACATATCAATATTTAAATTTATGAAATTTAAATTAAATAAATAATATAAAAAAATGTAATATATAAAAATTATAGACATTAAATTTATAAAAATTATAGAAATAATATATGGATATTAAATTAATGATACTAAAATATTAATTTATAAAAATTAAATTAAAAAATAATACTAAATTAGATTCTTTTTTTGTAAACTCATGCCTTGAGACATGAGTATTACGCTTTTTATAAATTAAAAAATAATACTAAATTAGATTTTTTTTTGTAAACTCATGCCTTCAGACATGAGTATTACGCTAGTAAATAAATATCTCGTGTTATTTCAATCTCTTTTAATAACAAAAAACAACAAAAATTAAACAAATAAAATAAAATATAGAATAGACAAAAAAATATACATATCTGTTGAATTGACGAGCATTCACATTTTGTTTAGTGAATTTTCACTACAGTAGAATAGCAATGGAATTCGTTTCTCAAAATAATGAACTATCAATAGTACAAAAATGTCTAAGTTAAACATAATAGTGAATGTTCAATCCTGCATAAAATCAAATTGATTTTGGAAGATTTTTTTCTTTGATTTGGACACTAAATTTCGCTTGTTTTTGCCATGATTTAATATTAACTTTATAAACTCCGATTTTGGGATGGCGGCTACACTTATACGATTTTGGGATGACGGCTACACATATGGAATAGAGGAGAAAGGAGTCACGTATTTTAAAGTGTTTGAATTGGCCATTGTGAAAATTTGAATTTTCTATATAATAGGAAATTGGACATTACGACAAAGCGACCTATTTTTTGTGTAGTAAACGTTCACCTTAAAAAGACAATTGATTAAAAATAATCAATATAGAAATCAAAATATCAATCAAAGTCGTATAATTTTCATAAAATTCATCCATAGTAAACGTTCCCAAAAAATGTGTATTTCCATAATTGATGGATTATTACGGAAGTGATAGACCACTTTTTGCAGAAGTAAACATCATTTATGAATTAAATGTATAGTTAGTAGCAACGGTTTAAGAAAACTTTTGGGTCATTTAACAAACATTATTTGGAGCTAAGAAATAAACACGTGTAAAAATCTGAAAATTTTAGATACCTAGACTGCCCAAACGCTACCTAAAGTGATCATCGGATACCATAAACTACGGTTTTGGGAGTATCCCAAAAATAATCAAATTTATGCCAAACAGGGCTCTAGTTACCGGTACACATTCACAACTACCACCGTATGAAATAAACAAAATTGATGAAATAGAACATCAAAAGTTGTTAAACATATTCAACAACAAAATCATTCAGGATAAAGAAATGAAAAGAGTTCAATATATATAATCCCCATAAATTGAAGCCAGTACATAAAGCCAAATTCTACATGAATTAAAATCCCAGACCTTATTCTTTTTTTTTTTCGCCCTTTACAACAAAGCCAAGAAAAATAAACTAAGGATTCATTGAAAAAAAAAAAATTAAATTTCTGTGTGTTTTTTTTTTTTTTTTTTGGGGTTCAAGAAAAGGTTCACTTCATGTTATTAAACCTGTACCCTGTGCTATTTGATTGCCCATATTTTTGAGAAAAAAAAAATCATGTTACTGATTCTCCGAAAGGGGTTAATGAGACACATTTTGATTCAAGAAAAATAAACATAAGTTGAATTCAGCTATTTTTTTTTTTCTGTTGGTGAAATTCTACTATTTTTTTTTTCTCCCCGAACTCGATAACAAAAGCAAGTTAAAAAACGAGAAATAAGTTTGGAGAAATTACCAAATTAGCCCCGGATCTTTTTCCTCTTCAGCATCCCATCACGGCACAATTATACACGAAGCTGCCGGATTGTTTCCGGCCGAGCAAATTCCATTCCGGCGGTCCCTCGCTTGGGACCCATGAATTCACCTCGATAAAGCCTTCACCCATAACCCTAGGCCCGCCGATCACGATAAGCCGATTGCCGCAAGCCCGAAATGCCAATCCCCAGCCGTTCATCGATGCTGCCCGCTCCGGCAACCTCCCCACCGGGGCCCACTTTTTCGACTTCTTCAAGTACTTCCTCACCTCCATGTCCGCATAGTCCGCCGCATAAAGCTCGTCGTTCACCACCGCAACTAGCGGCGGCGCCTCCGAAGTCGCCGGAACGCCGACCCCCCTGCCGCCGGCCCTCACCGGGGACATATTCGGGATTTCAGTCCAAGTCCTCATCTTCAAATCATACTCCTCACCGCAGGTCAGAAGCCTCGAATCCTTCCCCCCGATCCCGCCAATCACGTAAAATTTATTTTCCATAAATACTCCGGAACACATCTTTCTCGGTTTGTTCATGCTCGGGAGCCTCTCCCATGTCCCCTTCTCGGAATTATATAGCTCAGCCGAGGACAAAATTGTCCCTTCTGAATCGCACCCGCCCGCCAAAATCGCTATCTCACCTTGGCTAGCTGAACCAAACAAACACCTTGGCGAATTCATCCTCATACCGGAGGACCAAGTGTTTGTCAACAAGCTATATCGGTATATAACATGAGACATCAATTCTTTGCCGAAGACTAAGAGCTCCGTTCCAACTGCCAACGACTCTTTGTCTGAAAAAACAAAGAGCTCATTCGAGTTCATCGTTGGTAACCTCATCCAACGGCGACGGGTCGGATCGAATGCTTCCCATTCGAGTAGATGACAAGAGAAATAAACCCAATGTTCAATCACGTCCTTTTGTCGCCTTAGTTTGTAGAGTTCTCCGCTTCGGATTAGCGATCTAAAGCTACTATTCAATGAGGCGATCGAACCGTAATCGGATCTTGAGCATCGGATTAAGCAGCTTATGGAGTTGTCTCGGCCGATTGCGTTGATTAGGGAGCTCGAATCGTAGTTATCCCCAGAGTTTTGGCGTTGGCCGTCGGGTTCTTGCTTGGAGCATTTTCGGCCGTTGATTTCCTCGTCGCCTTCAATCTCTAGTGGCCGTTTGTTGCGAGGGGGGTCAATTTTTTCGAGGTGGAAATTCATGAAATGCCAGTTGTTTTCTTGCTCGATCGCTCTCGGATAGCCCCTGGATAGCAAACAAGAACGCTCCTCCAACATAGCGTTTTTGGAATCAAACCCCAAAAGGAAACAGAATTATCACCAACTCAACAAAATCGAATGCTGGAAATCCGCATCGGTCGACCCGAAATCTAAGAAAAAATCATTTGTTGAGATCAGTAACAACCAATTCAATTACTGCGAAAGGAAAAAGTTCAAGTCGTTGCTAAGCAAAAGATTAAGAAAACCCTGTGTGTGTTTTTATCAGATTATGAATTATTTGAGGAAAGCCCAGCAACAACAGCATGTTTTCCGATGAATCGGGTGAATAACAGCAAGCTAATGCATACGAAAATCTCGATGAAAACCTAGCTTATGAATTCAATGAAGATCAATCCAAAATCGATTGCGTATTAATTAAAACAACTAATCTTTGAATCGATACATTGAATTGAAAGAACAATCAAAATCAAACGCGAATTAAATGCGAAACAGTCAATCTTTTTCAATCAACACTTTAACCGAAGAGTTTCGAAGAACTACTCAACAATCAAATTCATCAATAATGAGAACCGTAACCTAAATCAACACGGAATGCATTAAAAATCAAATTTCTTTTTGGATCAAATGGAGGCCGTTCGAGCAGAGATAGATCTCTGAAATTTAGATCAACTACGAACCGCCGAAACAAAGAAAAACTTTCCAAAATTAAAATCGACGCAAATCAATAGTTCAAATCTGTTCATTCAAGCAACAGTGATTAGATTAGATCTGATTCTATTTAATGCAGAATTAACTATTCATTTGCAAAAAATCAAATCCTGTTCAGCTAAGAACCGAAACAGAAAACAAATTGAATTTTTTAAAAAAAGAGACTAATCACAACACAGGAAATGAGTTACCTTGCGGACTATTGGATAAGAAGAAAGAGAGGAGGACCTGATTGGAATTTTCAGAATGTAACAATCTCTCTCTCTCCCCCTCCCTCCCTCTCTCTCTCTCTCTCTCTCTCTCTCTCTCCTCTCTCTGACTATATATGCGCTAGAGAGAGACTGCAGTTTCAGTTCTTCGCGTTCTCTGCTTGTGTGAGATGTCCTTTGGATTCTCTCTGCAAATCATGGCAGACTTTGGTTTGTGCTTTGGGGCATAATCTTTGAAGCTTGAGGGGTCCTCTCTCTCTCTCTCTCTCTCTACAGCGCTCTCTCTCTCTCTAGCTTATTTTCTTTTCTTTTTTTATTTATTTATTTATTTATATAGAGAGATATAAGGGGTAATATGTGTATTTTAGTTTGTTTTGTTGTGTTCGTTAATATAGAGGGGGGGCGGTGGGGCCCGAAACAGCTTGGGAACTTTTTGGAGGCTTTGCGCGGCGGCGGAAATCTGGAAGGGTGCTACCGGTGACCGGTTGTTGGCGGTGGTGATGACACGTGCTGCCGCGGCGGAAGGGCGGGCGGTAGAGAAGGAAATGGACTTCCGTTTTCTGTACGTCTTCGGTGTGTTTCCCTATGCAGGAAAATTACACTTTCTGCCCTTAAGTTTTGCTTTTAGTGAAAACGTGTGGAATAGTTTTTTGTTTCCATTTTTGGGAAAAAAAAATAATATAGCACATGAAAATGAAAATGAAAATAAAAGCAAAAATATTAAATTTCATTTTTCATTAAATAAAAATAAAAATTTGGAAAAATAAATGGAAAAATAACTCCATTTGAAATTTTATGATTGTATTTTATTAATCAGCAGTCGATAGAATACCTGATATGCTAATATAATTGTCGATATGTGAATACCACGTAGAGATCAAATTGAAGACGAAGTGAATTTTTCTTTTGAAAACACTTTTATTAGCCTATCAAAAAACCGATGAATAAATTAATTTTCCAAAACATCAGTAAATTCCAACGTTTTATCATGAAAAACTGGAAAGGAGAACATAAATAAAATGAAAAGAAAAGCGGTCAAGAAACGCCACCTGAAAGAAATTGTGCTTTCTGATCCAAAACAAATAAAATCCTAAATTAGATAATAGAATTGTCGATACATCAAATGACAGATTAGGATATATTGAAAAATAAATAACTTTTTTCTTTGAAAACACAATTATTAGCCTGACAAGATACCCTGGTATGAAATAAATGTTTAAATTTTTAATAAATTTTATTATCGTATCACATCAAACTGAAGAAGATAATAAAAACAAAAAGAAAACAACAATAATAAAAAATGCCATGGAGATTTCAAATTGTGTTTTCCTAGTTCTAAGCAAATCGAATCCTAAATTTGATATCAGAATTGTTGATAAATGAGAGGAAAGATTGGGACACGTTGAGAAAAAAAAAATATTTCGGAAACACAATTATTAGCCATCAAGAAACCCTAATATGGAATAAATATTTAAATTTTTAGGCAGTGTTTGTTTAGTATTTCTATTTTGTTCCCAAATTTCCGTTAGGTGCTGTTTGGTTGCATATAATCGTGAGTCTAGATTTGGAATTAACAATGAACGCATGGCAAGTATTTAATTTTTTGCATGCGTTTATTTCAAATTCTAATTTTGTGCTTCCAAACACCACCTTAATGTTACCTGAAACTTGAGTAAACATAGAACAGAACAAAAAATTCTTAATGAAAACAGAAACATTAAACAAACATCATCTTAATAAATTGCATTGTTATATCACATAAAACTGAAGAAGATAATAAATATAAAAAACAAGTAACAATAATAAAAAATAAATAAATAAAAATGCCATGGCAATTTCAAATTGTGTTTTCCTAGTTCAAAGCAAATAGAATCCAAAATTCAATAACAGGATCGTTGATTCATGAAAAGATAGACTGGGACACGTCAACAAAAAAATAAACTTTTCTTTCGGAAACACAATTATTAGCCATCAAGAAACCCTAATATGAAATAAATGTTTGATTTTTTTAATAAATTACATTGTTAGATCATATAAAACTAAGGAAGAAAATAAAAATAAAAAAGAATTTTACAACAAAAAAAAACACAATCGAAATTTCAAATTGTGTCTTCTTGCTAGTCCAAAGCACATAGAATCCTACATTTGATAACATGATTGTTGATACGTGGGAGGGCAGATTGAGACGAATTGCAAAAAAATAATTGATTTTTTTTCTTTTGGAAAAACAATTATTAACCTCCCAAGCTACAGAAAAATAGAACATGTTTTTGCATTGTTATATCAAGTAAAATTGAAGAGGAGAACAAAATTAAAATGAAATAAAATGACATTAAAAAAATGCCATCTGAAATTTTGAATTGTATCTTCCAGTCCAAAGCAAATAGAATCTTAAATTCGATAACAGAAAAGTAGATACATGAGACACAAAATTAGGACACGTTGACCAGAAAAAATTAAAAACAAAATTATTAGCATGTCAAGCAACCAAACTATAGAATAAATGTTGAGTTTCTCAACAAATTTTATTATTATATACAGTAAAACGAGAATAAAAATGAAAAAATCAATAATAAAAAAATGTCACCAAGATTTCAAATTTTGTTTTCCTAGTTCAAAGCAAATAGAATTCTAGATTTGATAACATGATTGTTGATAGGCGAGAGACCATATTGGACGAATTGCAAAAATATAAAATATTCTTTCGAAAACACAATTATTGGTCTGTCAAGAAAACCTGGAATAAATGTTTAAATTTTTTTTTAAAAATAAAATAAAATATTGTTATATCACATAAAACTAAAAAAGATAATTAACATAAAAAAGAAGCAACAACAATAAAAAAATGCCACCGATATTTTAAATTGTGTTTTCCTAAATATTCCAAGGAAATAGAATCCTAGATTTGATAACATGGTTGTGGATGTTGGGTTATCCCACATTGGATGTAAAAGAAACTAGTGGTCAAATTATAAGTATGAGAAAAATCATCACCTCATTAGCTAACTTTTGGAATTGAGAGAGACCCAAGACCACCCTACACTAATATCAGAGTCCAAGTTACATTAACTCTTGTCCAATAGGCACAAAAGGAGAAACTAGTTGAGGGTTAGTCGATTGAAGGCTCGATGTGCAAAGTGAATATTGTTAAGTTTATCCCACATCGAATGTAGAACGGACTGATAGTCAAGTTATAACTGTGAGAGAAAGAATAACCTCATGAGTTGGCTTTTGAGGTTAGGAGAGACCTAAGACCACCCTACAGTTGATACGTGGGAGACCAGATTGAGACGAAATGCAAAAAAAAAAAATTCTTTTGGAAACACAATTATTAACCTCCTAAGCAACAGAAAAATAGAGCAAGTTTTTTCATTGTTATATCACATAAAATTGAGGAGGAGAACAAAAATAAAATGGAAACAAAGAACATTAAAGAAACACCACCTGAAATTTTGAATTGTATCTTCTAGTCCAAAGCAAATAGAATCTTGAATTCAATAATAGAATTGTCGACACATGAGACACCAAATTAGAACACATTGACCAGAAAAAAATTAGAAACACAATTATTAGCCCCGTCAAGCAACCAAAATATCGTTAAATGTTGAGTTTCTCAATAATATCCATTATCATATAATGAAAAGTTGAAGAAGAGAATAAAAACAAAAAATAACAATAATCAAAAAAATGTCACCAAAATTTTATTTTTCTAGTTCAAAGCAAATAAAATCCTAGATTTGATAACATGAATGCTAATACGTGAGACTCAAGATTAGAGGAATTGCCCAAAATAACTTTCGAAAACAAAATTATTATCCTGTCAAGAAAACCTAATATGGAATAAATGTTTAAATTGAAAAAAAAATAAAAAAATCTATTGTTAAATCACATAAAACTAAAGAAGAGAATAAAAATGAAAATGAAGCAACAACAATTTAAAAAAAATGTCATCGAGATTTCAAATAGTGTTTTCCGAACTAGTCCAAAGCAAATAGAATCCTAAATTCGATATTGTTGATACGTGAGACACAAGACTGAGATGAATTGCAACAAAATATGATTTTTTTTCCCCTTTGGAAACACAATTATTAACCTCTCAAGCAACTGAAAAATAGAACAAGTTTCTCATTGTTATATCACATAAAACTAAAGAGGAGAACAAAAATAAAATGAAAACAGAGAACATTAAAGAAACGCCACCTAAAATTTTGAATTGTATCTTCTAGTCAAAAGCAAATTGAATCTTAAATTCGATAACATAATTGTCAATACAGGAGACACCAAATTAGGACATATTGACCAGAAAAAATTAAAAACACAATTATTAGCCTGTCAAGCAGCCAAAATATATAGTAAATGTTGAGTTTCTCAATAAATTCCATTAATTATATAACATGAAAACTCAAGAGGTGTTAGTCTGGTTGACAAGGGAAAGTATTTCATTTCTTTGTCAATCAGGATTCGACTCTCTTGGCGAGCACTCTGCGAATTAAATCTTAAATTTAATTCTGAATGCACCAGGCCGATATGGGGGAGTGTACTCTTAAGATCGCCTAGTAAGATGATTAGTCGAGGTGCGCGTAAGCTGGCCCGAACACACCTTACCGTAATTGATAACATGATTGTTGGTACGTGAGAGAATAGATTTGATGAATTGCAAAAAAATAAAATATTCTTTCGGAAGCACAATTATTAGCCGGTCAAGAAAACTTGGAATAAATGTTGAAATTAAAAAAAAAAAAATTATTGTTATATCACATAAAACTAAAGAAGAGAATAAAAATAAAAAAGAAGCAACAACAGTAAAAAAAAAAAATGCGGCCGAGATTTCAAATTGTGTTTTCCTAGCTAGTCCAAAGCAAATAGAATCCTAGATTCGATAACATGGTTGTAAATACGTGAGAGACCATATTGAGAGGAAATACTATAAAAAAAAATAAAAAAAAAAAAAGAACTTTTGGATAACCTCCCAACCAACAAAAAAATAGAATAGATTCTTGTTATAAAACGTAAAAGTGAAGAGGAGAACAAAAATAAAATGGAAACAAAGAACATTAAAGAAACTTCACCAAAAATTTGGAATTGTAGCTTCTAATTCAAAGCAATAGAATCTTGAATCCGATAACTGAATAGTCGATACATAAGACACCAAATTAGGACACATTGATGAGCAAAAAAAATAAAAACACAATTATTAGCCTGTCAAGTTGCCAAAATATAGAATAAATGTTGAGTTTCTAAATAAATTCTATTATTATATAAGGTAAAACTAAAGAAAAAAAAATAAAAAAAATTAAAAAAATTAAAAAAAAAATAAAAAAAAACCTAGCATTTCAAATTGTGTTTTCGTAGTCCTAAACTGAAGAAGATAATAAAAAAATATAACTGAAATTTTTCTAGTCCTAAAATATAATTGATATTCAAATTGTGTTTTCTCAGCCCTCTGTAAAAACAGCCAATATGCAGACTACCTAGCTAGAAAGGGAAAAAAAACTCTAAAGAACCCTTTGTTTTCCTTGACAATCCTCCGCATGACATGAATTCTACTCTTTTTGTTCATTGTGATCCTTTGTGAGGCAATAGGTTTTTTTATGTGTTTTCTCTATGTATCAAAAAAAAAACACAAAGTATAGAACATTTAAAAAAAATCATTCGAGATAGACAAGCTAGAGTTTCAGAGGAGGTCGAGTACCCGAATAAAAAGTGACATGTGTTAGTAGTTTAAGTCAGTCTAGTGACAAAACTAGAAGCAATAAACTCTATTGTTATATCAAGTAAAACTGAAGAAGAGAATATAAATAAAATAGAAGCAACAACAATAAGAAAAATAGACGATACGCAGGAGACCAAATTGATTCGTATTGAGAAAATATGATTTTTTTCCTTTTGAAAACACAATTATTTGCCTCCCAGGCAAAATAATTAAATTTCATTATTATTTCACGTAAAGTTAAGAATATAAGATAAATAAAATGGAACCGTAATCTAAGATTTCAAATTGTGTTTTCCAACCTAAAGCAAATAGAATCTTAGATTCAATAATATAATTGTTGATATGTGAGAGACAAGATTGGGATAAATTAACCACAAAAAAAATGAAATAAATAAATAAATAAATAATATATATATATATATATATATATATATATATATATATATATATATATATATATTGGAAAAAGAATTGTTATCCTATCAAGCAACAAAAAATAGAATAAATTTTTAAAATCTCAATAAGTTTTATTACTATACCATGTAAAATTGCGGAAGAGGACAAAAATAAAATAGAAACAACAACAATAAATATATGTGACCTAAGATATCAAACCGTATTCTCTGAATTCAAGACAAAAAAAAATATTCTAAATTCGCTAACAAAATTATTGGTTCGTGAGAGAACATAATTGAGAAACATCCATTCTTTTATAATTATATATTTCACGGGTGAGACCAAAATTGTTGATCCGTAAAACTGAAGAAGACAATATTAATTCGACTTTAAAAATTACAAAACATTTTTTTAATCTATTTTATAGTTATTTGCTTCACGAATGTCGATAATTTCATAAATTTAGATTGTCTTTTCTAGTTAGATTAAAGTGACATGATTCTAAAAGTTCAAGAGATTAAATATGTGCTTACATGAAAACTACAGGGGCCAAAATGAAATATAATTAGAAGCACAAGGGTTAGAAGTATAATTGTCTCTTTGGGTGCTTTATTCCGAAAGTCTACACCACGTGGAAGCGGCATCGTATTCGGTGATTTTCTTTTCATTTTATTTTACCCTCGGTCAATGACTCGTTCAAGTCGTGCAAACTCAGTTGTGTTCACTCAGTCAACTCGTTTAGTCAACACAATTGTATGTCTATTTACAATTATATCCTCTAAGTTTTATTTATTTTTAAAATTTCAATTTCTAATAAATATTAAGATTATCAATATCACAATATTAAATTTTTTTTTCCAATGAAGTGATGAAATAAAGTAACAAATTAGGTTTGACACTTTGGTTTGAAAAATAATTAAAATTAAATTTTATCTATTATAAATTTATTTAGTAAATATGTATTTTCTCACTGAAATTTATGACACCGATCAATTCACTTTTTGAATTACGTCTATTGATGATGCTACCTAATTTACCGATGATACTCATCTTATGATTTATGTAATATGAATTGTGGATTTATTGTTTGGATATTGAAAATCTAGTAGACTTCGTGATTTACACATTCAGAACGTGTTTTCATTGTACAGATTTTGACTTATTTATACAATAATCATTTAAGATTCATCTTATTTTTTTATTTTTATTTGTGTCTAACTCAATATTTTATTTTCAAATTCAAATTGATGCCGTTGATTTACCCTTGATAGTCATTTTACAATTTATGTAATCTCAATGGTGGATTTATTCTTTAGATATTGAAAATCTAGTAGATTTCATGATTTATGCTTTTTTTTTTTTAATTTTTTTTTTTTACGGTAAGATGTGTCCGGACTAATTTACGCACACCTTGACTAATTATTTCACCGGACAATCTTAAAGGCGCACTCCCCCATATCAACCTGGTGCATTTAGGATTAAATTCAAAATTTAATTCTCAGAATACTCCCTAGGAGAGTAATTTACACATTCAAAACGTGTTCTTATTGTGCAAATTTTTCCTTATTTATACAATAATCATTCAAGATTCATCTTATCTTTTTATTTGTGTTTAAATTAATATTTTATTTTTGAATTCAAAAGTATGGAGAGAATAATTGTTCATAATTGTATTTTAATCATTTTTTATGTAGTTAGACTAAACAGTTTTGTATCTTGTTGAACTCAATACTGTGTTGAGTTCAACAAATGCTAAAGTCTACAACAAAATGTAAATAAATAGATGTCAGCTTGAAATTATGCCTATGATGAGTCTAAATATGTATTTGGATCATCAAAATAATCATTGAATCACAATCTGTTGTTAGTTTTCTCATGTTGGAATTTTGTATTTAAAATCCATTAAGCTACAGTCATTAGTTAGACTAATATTACAACTTATCTTTCCATTCTTATTCAAATCAATCCTTTATATTCAAATATATGGAAAGAATCATAGTTCTTAATTATATTTTAATTCGATTTTTTTCAGAACATCTATTTTTTTTCATAATTAAATTGAACAATGACGTATATTTGTTGAATTGAACAAAACAATTATACAAATGGATATTTTTTTTGGAAGATATATTTATGGAAAATCTAATTTCGTGTTTGGATTATCAAAACATTGTGTCCATGTAATAAAAATTATAAATACTATATTAATTAAATGTACGTTGAATTTAACATTCCTCAAATCAGAATCTAAACACTTGACAAATATCGGATTTTGTTTCAAACCATTTGGAACGAAGATCATGAATTTTTGTTCACAACATAATTTTTTTTATGATTTACATAATATTATCAAATATAATACAAATTGTGAAGCCTGAAGCGGGATATTTAAGTGCGTCTTTTTTCATAAATAATCTTTTAATCAACTCCTAACTGTTTGGGGATTTCAAAAGTCATGATACAAGTGAGTGATCTAGTACAGCGCAAAGCAAAATAACATCATACACTAACTATATTGAATTCAGTGCTGTAAAATGTATGAATGTTATTCAAAAAGTACATAAATTGATTTTTTCTTGTTGCAAACTTCATGAGGATCAAATTTATACATGCAATATATATATATATATATATATATATATATATATATATATATATATATATGAAAATTGTAATATACAAGTTTTATTTTGTTTTATATTATGTAATCTTGGTAGTTTCCATCAAACTAGATTTGATAGCTTATTAGGGAATCCTTTTTTGTAGCAAACATTTCAGGTTCATTGGGGTGCATTTTATGCCCAGCAAGTGGAGAAGAACTGCGTCATAACACATTTTGTTAATTTTACACACGCATCGTACGTGTATGTCACAAAACAGTCATATATACAAAGAAAAAATAGTGATTGTTTTTTAGTGTAAGGATAGCTACCTCTTTATAATTGTACTTTTTTTTTTTTTTTTTTTTTTTTTTCAAATGTAAGTTATTATTAAAAAAAATATTCATAAAAATTATTATATTGAAAAATAAGCAATGCACAAACCATCAACCTTCAAATATAAAGAGAGATTATGGAGTATGTACTAATTTTTTGTGTCAATTTTTTAACTTTTTTAATTCTAATTTCTTACTTATTATAACAAATAATCAAATAAATATTATCTATTTTTTTATTTAACAGTAAGATGCGTGCATGGCCAAACATCTCACCGGGTGATCTTTTTCGTATTGATTACCAAGATTACATTGATGATTTTTTTTTGGAATTATAAATATTATCTAAAATGCACACAAACGTAGACTACCAGCTAACATCAATTAAAAAAAGAGGAATAATATTTATGAATAAAAAGAAAATCATCATTTCTAATTTTTATTGCGCACCACAATAGAAATGAAGTTGAACACGCAACGTGAAGGACGGTGCCGTATTTACTATTGATACATACATACAAACGAGCTGACGTGACCATAAAATTCATCCCACTAAAATTAAATTATTATTTTTATTTAAATGTAATTGTTTTGAGCGGTTGATAAAGCCGTTTGGATACAATCAATGTCGTAATCCCGAAAATGAAAGCGACCCCATTATCCGAGTTTAATTTAATCCTCTACCAATTGCCAAACATTAAAAGATTAGAAAAGTTATCCCTGTCGTGGAAAACCGTGTTCTTGCGGTGGTCCCGTTAACCGACTCGTTTTTCTTTTTCTTTTTTCAAATCTTTTTCCACGAAATTTAACAAATAAAAGTGAAAAAAATATATATATATAAATATTGACCCCAATCTATACGCCTCGCAATTTGTCAAACCATAATAAAAAAGATTACGAACTCTTCTTTTTTTTTTTTTTAAATATTATCTTGATGAAGTAGTTTAATTTTAGTTTCAAAATATTTAAATTGATGAAATCAAAATCTAAATCGTTAAAAATGTTGTTCGAGATTTGGAATGTGATCCTCTTCGAGTTAAGATTATTGTAAAATAATGCATTGCAGGTGGATTTGTTGGCCGTTGCACTTCTGATGTAAAAATCAATAATGATTTCCGAAAGAATATTGGCAAAATATAACTTCGAAAAAATGGGCGTATGTTGATTGAATCCCCTTTAGGATATTTATCAGAGATAACAGACTTATTTGACAAATTTCTTATAAATTATGGTTTATTCCCATTAATTTCTCGGATTGAGGAGATCATGGGACTAATAGACTTTTGCACTTTGAATCTATCCACTCTTTCCATATGTGTAACGGACAATTATAATAACTCCCGAGTTGGATTACCCCGACTCGACCCTTGTTAACCGAGAATGAATCACAAGAAGACCAAGCATGATTTATTTGTGGGAGATGATTTGTGTGTCGTGATTCAACATTTTTGTTTGTTTCTTTGGTATTGGGTAGTGTCCTCAGTTACCATCAGAGGTGTTGGATTCTTATGTTTGGGACGATGTTTCAGATTCACGTGTAAATTTCGTCCGTCCATTCTTACCAGTGGTAGTTTTTTGCAGCCGATCAGGAAAATAGCTCAAACATATATATCATTTTTAAATTTAAAAAATTTTACATTGTTAAAAAAAAAAAAATACATTTAGACCAAACATGGCCTTAGAATAGTAATGAGCAATTTTGTTTTTTAAGACACATTTTATCACTTGCTTTTCTGCGTGTTGTACTTAATTGCGTTGCGTGTACTACTGGACGCCGTCGAACGACGACCGAAGCCGGTCAAAAAGTGACTCGTGCGGCGCACGTGATTGAATGATCCCAATGCAGTAGACGTGTCAATGGTTCGTTACTTACCTAGGCAAAGTAACCGAGAAGTGAATTAGGATGCACGTGACAACGCACGTGAGAACTCCACACAGAAAAAAGCATGTAATATTATTTATTTTTGTAATTTTTTTTTATAATAAATAAATGAAATAAAGATAATAGTATCACAATTACAGGTGTGAACATGTCCGTCTGTGCCGGCTTTTCATTCCATTTACCTTTAAAATAATTAAATTAATACAATAGATTTTTCAATTCTAAGGTTTGTAGTTTGGCTCGATCTCTGACAATTTAGATTTCCAATCTTTACATATATATATATATATATATATATTGAAGTTAATTGTAGTCTTTTAGAGAAAAAAATTATTTGTCTTATGAAGTGGAAGAATACTCAGAGTTGCACCGGTACAAGTGATGGATTGAAGCTTGTAAAGATTTTATAGCAACAACTATATTCTCCAAACACGCCTAGAAAAGGGAACAAGTGTACTGACTATCTGGCCAAAAAATGAGCGGACAACGTCATTGAGATGAAAATGATGAAAAAAAAAAATATTAATATATATTTTTAATTTGAATAATTTGATGTTATAATTTTGATTCTTAATCCACGTAAAACAGAAAATATAAAACATTTTTTAAATGATAAATTTTTTTAAAGATTCTTGAAATTTATATAAATTAGAAGAAGAGTACATCAAATTTTAAAGATTGTAATTGATTGTTTCTACAAATAAAGGCCACATGTGTATTTAAAAAAAAATTAGAGATGATTAGTTCATACAAGATTTAGGGTCATAATACTAATAGTGGAAAAAAATATATTGGTCATTAATTTGATAGAAATAAAGAGAGTGAAGAGATATATTGGAGATATATTGCTTTGAGTTGTAATTCGATCTTGGTGTTGGTTTCCACTTTTAGTATATAATATATGATATTTACATGTCAAATAAAAATACTCATTTGAGATTAGTTGAAAATTAGAATGAAAACTTATTTCGTATCTGGAGAAAAACTTGAGCAGTAAATTGGAATTATATCGACTCTCTAAGAGAACACTTCAGGAATTAAATTTTGAATATAATTTTAAATGCACCGGGTCGATGCAGGAAATGCGTCATTCGTTTAATTATTTTTGTCCTTGTTTTTCTTCTTTGAGTTTAAAAAAATACTTTCATTGTTAATTAAAAAAATAGATATATGTAAGGCAAGTTATAAATATATTTGAAGTTAAATGTATAACGTTTTCATGCTGAAAAACGTGATGTTAGTTGTTTATTTTTCTTAATGTAGTGATGGTGACAACCAAATTTTTATTTATTTTCCTATAACTATATTTTATTTATCATTTTCTTTTTAAATTTTTGGTGTCCCCCTCTCATTGGAAATACTGTCTTTGCCATTGGCTATTCGATCTAGTTTGTGTCCAGTAGATATGTGAAACTTAAATGGTACAAAATATAAGTAAACTCAACCGTTATGGAAGTAGGCGTGTGATTTTAGACATGGATTATGTGCTAGTAAAAAAACATATAAAAAAAAATGAAAAATCACAATTAATGCATGTATATTTAAGAAGTAACCAAAAAAATTATAGTTTAACTAGAAAAAAAATAAAGGAATAAAATATGAGAAGTACGCATAAATTTTTTCGCATAACTTTTTTGTTGTCAATGCCAACACGATATATAAATAAAGAGCTATGAACCTTATTGATCACTTGTTAAAAAAAATTACACAAAAAAATAGAAAATTTTAGAAAGGAAAAAAATTATGAACTAAATCAAGTAAAACATAAAATAAAAGTAATTCAAAACTCAAAAAAAATTAATATCATAAACCAAATATATTGAAAAGACTTAATATCGAGTACAATAAATAAAAACAAATTTGAATCAAGCAAATTATAATATAAAAGTGCAACCAAAAATCAATTGCTTAATATTTATTTTAAAATATAAAATAAAATACACTAAATTTAAAACATAAAACAAAGAACCATTTATTTAAATGATCGTCATCATAAAATGTCACAATCGAAATCAATTGATAGTTGTTTAAATACAAAGAACCCAACTCTAAAATATAACAAAAGGTACAATGTAGTTTAAATATTTGATTTAGTTTAAGACACAATTCTACCAAATTTAAGGATAATAATTAGTGTTTATTATATATCAAAAAGGATTCAAAGAAATCCAAAAGGCAAGAGTAAAATAGATTCTTCAATTGTAAATTTGTATCATTTGATTTAAATTTTTCATCATTCTCGATTGTATCGACATTTAATGTGACATTGAGATTATTTGTGCATTTATCATGTTAAATAACTTTTTAATTTCAATGGGCTCTGGTAATATTAATTGTAATTGGACTAGATTATTATAAGAGAAACTCAAACAGAAATTAATTATAATATAAGTTGGTAAATAATAGTGCAGATAATTATAATGTTAAAAATTATATAGACTATTATTCAAATTAAAATTTATAGACCTCAAAATATTGAAAATTACAAATTCTCTGAAAATAAATTGAAAAAAAAAAAAAACTTGCACTACTAAAGTACCATAGTTATACAATCAAATCTTGATAATTCTGCCCAATTGTTACTTCCAAATAGAGAAAAATAAAAGTCACAGTATCCCATTGATTTTTTTTTTATTCTTTTTTAATCACAATCCTACTTCTAAAATTAAGTTATCTAACAACGAAATATTTTCTCGCCTACAAAAAATAATTAAAAAAAATCATATGATAAATCAAACTTCTAAAATTAACAAATAACAAATGGAAGTTCCCATGTAAATCCTAATTGAAAGCCATAAATTAGAAGAATAAAAAAAAAACCCGAAAAGTATTCATACTTTTCGGGTAGAAATTACATGATAGCAACACAATTTTTCACTCTATTGCCAAAAAATTACCCAATTATCTCACTCATTCTATCAAAATCATAATTAAAATAATATATCACCAACTCTACTAAAACTAACAAATAATATATTACAACATCTATTATAATTTGACTTCAATTTAGTTCAATTGAATATTTGTTAAGAAATTGGACGAAATGAATTACTTTCGGAGATATTTTTGTTATTTCTCTCGTCCCTCTATCTTTTTGCATTTATAAAAAAATATTTTTTCCCAAATTTGTTTTTGTACTCATACATCTCATAATTATTGACAAAAATTTAATCCTTATATTTAATTAAAATTCTTAAATTCTTATGTAAATCTCTTTTAATTTTTATAAACCTATATTAAGTTGTGAAAAAAAAAATAAAAAAAATTATCCATATATTTTAATAAAAAAATCAATTAGATTTTTTTTTATAAATCTTGTCTTGTATTTTTAAGAACTTTATTGAATTTTCGTAAAAATATAGGAGTAAAAGTTTTTGTTGTCCACAGCTATGAGATGTATTAGTGCAAAAATAAATTTGGGATAAAAATACCTTCTTATAGCTACAGAAAGAGAGAGAGAAGAAATAAATTATGAAATTACTCCCAAATTAATGGAATCTGTCTAATTTTTGTAACAAAAAATTCGGTTGGTCAAATTGAAGATGAGTTACCGTATGAGGGACCAAATATGACACATCTAAAAATCTCATGGTCTATTTAAAAATCCATCTATACTTAAAGGAAGGAAAATTTAACAAAAGTATCATTATAGTAATGACATTTCATTTGATTTCGTTAATAACATTTGTAATTGGACTGTGTTGGAAACAAAAATAAAACTCGAGAGACTAACATGCAACGTTGTAAATTTTAGGGACCATATAGACTCGCCCCAAACTTTAGGACCCAAAAATATAATTTTTCTTTAAATATATATTGACTATTATCTTTAATTTATATATTTTTATAATTAATACCTAATAATTAAATAAAAACTAAATATTTTCTATTAATAAATTTAACTGATTTTTTTTTTTTTTATTAATATTGAATTTAATATGTATTTCCATAAATAGTCCTAATTCGTAGCTTAAAATATTTAGACAAACAAAATATACCCGTCCATTCTTTTTTCTAATTTTTCTAAAAACTTTTATACTGATTATCTATGTAGAATTCCACTAATCTTTTTGGTACAACTTACATTTTGGGCTTTATTATTATTTTTTTTCAAAATTAATAATATTTTAATTAATACAACAACAACAATTAAGCCTTTATCCAACTTATGTAGAGTCGGTTAAATATTTTAATTAATATTAAATATCAATTTGATAAAATTAATTTATTTTAACATTAAATGAAAAATTGAATATTTATTGAAAAGATACTCCGTGTTCTTAATCCTTCTTTCGGGTTAGGTTCAATTGTTCAAACTCGGCCATATTTCCGATTCTCTCTCTCTCTCCCTCTATACACTTATCTACAACTAAAAAAAAATTGAATTAGACAATGTAATAATTTGATAAACATGCCACGTGCAAGCATCATATTTAAGGGCTTATATTAATAATAAAAAAAATCAATTTTATAATAAAAAAAAGATTAATAAATAAAAAGAACAAACTTCAAAGCCCAGCAACTCCCACTAAGCAATAAGATTCTGGCGTGCACTAATCTCTTATAATAATAATCTCCTCACATGGATCGAGGCATAGTGATCCAACCATCATCATCCACGTGTCCACAAAAATTGTATCAAGACGTGTCGCCATGTGAAATGTTATTGGACGGAGAGGAAAAAAAAAAAACAAAAGATTGACCCGTTTGGCGCGATCATTAAAGATTAATCCATTTTATTAGAACTCGAATGTCCTTAATTTTTTAATTAAGAAATCAAGATATTTTAACGATTTAGATTTAAAATTTTACATTTAGTATATGGTATATGAGGATATTTATATTTTTTTTTTCACATCTCAAAAAGATAAATGATTGAAATTGAAATTATATAACGTTTCAACTCACTAATTTTAAAATTTTCAACTCATTCAATGTTTTAAGTAAATAGATAAAATATTTGGAGGAAAAATTTTCGCTTAAAAATTTCACACTGTTACTTTCTAAACGGTTGAATTTAATTCTATTTTATACTTTTCATGTTTCACACTCCCCGTTTTTTTTTTTTTTTTTTTAATATACACTGTTTTTTTGGGAATAAATTTGTGTAAATTTGGGAATTAAGAGTCTGTTTGATAATGATCAAAGTTATAAGTGCTAAAAACTTTAATTATTTAATTTTAAGTTTTGTTGAAATTTTGATTGCTAAAAATATCTAAAATTTATTTGAGAGAACTGAATTTTTGACTGAACATGTTTAGTAAGATGATTACGTATTCTGTATTTCACTCGAAATTTTAAATAAATTTTAAGATTTTAATTTTAATTATCAAAAACATTTATGATAAAACACATTTATTTTATTCAATTTTTAACACCTGATCTATGAATTACGACTAAACACGGCATCGTATTTCTCAGAATAATGTATATTATCTTTTTTAACTTTTGTGTGGAAAGTGTGAGAGGAGCTTCTAGAAGTGCCAAAAGCATTTACCCTAAACCCTCTTTTTTTTTATTTATTTATTTTTTTTTTTTATCAATCATTATGAAAATAAAATTCCAAAAAAAAAAAAAGAAGTCATGTTGTCAACTAGCTATATGCTATAGCCATAATCTAGCAAGCAAAGTGGTAGGCATGTATTTATTTATTGGGTTACCCCTATTTAAGCCAATCACTCTCGATATTGTCAAGATTGGTTACTTGAAAATTACACTCACACATACATGTTGATTGTGAGAGACCAAAAGAAAAATGGATAATAAAAAAAACCCAAAATAGAAAAATAAATAAATAAATAAAAAATATTGGGGTGGGTGGTTGAGGGGGGGGGGGGGGGGGGGGGGGGGGGGGGGGGCCCTAATAGTATGTCTTATTTCTAAAAACCAGAAATGGTTAGCCTATGATTCTTTTCTCTTTCTCACCCTTTTGGTGGTGGTGGTGTTTTCTTGTTTGGGAATAATATTTAATTTTAAAGGGGGTAGGGAGGGGACTACCCATGTGGCATGTATTAGTTATTACTTGACATAGATTGCATAATAGTTAGGGTTTTATCTGGCATGGGCCCCTTGGCAACATCATAAAGGGAGTTTAAAACCAATCCCAATATGTGGAAGAAAAAAATTTAATGAAATGAAATAATTGATCATACCATGAATTGCCAATTGATGTTACTTATCATAGTTTCATTTTTCAATTTTAGGATTACCCTTTTCATTGAAACTTACCTCATGGAATGGATGTATTGATTCAATTATTGTTTAACTATTCATACAATCAAAATTTATAAATTTTTACTGTCTAAATCGCTTATTTTGATCATTTTTTTCTTCCTCTTTTCATTAAAACGTCATGGATGTATTGATTTAATTATTGTTTAACTTTCCATACAATCAAAATTTATAATTTTTTACCGTCTAAATCGCTTATTTTGATCATTTTTTTCTTCATCTGACCACTTGATTAATGATATTTTGTTATTGATTAGGAAATTTCTATTTACAGTTATACCGGGTGAAGACGATTGTATAGAAATTATAGCTATCTTTTAACTATTTAAATTATGCTCTACCACTCTCCCCTTCCCCTATCCCTTAAAAAATAAGTCCTCATCTATGGAAGATTAGATTCATTAGGTGGAGAAGGTCATACCGAAAGCAACAAGCCAGAGCACATGAGAAGAAAAAAAAAAGGTCTGTCTTCATTCATGATTAGGGTGCAAAAACGTGTTTAGTTAATAATTTTAAATTTTGTTTTTTCTCCCTTTTTTCAATTTTTATTGTCTACCAAATCTGAAATCTTATTGTGAATTTAAAACTTATTTCTTTGTCCATTAAAAACAATAAGTAGTTTTAATTTGACACTTAACTTCACATTCATTGACTCAAACAACGACTACAAAAAAAATGTAAGAAATTTGTTTTCATGTAAACAATGTACATCGCACATGCGAACAAACCCTTGACAGGGATAAAAGCAAATAGACATCTCCCTACCCCCTAGTGATTTATCTTTCTTAGTGAAAGTTCACTATCAAAAAAAACAACATTGTTAGGCTAATGTCACATGCATCAAGTCTCTGCATTGAATTTTTCATAACATCGTATTTGGCGTTTTCTACTCTAAGAACCTTTTTCTACGTCTTTAAAACCTGACACCATGTCTAATTGATCTGATTGAACTTCATAGAAAAATAGACACAAAAATAATTACCCACGTTTTGTTGTCATTTGTTATAATTTTTCCCAACTTGTAGCAACGATAGTAACATTCCACACTTATTTTGTTGAATTTGAAACTTTGAGGGGGTGTAATAATGCTAGAATTAGAACTTTGGGGGTGCAAAATGTCAAGAAATTAAAACAATTTTGGGGGTACGAAGTGTTTACTCAGGCTTGGCTTTATGTCCTGTTCGAAGGACAAGAAATCCGTGAATTTCGCCTAACCAAATAAGCAGCAAATGCCGACTTGGATCGCAAAAGAGGCCCCAATTTAAGAGTGTCATCTAAACGACCACGTATCACATGATACTGACATTTGCCCCCATTTTGAAGACTTTGTGAAGATAAGAAGATAATACTTTTAGGATCATGCTCATAAAAAATGCATCTTAAATTAAATAAATATTTAAAATATTTATTTCTCCACATTAAATGATACATGACTTTGAACATCGGATATATCCCACGTTAGTTCTATGACCTAACAATCAAAATACCAAAGTCCATTAAATAAGGCCTCCTTTTATAGTTGTTTATATCTAAAAAATTTTAGGACTAGTTTGGCAATGCTTTTTAAAGTTTTTTTATTTTCTAGGAAAAAAAAAATTATTTTTAAGAGTTGTATTTGTTTTGCACTTATTTTTTTTTTTTTTATATTATAAGAGATTTAAGGCGAAAAAAATCACTAAACTGGGACCTCTGAACCGACTTTTTTTTTAATCAGTTGTTTTAGAAAATAAATAAATTAAAAGATCAGTTAGCAGGTTAATATTTAAAAGTAATCTCTATATTATCAAATATGCTTTTGATTTTTTTTTATTTTTAAGCATAAATATATTTTTTTATTTTTTAAATAATTAGAATAAAGTGTTGGGATTTAATCCCTATAAATTTGAATCAATAACACCTATATCAATATGTCAAATTATCAAGAGTTCTATAAACACGTAAATCGTGTATCTGGATTCATTATGAACGATTGTCTATCGATACGGAAATCTAGCGACGATCGATCACGAATAGAGTGCGGATTGAGGTGGCTATATGATCTTCCTCAACCAAATCTCATTAATTCCTCAATACATGTGACTATCGTTTCTCTTCTAGATGGGGAGAAAGAAAGCTGTATATTGATTTGGTGTATTGAAGACCATAACCGTAAGTTTTCTTTATATATGGTGTGATTAAAGTCCTCATAACTCCCTAATAACCCCCAAACAAAATTGGTATCTACACATTTAATTCATATTATTTTGAGTAGTTTGCGGGTTTACCCAAATCAATTAGATCACTTAATTTCAACCTATTAAATTTAAATAGTTAATATAATTGAATTAATGATATGTTACCCACTATAGATTAGGAAACGAGATTTCCTAACAAAAAGTGTTATAGAATGATGCTTTATTATTTATTTATTCATTATTTCAAACTTTAATAACATTTTTTTTTGTCTTTTTTGGATCCTTTTTATATTTATTTTAGTTTAATTGGAGTTCAAAAAAAAAAAAAATATTGAATCTATTATCATCAGCAGAAAGTTCATGAAAAATTGTCGGAGACGATGAGTTGAGACCTTGTTAAATAAATTTTCCTCCGTATAATAGGAATCTCGAATGAAATTTTCATTGATTTTATTGTTGTGTGATTCTAAAATCACTCTTAAAACACAATAATATTATCATACAAAACGACAAAAAAATGAGATTCGAAATTTACGAGCCTTAAATAGGCCTCCACATGTCTTGATCGTAGATTTTTTATGATATTATAGTTGGGGAATCTTTTAGGATGTGACCAAAATTAAATTTAATTTTTGAGTTTGATTTGATTCAAAATGGGTTGACGCAAGATGAATTTTTTGCATTTAGTTGATGCATCAATTGTGAGTTGGGAATATTTAATTGTTCATGATCTTCTAGATTGAAAATTGTATTGGATCCTTGATTAATTATGCTAATGCAAACCCAATTAGTGATTATTGACAAGTGATATTAGATGGAGTTTCAATTATAATTGGCCCCATGTCTACAAAATTTTATTTAACAATTTGAGAATCATTAGTATATGATTATGAACTTTAAAATCACTGTAATTTTAATATTTGTACCGATATTCACACAGTTTTAAAAATTTAATTCAAAATGTAAATGTTTTGCATATATTTTTAAAATTTGAGTATTATTATCATATGATTATATATTTCATATGATTCACGCAAAAAGTAATTCTAATATTTGTACGAACAGATTCACACAATATGCTTTTGCATATATGTGAGGATTACTATCATATGATTATAAATTTCATAATTATTGTAATTTCAATATTCGTACTGACAGATTTACACAGTTTTAAAAGTTTAATTTTTTTTTGGTACATGAAAAAAAAAAATAACGACTATGGACACCTATCGAAAGCATCTGATTTCATCTCAGCAAAAATCAAATTAACTATGTCCTTATTTTCAAATTATTATATATTTTTACTAAGATTTATGAAGAACATCCTATTCTATCACATTCTTCCAATTTTTAGGAAGCCTCTTTGATAGAGGTCCCCCCAAAGAATAAAAGAATAATAAATTATATCCAATGAAAGGTCTCAATTTATGGTAAACGGTGGATCAACCATAAGCTTTGTTTTGTTTGCTGCAATAAATTATTATTTTAATTTCAAATTGATTTTTTAACCAAAATAAAATAAAATACATCTTTAAAAAATCATTTCAAAATTATTAAAAAATAATTTGGTTGCCATACTGCTAAATTTTTTTTTTTTAAAAGAAAAAATAAAATCATAATCTAACATATTGTTTTTAAGAAAAACTCAACTTTGAATATATATTTAAGGAAAAAAATTATTTTGAATAAAAATAAATAGTTTCGAAATTTTAAAAGCCAAATAAATCCCTAAAAGTGCATAATATGACATGAATGTTGAGAGGGACACACCCAACACTTACACTAGAGATGATTCTTATTCCAAAATTGCCCCCCAAAGAAGGTGCTTCTACTGTAAAGAATCTTACAAGTACATTGACATAGAGATTTTAAAATTGGAATCAGGTTCTTTTATTTATAATGGTTTTTCGGTAAGTTGTGTCCGGACAAAATTACGCACACCTCGACCAATTATCTTGCCGGCTGATCTTAAGGGCACATTCCTTCATATCAACTTGGTATATTCAAGAATAAATTTAAAATTAAATTCTTAAAGTGTCCTCAAGAGAGTTGAACTCTGGTTGTAACTTACGTGCATCTCGACTAATCATTTCACCGAGCAATTTTGAAGGTATATTTCTTCATGCATTGACCCGATATATTTAGGATTAAATTTAAAATTAAATTACTGGAGTGTTACTCAGGTAGAATTTTGGTGGACAATGAACCAGGTTCTTATATATTATGTAAAAGAAGTGGTTGGAATCTGATACAAAAATTCTCCTTTAGCAGTTGTAATCACTTGTCATCATGCAATCTCCTAATTTTGCAAATATAGTAAATGAAGATAAATTGCATTTTTAACCCCTCAAGTTAATATTTAGTTGCATTGCTGCACTCATGAACTTTCCAACGACAACAAATTGTTCTATAAAATATGTAATTTATGATTTGGAGGTCCAATTGATCAATTATGAGGTACAATGTATAAATTGAATAAATATGAAGGAAAATTAATTTTTTGGTCCCTCAAGTGTGGGGTGGACGTTTATGAGGACCTTGAGGTTTGTCAAGTTACGCATTTAGTCTCTTAGATTTTACATTTGTTTCAATCCTGCAAAATTGAAAACGTTGCTAATAATTTTGGACGAAAAATGAATTATGCTTAACACGTGGTCGTCTAACGGGGATATTTTCGTTATTTCATCACTCCTTTAATCTTAAGATTTTTTTCGTTTAATCTTTTCTTGACAACGCTTCGTTTGAAGAATGAGAAAAAGAGAAATATGAATCGTTGTTAAGGAAAACGTTTTAGATTTAGTGGAGTGATCAAATGATAAAAATATCTCTATTAGAAAGCCATGTGTTGAACACAATTTATTTTCAGTCGATAATCATTAACAATGTTTCAATTTTGTACGATTGAAACAACTATCGGAACTTAAGGGATCAAATATACAATTTGACAAACATCAGGGTCACAATAGACACTCAACCCATATTTTAGGGAAAAAAATGTAATACTTCCTAAATATGAGGGTGCAAAGTGTTATTTAATTGTGGGATCAACCTTCATGCCAATATTTGAGTCATGGAAAGCTGGCACCAACCCATTTTTTTTTAAAAAGGAAAACAGTGATAAATTTTGGTGAAATCATGTCTAACTCCATTGAGCAAATATTAACATGATGATTTAAAGTAGAGAAACCCTATTTGCACTATCAAAATCTCCAATTGCACTCTAAATCATATATTTTTCTTCCTACTAGAATTACATGTAATATATTTAAAAACTTTTATTTGTACTAATGTAAATTTTTTATTTCTGACATATAAGATTTTTTCAATTGTAAATTTTTTATATAATATTTATAGTTTACAACTAGAAAATACAATATATGCCCCAATTACACCTTCGTAACTCCAAATACCCGGATTCGTTATAGTCCTTTGGAAGAAGCTTTTGCTTCCAAGTTGACTATAATACGTACTAAACAGAATAAGAGACATTAGACAGTTAGGCAAAACACTGAAGGTCATACAAATATATGTATTTTGTTTTTTTTTATCAAATAATTCACAATTCCTTTTCAACAACTTGTTCTTGCCAAAAGTCACGTGGAGCCGAACTAAGTCCCCTTTTTTTGGGGTGTTTCTCCATTTGAAAAGGAGAAGTCCGCCTAGGTGGGTGGTGGGCTCCTATCCCTCTTTTTTGGAGTGTAATTAAATATTTTAGTGCCAATTGCATTTATTTACGAAGAAATTCATTCTTTACCAAGAAATTCAACCTTGTGACTAAAGAGTTTTTAATTAATTTAAAAAAATTAAAAATAAATATATTAAAGAAGTTAAAATTTAATTTGTAAAATAATAAAATATAATATTATTTATTTATTTTTTATACTTACGAGTGTTTCCACATCCACATTGGGTGTAAGATTAGTCTCGTTTGGGGTACGTGAATATCTTTTCCAATAAATGTTTTTCCGCATGTTCGAATATTTTACCTTACAGAGATCACTTAACTGCTTTAACTCAAGCGGATTTTACCATTTGAGCTACATTATGTTGGTACAATATTAAAAATATATAAATTTTATTATTTGAGTTAGACTATGTTGATATAATATTAAAAATATATGACGTGACGGATTGAATATTTTAAAAATTATTTTAAAAAATATTGATGCACCTTCTTGATCAATATGATTATCTTTTGTTGGGTGAAATGATGACTTATTCTTTACCCTATTATTTGGGTCCAACCCCTATTGAAGAGGCCAATTTGACCAAGAATAGCATAGGGCAAAGGGACCATCACTTGTTATAAGCCTTCCCTCCTCCCTAGTTTGCTTGACATCATAATAGTCATGGACCAATAGCAACAACTTCATGGGCTTTTTTTCGAATAAAATTTTAGTTTAAGCCCAAAGTCTTCTTTATGGAGCTTAAAAATTGGGCAATTTTGTATGTATAACTTCAATAATTTATCACACTAATTTTTTTGGTGTACTCACAGATGTCCCTACATTCATACAGGGAGTAAAACTAATTTTATTTGGATACGTAGTTGTTCTTTCCAACAAATGTTTTTTTGCAAACTTGAACTCTTGACCTTTGCAGAGACCCTCAATTGTTTTAATTCAAACATGCCTTACCACTTGAGATAAGAAAATTCCATTAATTATTTCAATTTTTTTTAATTAAAATTAATTTGGAAGTCATGTTTTACAAAATTTACTTTTTGTGAATAAAATTAAGCAAAAAGTGTATTTGTTAAATGGGCTTGAGCCCGTGGAATTAATATTGTTAATTAAACATTTCAAAATGGGATTTACAATGGTTTTTTTTTTTTTTACAAACTATTTCTTGGATTTTTTGTTATCTATATAACAAATTAGAATTTATTTATTTTTTTTCAAATTTATTTGAGATTGCCCTATGCTATAGTTACTATAGCTTACTTGAGCCACACGTGAGATTGCCCCATGCTATGTTATGTAATGCCTCCCCAAACATGAGGACTAACATAAACTTTTCAAAATAGTAGAACCTAACTCATAGCTACTAGGTCTTGATGGAACTATAATTGAAAAAGTGGTGGTGGGTTGCAGACAGCGGTATGAAAAATATATGTTCCGTTTTTCAGTTGATGAATTACGTTACTATTAAGAAATGGATGAGATTAGATGATAAAAGTGTTTTCGGGTAAAATTGGCAAAATTTTCACTCAAAAATCTCATATTTTTAGTTTAAAACGGTAAAATTAAATAAATTTTACTTTTTACAATTTAAATAAAAAAATGATTACTATTTTTTTGGGAATAATAAAATAATTTGCCCCTTAAATTTAGTGTTGGGTTTGTTTTCATAAATTTTTTTGACAAGGATTTAAAATATTTTAAAAGTGGACTTTTGGGGTTGACACAAAAAGCCCATTAGGCCAATACATTATTGATGGGCCTTTATAAGTAACAAGCCATGTCATGTACCATTATTTGGGCCCTGTGTAATGCAATTACTTACTTCCCTACTTGGAGACCAATGTAAAATTAACACGTGCTAGAACAAATTAATTGAAGTTAAAATAAATTACATATATTATTAAAATTAAATAAAATACTTCAACAACCACAATACAATGGTTAATGAACGGAGTTCCAAGTGGAAAGGATTTTTTTTGGCATATAAGAAGGAGAAAGAGATTGATCCTACGGACACTTATTAAAGACTTTCTAACTCATTTTAACAAGTAATAAATTTTGCATGTTTTCAGGTGGATTAAACATTAATTTAAATTTTTCCTTCCTATTTGTTCCTAAGTTAGCATGGAAATCAACGTAGTAATTCTTCTATTTGGGCATCAGTTTGATAGTGTGGTCTTTCTTATACGCTTGCAGTTATTAATCTGGCATTTGTAGTGATGGTCTTTAGGACACTCTTCTACGATGAGCTTGAAGACTTCTGCTGCGTCCCTTTCAATGTTGGTCCTAAAAGATAAAAGAGTTATTGAAAAACCAACACACAGTTTCTCATTTCTATTACATAATTTATACTCTATTTTTCTATACAAAAGTCGTGGGTTTATATCTATACACTGTTTCTCACGTGGGTTCATGTAACAAAGTAAGCAGGTGAACGTGGGTGAGTGCATCACGTTTTATCAGATTTGAGGGTATCTGTCACAACCCGTCTCGGACTCCCATCATCCCGAGGCTGGCGTGACTACAGCATGACATCACCAAAAACCAAACAGCCTAATAAATATGTCAATATACACCCACTGTATAATACATACACTTATTATAGGGGTGCACCCGGCCCGAAATATTTCCTAACTAAAAAAATTTATCCCTGAACCCTCTTGGATTCGCCTCTGACAGCTTCTCTTAATCATCCACAAGACTCCATCATATAGCTCTACCTAGTGCCAGTAGGGGACCGACTCCTAGCCGTTGTACCTACGAGTGTATTGCCTTCTTAGTAAAACATTTCGAAAATATTAATACTTTCTAAATACTTCCACAATCTAGTATGGATCAAGCACAAGTATATAAGTAATAACAGTAAGACGATATAGATAAGTTCCATCTAGTATAAAACCCTACCAATTATCATAATAAATAATATCAAATCAACCAATATATGTGAAACACCACATTTTAAGTACTAATCTCAAACACACATCTCCAATACACACACACTGGCCAGTCCTAGTAATCGTTTTAACCTCACGATCGGGAGTTTGCAACGGTACCGTACCATCCGTAGGATATGCCTTCCTACGAACACCCATCACTCCGCCGAAGCGGATAATTACTGCGCAGTATAAACGTCTAACATCACTCTGCCGAAGCAGATAAACATCACTCCGCCGAAGCGGATAACATCACTCCGCCGAAGCGGATAACATCACTCCGCCGAAGCGGATAAATACTATGGCCTCATCAAATCAAATACAACATCATTAAAACGCAACTCAATAAAAATCATCTACTAAACATCGTCCGATTACCACGTCTATCTCTTTTCTCAAAATCAACTTTTAAATCCCAAAAATCATATATCACACTTCCATTTAAAGAAAACGTTTGATTTTATTAAAACCACTTTTCACCTTTTATTATTTTATTATTATTTTTAGAAAACCAGGCATTTCTGGAAAACCAGATGTTTTCTATTTTCTTTTAAAAACACCGTCTGATTTCACCAAATTCAATAAAAATTCATTTCCAACTTCATTTCGAAAACCACCGAAATCTTCCGGAAACCCAGTTTACCAACTCACCCACCTCCTGCTTGATCCATATCATTTATAAAATAGTACGGTTTAAGTAAACCAACCTTTCATCATATATACATACAAAAGTAATTTAGCAAGAAGATAGTACACTCACCTCGATATCTGTTTTGCAAAACTAACACTGACCGCACTTTATCTGGACGCCAGTGCCGGTGAACCTGTTTCCGAAACGTTTGGCGATCTCGTGATCAGTTTTAGGTTTCCCTGGGGTGGTTTCTGCAAATTCCCCTTTCTTTTCTTTTATTTTTTTTTTCCTTTTTTTTTTTTTTTTTTTTTTTTTTTTCTTTCTTCCCCGTTTCCTAGTTCTGCTTCCCGTCCCGGTTTGCTGTTTTGAACATCCACCGGCCGGCCACACACTGCACGTCCGCAAGGCCGTATTCACACACGCCCACCGACACCGATGGCCGACGGCCGCCCACGCCACCAGATAAACAGCGACCCACACCCAGGCACGCTATCGCCGGCCGAACCGCACGGAGCACCTACGATGGATGAACGACGCACTGCCGTGAACAGAACGTACATGCATCCTCCGCCTGAACGGCGGCTAAACGTAGACCACACACATACATTCCCGATGAACGGACAGCTCACCCACACACGCGATCGTCGGCGATCGGAACGGCGCACCTACGTGAGACACACACACACACACACACCCGTCCGTTCATCCACATACCGAAGAATTCTCGTACACCCACTCCGGCAGCAACGCACACTACCGGCCCGAACGACGACACCCCCTCCGGCGACGATCGGAGCGCCGGCCGAACTCTCTCTCTCTCTCTAGATTTTCCTCTCATTTTTCGGGTGGATTTCCGACCCTCGATCATAAGTTCCTTACTCCCCTCACATGCATGATTTTAGTGGGTTAGTTTACTCCAAGCGTGCCACGTCATTCTTCCTTTCCACTTCTCTGCCGGCCAGCTGCTCCGACCGCCGGTTTACGTGGGTAGGCAACGTAACAACTTTTTTTTTTTTTCCTGTTAATTGCTCTTTCCTCCCCCAGCTTCCCTGAAGCCTTGATTTTAACCCTTTCCAATTTTTAAAAGTTTATAGGATTCCCAATTTTACCCCCTGAAAGTTTCATTTACAAGTTACATGTCAATTACCTCCCTAAATTGGGATTTACTGTTTCTTATATTTTCAATTTGACCCCTAGACTTTCTATTTGAATTTTTTAATTGTCCTAATTTCATCCCGAATTTTCACAATTACTTTAAAATACCACTGAAATGACGTATAGGGTACAATCGAGGTCTTACAGTATCCGTGGTTTGAAACCAAGTTAATGCCTTTGTGAATACCCATAATTTTAGCCTCAAGGTAAATATAATCTGGGAGGTATCCATAGTAGCCAAACCGTCAAACACCGAGTTTGTCTATAACGAGTCCTCTAATCCTGCCATTCCCCGTGTTGCATTTCGCACAATTGTCCATACTTAATGTGAAATGTCCTGCATTAAGTAAAGAGTAACATTAGTAGCATCAGGAGGGTTTGGAGGATTCTTCTTGGGACAGAAAGCTTTTAGCATATCATTTCTTGAACATAATATGTTGTTAACCACATGGAATGGATTTAGGGGGTTTTCCTCAATCGCTTCCTTATTTCTATCCTTCTAAATCTCTCAAACAATAAGAACAAATAAGTAAAAAAGAGTTAGGAGAGGAAGACTTCCCTTTTAGATGTTGATTGATCCAATTAAAAAAGTCCAGTTTGAGGCCTTCGCATAGGAGGGTGGGGTTAAAAAAAGAGGCCCAAATTTTATTCGCTTTGATACAAGTCCGTAGTACATGTTCAATATTTTCGTTAGCAACATTACATCTGGGGCATATAGCCAATAAGTCCTCAGACCATTGGGCTCTGTGTTCGTTTGTGATAAGTCTTTTGTGAAACAAGAGCCAGAGAAAGAATTTTATATTTTGGGGAAATATTATTTTTCAAATCCAATTCCACTTTGTGTTGCTTTCCGAGTTATCTTCTTCACTAGCTACGTGATACACAGACCTTAGTGAGAAGATTCCTGAGGGTTCAGGATCCCAATACCAAAGAAATGCAAAAATAATAATCTTCCACACCAAGACTCAATGGAGGTGGAAACCACTCAGGCCCACATAGACTCTTAACCAGACATGGAAACCAGAGCATTCCCTCTATGAAAGCTAAATCCTTTAGAGAAGCACTTAGCTATGATTTAAACAACTAAAACAATGGATTCAATGAAGTGCACTTCATAGAAGAAGAAGATGACCTCCATCTTATGGAAGAAGATGCTGATGCTCAGGGTTTTGAGAATCAACAGTCTAAACCCAAGATCATTGTTCTTGAACAAATTCTAAACCAAATTCGAGAGCAATGGAAAGACAGCCTTATCATTAGACTATTAGGCTGTCCCATTGGCTACAAAACGCTCTACAAAAAAAAACCTAGACTGATCTAGAATCCAATGGGGAATTTAAGATCATTGACCTCAACCACGACTTTTACTTGGTGAGATTTGATAACTTGGTCGATGAACACCGTGTCCTCACTGAAGAACCTTGGGTCATCCTAGACCACTACCTTACCCTAAAAATATGGGAGCCTAACTTCAGACTAGGGGAAGCCACTAAGTCCAAGACCTTGGTTTGGGTTCGTCTTCTAGATCTTCCAGTGGAGTATTGTGGATCCCTCACCTCGATTCGTTCTTGATGGGGGTTCGTGACCACTTAAATTGAATGTCATCAGTTGTTGCTAGATACTTCTAGATGGTTGAGCCATCTTCAAGGGTCTAAGGTTAAGTGTTGGTACTTGGATGAGATGTTTATGAAAACGGACTTTGGGAACTAGCAAATTCTTCAACTCAGCTGCAACAACTAGGCCAAGAGGGGACTGTTTATGAGCATCGTTGCCTAAAAGAAACATTCAAAAGTGACAATAAGTTCACAAAGTAATATAGATATGGCAATTGAAATATCTAAGAAAATGCATGTACTTAGATATCATAAACTCTTTGGCACCATATGGATTAAATCTCTCTTTCTCTGGGAGGAAATTCCCAGTCTTCACTAAGAAAAGGTAGTAGTTGTTCCATTTTTATTTTTTTTTCGATTTAGGGAGGTTGTTGAGAATTTGGCATTCCTCCAGCATGTAAAGATATTACCGACAAGAAGATTTCTTGAATTTCCTCAAACAAATGCCACTAATCATTAATTTCTAGAGTTAAAGGGACATTATGAACTTGGAAAAAGGCGATTGCTCTCATGATCTAATGAAAATTATTAGGGCAGAGCTGAGCATGACATATTTCATATGATTGAAAGAATTCCCTAGAATTAGGGGAAATGGGAGGCGGGATCCTTACTCGAACATCCAGGTGTAAAGACAAACTTTATCAGAGCGTGATGTGTTGGAATATTTATGGGCTAACATTAATTAAATTAATTGTTTTACAAAAACGGGTTAATGGACAGTCTATTATTTAAGCAGCCCAAATAATTAGTGATCATATTTTGATTTGAGCTATGACGTCTTTTATGTAGAAGTCCAGTTAAGTGACAAGTGTAGGTTTAGGATTTCGTTGAAACCCGTTATGAGAGGGTCCAACGAGAAACCCTAATATATATATATAATTAGGTCCTCCTCCCTAGTTTAGATTAAGAGTTTCTTCCCATTGAGAGCCGCCACCACGAAATCTAGATCATAGAGAGGAAGACCTACTTAGTAATCCACTGCGACAGTTCAATCTCTTGCAATGCCTGAGACATGTACGCTTTTGATTACTGTTCTTCATTATTGTGTCCTATAATCCATGTATGCTTTAGTTTATTATTTAATTCTATTTTATTGTTATTATAAGATATAATCAACATGTGGTATTGGAGCATACGTACATGATTTAGGATCGACAATTGTTTTTGAGAAGTTTTAATTTTATTTTCTATTCTTAAACAAAACAGAAACTTGTAGGCACGATTTCATGTGATTTTTCGTTTCGATTAGCTGTGAAACATTAGAACTTTTGTTCCTATTATTTTAAGCTTTAATTTGATATATTATACGTGCAATTTGGTTGTATAATCAGATAGAATTTCGACATTGAAGTTTCGCCTACGAGCCCTAAAAAACTTCCAAAACTGAAACTTGGGGCCGTGATTTCATGTACTTTTTTGCTTCTATTGACTGTACAACCTTAGGGTTTTTATTCCTATTGCTTCAAGTTTTAATTTGATATATTATACATGCTATTTGGTTGGGTAATCTATGAGTATTTCAACTTCGAAATTTCAGCTAAGAACCCTAGAAAATCGAGAGTTTTTTAAAAAATAAAATAAATAAAATTGATGAAGATTGATGATTTTTTGGTTCAATTAAACATTGTAGATAGTTTTTTAAATTAATATAAGGTGCAAAACCATATAAAATTCGGTAGAAATAAGGGTTAATATCGAGTTTTAGGTTTTGGCTATGGAGGAGAGAGAAAACCTAAAAATCGCAAATTATTCTTTATGTTTGGGAATGATTTTATAACTTTTCCTTCAATTAATTGTTATAGAAATGTTAGAAAAATATAAATCTATATAAACCCATAAAAAAATTGGAGAAAACGGGGCGTTCTTAGGGTTTTTGCCCAACTGGGTCGAGTTGACCTGGTTCAGACCCAGATGGAGGTTGAAGACAACCTCCAACCACATTTTGTAATCCCCACTCGCAGCATAGGAGAGTGAGGGCGCGTCAACCCTCTTCTAGGACCCGTTTTGGGTCCCTTTTTTCCTGTGCACTTGTTTTCATGCCCTCTAATTTTTTTATAAAATTTATTTTATTTTTGGAGAATTAAAAATATTTTTTAGATAATTATTACTTATTACGTGATTTAATTAGCTTAAAATTATTTTTAGGCATGATTTTCTATTGAAAATTTTATAGAAATTATATTGGATAATTTGGAACAGGATTGCAGTACTCACTTTCCCTAAATTAAGATTTATTGATGTGTACTCTTCTAATTAGTTTTAAATCACGAAAAATTAGTTTAATAGTTTCAGTTGTTCCAATTTTTTAGATTTTGGGTTGAATGAAGTATAATATGAGAATTTCCAATAATTTGGGATGAGATGGGATGTGAATTAAGTTTCCGTTCTAGAGTATTCCAGAAATAGAAACATGTTTGACAAATTATTCTGTACAGATCTATTGCAACTGATTTGGATTTTGATATCATCCTTGTGATTTTAACTTGTCTATGGTGGTTTAATTCATTACTGAACTTTTCTTGAAATATCTTATTATTTTTCAACTGTCCAGATCTGTTGTTCTTGGTTTTTCTATATATCATTTAGTGTTTTCTCTTTTGGTTAATATGAAATAAAAGTGAGATAGTAAACAATCCTACTATTGAATTGGAATTCTATTTTGCGATTGATCGTGAATTACCTAACTTTTCTAATCATTATTTCTTGATATCACTTGGAGCATATCAAATTTTTTTGGCGGATTATTTTAGCAGTTATGATTAAATTATTTTTAATAATCAGTTATAATTTTTGATTGTCGTATTTAATTTTTAGATTTATGCTAAGAAAAATTATGGTATTATAATTTAAATACATTGTAACATTTCCATTCTTTTGACTTACTTTCTAATTTCATTTAGTTACATTTCGAGTTGTTCCATTTAATACTCATTACATTTAAAGATTGTGATAGTAGAATATATGATGCAGTTATATTCTACTATCATAATCTTTTACTACAAATCTGAAAGTTAAATGGAGGAATATGAAATGCGACCGACTGCTAAAGATTAGACATTAATAAGTTAACATATTGATATATTTGAGGAAGTTGTTTTGTTACTGTAAATTATGAGCATATACCTATTGACTATTGATTAGTACTGATTTTGTAGAAGATAGATAAATTCCACTTTATTTTAATTGCTGTTTCATTTTAGATAATTGAATTGATTTCTGATAATGGAAATTATAAAGGAAATTTGACATTTTTTTTCCATATACCCTCTTACTTTATTGCTATTTATATACAATAAAATCTATACTGCTTGAGTAGTTCTTATTAATTGTAAATAGATAGAGTAAGCATTATAGGGATAATGAATATATCTCTTTCTTGGATTTGTTATATGATTAATAAACTATGATAAGTTATTATTCGTGTAAAAATAGAGTTTATCTCTATTATTTTAAAGAGCAAACATGAGAGCTCAAAAAAGTCAACTCATGCTTTGAGTTATATTATCTTGGCTCATGAAGAAATATCCAAAAATCTTCTTCATATTCTAAGTATATTTCAATTGATCATGAAGATGTGGCCTTAGTTCGGATTAGATGATTGGGTAGTTACATATTGCTTAAAGAATGAGCTATAAATTGTGTGTTTATTTTACTTTGGGGATATTATTCTTTGTTGAATCCCATACCACTTGTGTTACTTAATCCCGAGTTAAGATTTTCTTTGAGACTGAGTTAGACCTATTGGGTTTTCTATATTAAGATTCTTATTTGATGTTGGGCGTGTTGAATTCCACGTCGATGTTAGGTTTTCACCCGATATCTGTTCGTTGTAGTTTATCAAAAATCCACCTTATTCTTGATAAGAACATCGACATTCATTTAATAGAGTTGCAGGGTGGCAATGAGATGGCGGCAACGTTCAAGTGGTTTGGCAGAGGAGATTGAAATTAGGGTTAGTGGTTTTGACATTAAGTACCCCAGAAATTTAACTAGAATCTCACTTATTCCAAGTAGTTTCAATTTAAACGTATAAGATGTCTTATTAACTTTATATATTCTTTTCTGAAGTGCAATGAACTGAAACTAGTAAGAAGGGTTAATTACACAATTAACCCCTAAAGTTTAGAGATTATGTAAATTTGGTTGTTTTGATTATTATCCATATGGTTGTTTTATTAATGTATTTGATGGTTAAGAATCTTAGAGTGGATCGACTCTTTATCTTTCTATTTGTTGTCTTTGTGAAATATCTACATGATGAGTGACATGATTGAAAGAATTATATATTTGTTTTCTTTTGGTAACTTGATGGAAACTAAATTAAATAAAACACTGTTGAAACGTGGTCGTAGATAATCAAGTGTATGATATGTATTCAGGATTTTTAGTAGTTTAAGTATGATATTAATAACTAATTTGGTTATTACGAAAATGAAATCTTTCATTTTTCGAATTTGGGCTATGTTTGGAGCAATATATTTGCGTTTTGGAATGATAGAAAGTACTGAGTTATTTTTGGACAATTTCGTATGGATTTCTTCTTGTATTGCCTGGGTCTTAAAGTGTTTAATGAGTCATACATATACTCTGATGGACCTATTGGGCCATTAATATTTTATTAATTAATAAGTTTGATGGAATTACTAATATAGATAAATTATTCGTGAATGTATAAGAAGGCCTTGAATCAGAAACACTATCACTGTGACTAGAATATCTTGGTAGGGATTCAGGTTTGGACTCATTATATAGATATTGATTTTGTGTTTGCGCCTATGTAATATCTTAGCCAACTGAATTTTTTTTTTAGTTACAACTTTCAGACTTGAGGATCATATTAAGAAGCCCATAAAAACACTAATTATGATTAATTATAATTTTACAATTTTCAAGTTCTTAATTTTCTTTATTCTATATAGAGACAAATTTAATAATTAGTTTCAAAATGCAGTAAAATTGTTGTTCAAATTCTTGCAACTATAATTACTCATTAATCACTGAAAGTATATTTTGTAACGTACTTCATCTTATTTTGATCATATGCATATATATCGCTAATATGCATTGTTATGGTTGGGTAATATTGTTTAATTTTTTCAATTTGGAACGGTTGCTTGTGAATTGTTGAGATTATTTTACTAAAGTGATTTAACCAACATAATTTATAAGTTTTCGAGTTCCTATTTTGTTGATAATTTTTTTTTCGATTAATTTGTACAATCACATGGCCAAAGGGGGTTATTGTGTGGATTAATTTAATTGTTGGATAATATTATTTAATTTTTTCATTTGAAATGGTTGCTTGTGAATTGTTGAGATTATTTTACCAAAGTGATTAATCCACATAATTTGCAAGTTTTCGAGTTCTTATTTTGTTGATCGGAAAATGTTTAGATTAATTTATGCATTCACCTACCCAAAGGAGGTTATTGGACTGATTAATTTAATTGTTAGGTAATAGAACTTAATTATTTCCAATTTGGAACGTTTGCTTGTGAATTGTTGAGATTATTTTACCAAAATGATTTAATCAATATAATTTGCAAGTTTTCAAGTTTCTATTTTATTGATGAAAAACTTTTTAGATTAATTTGTGCATTCACCTACCCAAAAGGGGTTATTATGCAGATTCATTTAATTGTTGGGCAATATAACTTAATTTTTTTCAATTTGGAATGCTTGTTTGTGAATTGTTAATGTTATTTTACTAAAATGATTTAACCAACATAGTTTGTAAGTTTTCGAATTCCTATTTTGTTGATGAAAAAATTTCAAATTAATTTGTATATTCACCTGTCCAAAAGGAGTTATTGTGCAAATTAATTTAATTGCATGAGGATATTATATGAAATAAATGATTCGATAAATTTGTTTGCTCAAAGGAAATGAATTTTGAAAGGTTATTTGTTTAATTATATTTTGAAGGAAATATATGGGGATGAATTTTTAAATTTGTAAATTTTTTTTATTTTGTTGATCCTCGTGATTAAAGAATAATTGTTTATTGTAAACTCTATCCAAAGAAGAGTTTATGATAATACAATTGATTCTTATATTATATTGTATATATTTAATTGAGCATTTTGTCCTATTGCTCATAATTGATCTAATTACAATTTTTTTTGTGAAAGCAATATTTTTTTTTTTTTTTTTTTTTTTTTTTTTTTTTTGTAAACAACAATAACGCCACAATGAAATTCTAAATTGATTCCTTAATTTAATGAGAATTTTTGTAATCTTCTTTATTTCGATGATTGTGTCGTGTAATCATTGATCACTATTATTATAAAGTTTTCATTATTTTGTTAATCTTCATGCTTATAAAATAATTGTTTATTGTAGGCTTTACCCAAATGAGAGTTTATGATAATGTAATTGATTCTTGTATTGTGTCGCTTATACTTATTTGAGTATTTTGATTCTCTGATTTAGTGGGAGTTTTTTTTTTTTTTTTTTATATATTTTTCTTTAATTCTATGATAGGTTGTGACCACTATTGTTATGCGTTTTACAAAATTGAATTCTATTTAATGATCATCATTATTGCACATTGTATTGTTGCGTATTATATATATTATTTGAATCGATTATACTAAACCAAGGTGTAAGACTCATAGAGTTCAAGGAATATGTTTTGAATATGGGTGTCATTGAGTCTTTTGATTCTCTGATTTAGCGGGAATTTTTGTATTTCCCTTTATTTCGATGATTACATTGTGACCACTATTGTTATGCGTTTTACAAAATTAAAATTTATTTGATGATCATCATTATTGCGTATTATATTGTCGTATATCATATTATTTGAATTGATTATACAATATGGCATCTTAAGATATTATGCCTTAAGAATTACAGTTGTATACTTTTGGCTGTCACTAATCACTATTTTGAGATCTCGTGATGTATGGTTAGTGACAGATGACTTGTTAAAGTCAATTAATTTCATATTATTGAGAAATTGCAGTAATTTCATTTTGTTGAGAAACTGCAATTAACAATTTCATATTATTGAGAAATTACAACAATTTCATTTTGTTGAGAAATTGCAATTAGCAATTTCATTTTATTGATAAATTACAGCAGTTTCATTTTGTTGAGAATATGAAATTACAATTTCATTTTGTTGAGAAATTGTAATGAGGACCGATAAGAACAATGCATATTGATAATGATTACATGTCGGTATTGGTTTCTTACTATACTACTGGGCTTACGATTCATGTCGATATAATTATAAGTATTTGTAAATATGAAAGTCTTATATTTGTTGAGATTAACATATAGATTATCATAATCCAATATTAAGATCATGTTCGATCGGATAAGTTTATCAAGATACTACTTATAGACTATCATTTTTTTTAAACAAAATGTGTGTCCACACCAAAAATAAAATTTTCTGTTATTAACCTGAGAGTCTTATTTTCAAAATTAAATTTATTCAATTAATGTAACTCAAGTGAGAGAATGTTAGAATATTTTATTAATTATTTTACAAAAATGAGTTAATGGATAGTCTATTATTTAAGGAGCCCAAATAATTAGAAATCATATTTTGATTTGGGCTGTAGCGTCTTTTATGTAGAAGTCCAGTTAAATGACACATATAGGTTTAGAGTTTCGTTAAACCCGTTATGAGAGGGTCCAACGAGAAACCCTAATATATATATAACTAGGTCCCCTCCTTAATCTATGTTAAGGGTTTCTTCCCATTGAGAGCCGTCATCACGAAATCTAGATCATAGGGAAGAAGACTTAATTAGTAATCCGCTGCGACAGTTCAATCTCTTGCAATGGCCGAGATATGTACGCTTTTGATTACCGTTCTTCATTGTTGTGTTTTATAATCCATGTATGCTTTAGTTTATTATTTAATTCCATTTTATTATGATTATAAGATATAATCAACATGATGCATCTATAGGGACGATTAGAATAGTCCGGGACTGACACAAATTGGGGGATATGGAATTGACTTCTCCATGAAGAAATGAAAGTTTTGGAAAATAGGAAGAACTATGATCTCCCTAGAGGTGAGAAGGGTTAGAAGTTGAAGTAATCTCAGTCGGGTTAGGATTTTCTGAAGATCCGATGGATTGAGATGGATTAATTTTAAGAGGGGTTTATAATCGATTCTACTTTCATGATTCTAAGGGTGAATCGCAAACAATAATTATATATTCAAGAAATAAAGCAAGATAAGAGAGACTAGAAAGTATAGAAAGAATTCCTCGTTTCTCCTCGTCTTCTTTTTTTTTTAAAATCAATCAAGTATTCAAGTGGGCAAATGATGAGAGATGAATTCCATCCATCAGGAACATGAGGAATGGGCCCAAATAGGATAATAGGCTTGACCGAGTGGAAGGCCTAACCAAGGGTAAGCTGATGGGCCATAAATTCGGCTTGCTTTGATTTGCTAAGATGTAATGTTCAATCCATCTTGGACTTAGTCAATCCAAGAGAATAGATGAGTTGTTTCGACATATATTATATGACCGTTCCATCCCAAAATCAAGGAGAGTCAGGTACCCATTTTGTATAGGTAGATATATGCATCTTAGTAACATTACACGATAAATTTTCATTTTTATACATTTCAGAACTTCTTAATTTATTCTCATGTCGGAAGGTTTTAGACTAACAATACATCGGTATTTTAAGCCTTTTAGTTCCTGCAGGTTCATTTAGAGTTCTATTGCCGTTTGAAGGTTGGAGATTTTTTGGCCACATCACTTCCAAACAAACTTCAAAGACATTGCTAACCCCACTGCATAAACTTCCAAACCTACTTTGGCGTTTTCCAAATAATAATTCTCCCTCTCACTCTCTTTGGGGATCCAAACAAAGCCTTGGATGGAGGAGGGGGAGGATGCATGCACAATTTGTTTGTTCACATGAGAATTGGGCAACACACATTGTTGAGTCCTGAATTCAAAAGACAGCTCCAATGTTTCTTAAATGCATGAAGTTATGTGTAAACATTTGTGATGTTTCAAACATAGGACGCAATACCTTAAAAGTCTACCAAGAAAAGTCTCCCTCCTTACTTCTTTGGATGGAGAAACACACCACATGCCTCACATGTACATCTCACTCTCTCTCCACATTTAGTTTTTCCCTAGTATTTATATGCCTCATATCTCTTAAAATTTACTCTTCTGGTTAATAAGGAGAGATGCCTCTTTTTTTTTTTTTTTAACCAGAGTTTGACTTTTTTGAAAAATACTTCAGAAATTAAATCTTAAATGTTAATCCTGAATTCACTAGGTCGATGTGACAGAATGCGCCCTTAAGATATCTTGAGAACGTGATTAGCTGATATACACGTAAACTGACCCGAACACATCTTACTCTAAAATGCAAAAAATAAAAATAAAAATAAAAATAAAAATCTCTAAGAATTTAATTGACGACATTAAGGTTATGTGTCAGACTAACGATATCATATTTGACATATATTACTCATTATCAGCATAGGTATTTTTATCACTAGTCTCCTGTCATTTTGTTTAAAACCACAAATCTCATATGTCAATTGAAAAATATCGATAATCCCCTTATCATTTTGATCAAACACCATAAGTTCTCCTATTTACCCTTAACAATTTTAAAATAATTAAATAATAAAAAATTAAATTACAGAAGTTTCCCTTTAAGTTTTATTTTTTTTATATTTATCACTTTTATCTTTTTACACTAATATCCTCATTTTAAAAACATCATTTTTTTTTTCATCCCTTTATTTTTAAAAAATAAAAAAACTCACCCCTTTCCCAACCCTGTTGGAACAACCCCCACCCTCGAGGACCCCACTAGAATCCTCTTCCTCCTCATCCTCTTCCTTCTTCTTCTTCTTCTTCTCTCTCTCTCTCCCAAATTCGTACTGAAAAATGGGGTGGGGGCGGGGACGGTGGCGTAGGAGGGTGGGGTGAGGGTAAATATAATTGTTTAAAAAATTAGGGGTAAAAAATAAGAGTTTTAGTGAATTTTTGAAAAATAAAAGAATAAAATATATGTTATTTTTAAATAAGAAAAAAGACATTTATGTCTTTTGACAAAAAAAAAAAAAAAAAAAATGATCAAAAGAGTAACCAGTATTTTCCAAATGACATGGAAAATTTGTAGTTTTTGACAAAATGACATGTGAGGTAAGTGGTAAATACGATTTCCACTTAATTTAAATTATTTCATAATGATTTATTAAAAAAATTGATTTTGATAAAAATATTATAAAAAAAAAAAGTGTTCGGTTGAATATTTTTGTTTTTGTTCTCCCAAAAATATTTCAGATTCCGTGGATGATCATTTTCTATTTTTTGGATCAGAATTTTTTTTATATATTTTTGTTCTCAATTTCCGTTTTAGTTTTTTCTTTTTGAGAAAAAAATTCTCTAGAAATACTCTGAAAATTCCACTTTAATATCATATTAAAAGAATAAAAATTCTTAGAATTTCTTGTTCTAAACTCTTATTAATAAAAATTCCCCAACTCAAAAAAACCTTAGTTTGAGTAATTTTTTTATTCTATTATTATTATTTTTATGGTAAAATGCGTCCGGGCCAGTTTAGACACACATCGACTAATTATCTCATCGGCAATCTTAAAGACTCACTCCTCCACATTGGCTAGATACATTCATGATTAAATTAAAGATTTAATTCTCGGAGGATCTTAGGAGACTTTTTTTTTTTTTTTTTTTCCCTTTCAACACACTTTTGACAAAATTATGGGATTAAAGAACAATTTTAGTGAAGTATGCAAGACAAAAACACATTTTTTAACAAATAATGTTAAATCATGTGACAGAAAATTTATAATAAATCTATCAATAGATTAAAGCGATTAATAAGGAGTTTCGAACAATTATTTCGAAATTTATCAAAAATTAAAAAACATAAAATCTGATTTTGCGATCGTTCGTTATCTCTCTCTCTCTCTAAAAGCATAGTGTGGTCCATCTTTGACTAACATGCAAATGTGAGTATATATGTTGTTTTACAACTACATGGGTTGTTGGGTCCATTTGAAGAAACAAGTTAACTTCATCTGGAACAGACAAGGATCACACGAAAATCAAAAAGGAACATGAAATTGTGCTCGTTTCTGTAAAGGTATGGGCAGCTTGGTGCTGAGTTTCCCGTGGTGCACTTGTTTTTAAAACAATAATTTTTCCCCTCTTCTAGCACACAATTAATGACTTGGACAACATTTGAATTTGATCTCAAGTTATAGATTGACCAAATCTCACATCGTTTTTTTTAATTCTTCGTGAAGATATGACATTTTGATCGCCCATCAAAATAATTTTATGTTTAACTTTGGTGCTGAGTTTCTCGTGGTGCACTTGCTTTTAAAACAATAATTTTCCCCTCTTCTAGCACACAATTAGTGACTCGGACAACATTTGAATTTGATCTCAAGTCATAGATTGACCAAATCTCACATTGTTTTTTTTTTTTTAATTCTTCGTGTAGACATGACATTTTGATCGCCCAGCAAAATAATTTTATGTTTAACTTTGGTGCTGAGTTTCTCGTGGTGCACTTGCTTTTAAAACAATAATTTTCCCCTCTTCTAGCACACAATTAATGACTCGGACAACATTTGAATTTGATCTCAGGTCATAGATTGACCAAATCTCACATCGTTTTTTTTTTTTTAATTCTTCGTGTAGACATGACATTTTGATCGCCCAGCAAAATAATTTTATGTTTAACTTTGGTGCTGAGTTTCTCGTGGTGCACTTGCTTTTAAAACATTAATTTTTCCCCTCTTCTAGCACACACAATTAATGACTCGGACAACATTTGAATTTGATCTCAGGTCATTGATTGACCAAATCTCACATCGTTTTTTTTTTTTTTTTTTTTAATTCTTTGTGTAGACATGACATTTTGACCATTCAGCAAAATAATTTTATGTTTAACTTGGCAAAAAGACCTTTTTGGTCCTTGAAAGATGACTAGAGTGTCTAATTGGCCCCTAAGATTTGAAATTCTACACATTTGCTTTCAACATTTGAAATTCGTTCCAAATTGGCCTTTGAAGAGGATTCTGTGAAGTCAAAGTAACAGTCAACGTTACTTTAAGGGCATTTTGGTTTTTTTATTCAATGGGGTTAATTTAAAAACTCATCTAAACTTCTAGGGGTCAAAATATTTTTTCTTGGGGTCATTTAATTTTCTATTTAAAACTTAAGGGCGTATTGTGTATTTTTTTTTTCTTTTAATTCATCTTCTTCCCTCCCCATCCCACCCCCGGCGAGCCAAGCCTCACCGCTGCCAATTTTCCACCACCAGGTCAACACCGCAACGGCCCACCATTTGTTGGCGACCCTTGTTCCATCTTGGAAATCGAACCTATTGTTCGATTTCGATTTTGAAAATGAAAGGGTTCAATTGACAGGAAATCGAAATTTTATTTTGATTTCGAGCTCGAAATCGCAAACGACGAAGATGACGACGGACAATTTCGCCATGGACAGACGAAGAAGATGAAGCAGACGACTGAGAGAGGGGCTCGCAAGACCAATTGAGATTTCGAAATCGAAATGAAAATCGAAACCCTAGTTCGAGTTCGAGTTCGATTTCAAAATCAAAGTCAAAATCGATTTAGATTTTGAAATCGAACCTATTGTTCGATTTCGATTTAGAAAACGAAATCGAAATCGATTGGGGCTCGAAATCGAGATTTCGAAATCCATTTTTTGTCTCTCCTCTCTTCTGCAATAACATTCTCTCTCTCTCTCTCTCTAAAAACCCACTTTATTCTCCCTCGAACCCTACGCTAGAAGAACAACACCCAGACCCTCCTTGCATTCACAAAATCAATGGAGGATGGTGAAGAAGAGGTAGACGACGATGGTCTACGGCGGTTGTGTGGTGGTACTCGGTAGTGCAGAGAACAAAGGAGGAGAGATTGAGGAGCCAAAAGTGGGGAAAAAATATTTTGACCTTTTAATTTAACAAAATATGCAAATAGACCCCATTAAATTAATAAGGTTGAAATGACGCATATATCCCTAGCCAAATAGTCATGTGCCTATCACGTGATTGTTTCCATCCAAAATTCCCAAATTTTACTAACAGAACCCGACTCAGGGGTCAATTTGGAACAATTTTCAAATGTTGAGAGCAAATGTGTGGAGTTTCAAATATTAGGGGCCAATTAGACACTTTAGCCATTTTTTAAGGACCAAAAATGTCTTTTTCCCGTTTAACTTTGGTGCTGAGTTTCTCGTGGTGCACTTGCTTTTAAACATTAATTTTTCCCCTCTTCTAGCACACAATTAATGACTTGGACAACATTTGAATTTGATCTCAGGTCATAGATTGATCAAATCTCACATCATGTTTTTTTTTTTTTAATTCTTTGGATAGACATGACATTTTGACCACCCAGCAAAATAATTTTATGTTTAACTTTGTTTTATTTTTATTTATTTTTATTACAGAAAACACAAAATACAAAAAAAAAAAAAAAAAAAAAAAAGAAAGAAAAGAAACAAAATGACGTTGGTTTGGAGCAAATTGGAAAAAAAAGGACAAATCAAGACAATTGAACGGAAGCATGAATAGTACCCCACACGCACGAACAATAACCAAACGCGCGAACGGTATCCCGTATGCATGAACAGTGGTCGTGAATAGTATCCTTATGTATGAACAATGATTGTGAATAATATCCGTATGCGTGAACATTGATCATGAATAGTAACCATATGATCGTGAACAGTAACCATGTGATGGTGAATTGTAACCACATGATCGTGAATAGTACCGTTGAGTGAATAGTGAACCACATTTTTATATAATTCCCTTTTTGCCCTTCTCGGAGTCTATATATGAGAGACTCATTTTCATTAGTGAATGGGGGATTTGGAGAAAAATTTGTTGGAAGAGTTCTTATTAGAAGGAAAAATGTTTTATTAGAGAGAAGTCTTTGTCAGAGAGGGAGAATTTTTTTAGAAAATTCTTATTAGAGGATTTGGAGGGAGAGTTCGGGAAGGTCATTTTTCTGTAATTTTTCTTTCTCTTTTTCTTCTTTCATTTCTCTTTTATTTTTCTTTATTTCTTCATCAAATCTTGAACAATTTGGGAGGGAGATCACTCCCCTCAATATTTTGATAAAATAAAAATAAATCGTTATTGTACCCAAAATTCGGTTTGTAAATTTAATTTTTTAAAAAAAAACTTGTGAAAAATATAATGTGTTGTAAAAACGAGGTGGAAATCTCTCAACTTTCTACTTGAGCGGTTTAGGTTTAGAAAGGAGATCGTTCCCCTTGATATGTAAATTAATGGACCTAAAATTGAACAAAATTTAAAAGGACGTTCCACTGGAACACTTAAAAACCGGTTTACTTTTCTGCATTTATTTTCCTGTTCTGCGTCTTTCCGCGCTTTTATTTTGTTGTACATATTTTTTATTTGGCGCATTTTCGCGCTTTATTTTTTGTTTTATTTATTTTTCTGTTCTGCACCTTTCGTCGCTTTTTATTTTTGTATACTGTTATTGTGTTTATCTAAATATTTACTTCTCTCACATCGGAAAATAAAAGAAATGAATTGATCTTTATTGTTCTAAAAAAAATAAAAATAAAAAAACAAAAATCGAAAAAAATGAAAAAAATGAAAAAAACAAAATTAAGAAAGCAAAAAAAAAAAAAAAAAAAAGTCTTAACTTAAAACGTAAGATGTTAAAATCCCCCCGGGGGTTATCCTTATTAAATCATCAATATTTTATAAGCAATCATGCCGGGGGGAACATTTCAAAAATAAAGAAAAAAAAAATTATTTTTCTATTTTATTTCATGAAAATTGAAGAAAAAAAAATTCTACTTATTTTTTGTTTAAAAAAAAATAAATAGAAAATAAAAGATTTCAAAAAATCAAATAAAACATTCGGATTTAAATTTTGTTTAAACTCAATTAAATAAGGTACCTTCTTTAGACGGGTGTCTTGGGGTGTCTAACACCTTCCCCGAGAGTAACTGACCCCCGAACCATTTAAAACAAATTTCTGGTCGGACCATATTTTTTGGAGTCAGAATTTTACTTAAGTCATTTTTTTAAATTGTTTTCAAAAAGAAAAATCCGGTGACTTAGTATATCATTTAAATTCAATGTTAGATGACGACTTCTTTTTCTAAAATTGGCTTAAGTATTTTTATAAGAAAATCGGCCTTTAAAAAACCCCTCATCATTCGCTTTTCAAAAAGCTAAAAAATTATTTTATTTAAATTTTCTCTGAAAAATCAGAGCGCGTCACTTCATTTTCAATAAGGAAATAAATTGCATTTTCTTTTGATTTGTTTTATTCATCTTTTCTTGATTTTTTTCATTATTGTAAATTAATTTCTCAATCATTGTTTTTTTAATTTTTGTAGGAACCCCAAAAGTTATTTATATGAGGTAAGACTTTTCCTCATACTTATAATTTGATAACTAGTCTTTTTCATATTTGATGTGGGATAAATCCAACAATCTCTCTCTCACACATAAAGTTTTTGGTTGGTTAACCTTCGACCAATCTTTTCCTTTGTAGCTATTAGGTTAGAGTTGTTGTAATATGGACCCTAGTATCAGTGTAGGGTGGTATTGAGCATACTTCAATCCCAAAAGTTAGCTTATGAGGTGGGGTTTTTCCTCACACTTATAATTTGATCACTAACTCCTTCCATATTTGATGTGGAATAAATTCAACAATCTCCCCCTCACGCAATGGGTCTTTGGTTGGCTAATTCTCGACCAATCTCTCCCTTTTGGCTATTGGGTCAGAATTATTGTAATCTGGGCTCCGATACTAGCGTAGAGTGGCCTTGTGTCTTTCACAACATAAAAAACTAGATTATGAGGTGATAGTTTTTCTCATACCCTCAGCATCTTATGTTTCATCTCCACGCTAAGGGTTGGAGATAAACTGATGTAGGTAAAAATCAACCAACCCCAAATCACTCCACCTAAGCTTGCCATGTAGACCAGCTTATGACATGTTATCAATGGCCTGAACAAAAGAATTCTTGTTTAGCTCGGTATCTTTAGGTTGGTCATTTTTCAAGACTTGGATAATTACTGTCTGAAAGCTCTCTACAATCAAGGAGGGGCTAACCGATGAAGCCCTGGTCAGTATACCCACACCTCAACATCCGTACTCTTGTTTAGGATAATTCATCAGCTGTTTGGGCAGCTTGGCCCATAGACTTCTCCATCAATGTTAAAAAGCCTAGGCTCATAGCTTTAATCATTTTACGCACCATTTTTCTCCACCACACGCTGTGTTAAGGTCGATAACCGAGCTTAAGACCTCTAATATCCAAAACGCTAATCTCCAAAACGCTAATCATATTTTTTCCTATAAAAAGAAATGTGAACAATGTTATGAAAGTAATTGCTTTTAGAATATTCAAAGAATTCCTAAATTTCTCCCCCTAAGCTCTTACTCTCACGCCGGAAGAGATTTGCTGGGCATAACCTTGGTGGGTCTTTGTGCAGGTACACATCTGAAGTTCAGGTCGGATAACGCTTAGATCAGCTTGGTCAGCTTGTCGATTCAAGTGCGAAGGACACAAAAGATCTTTCTCCATCAAATACCACCTCCAGATCATTGATAATTCTCCACGTGGATTCTGACTAGACCATACTGTGGATGCAGACAATTTTTTGACACCAATAATAATAATAATGATTATTATTATTATTATTATTATGTTTTTACAGTTAGGTGTATCGAAGTCAACTTATGCACACCTTGACTAATTACCTCTCCAGACAATTTTAGGAGTGCATTCATCCATATCAACCTGATGCATTCAATATTAAATTCAAGATTTAATTTTTAAAATGCTCTATAGGAAAATTGAACCTTGGTTAATGAGAAAAAGAGACACATCCTCTTGCCAACCGAACTAATATTTTTGAACTAAAAAAAATAAAAATAAATATTAATATAGTGTGATATTGCTATCACAATAAATATGTACTTTTGTACAATAATCCACACTTAGCTCAAGAGTACACATAGTTGGGGCGTGGCCGCATGGGCCAAGCCGTTTGCTAGCTGTGTACATTTAATTTGGGCCGTTGGATCTCCGATACAAGATCTGTGACTAGCGGTCGTATAAAGAAACCTCCCTAACATGTCTAGGCTCTGAATAACAATGGGGGGCCATTGACTGGCCCACTCACAAAAATTATATATAGGCCCCAAAATTTCAATTGTCTATAATACTATTACCATTTAACATAACAAGGCTAAACAACTCCAAACCCAAAAATATTCCAAACACTTGCAAGAAGGTACTTCTGCTACAATCATTTAAAAATTTTGAGATTGTTCCACAATACTTATTATCCACCATTTGAAATCGAAAAAATTGACTTGCAACATATTTCGTTGCACCTGCTTCTTCGATATTGCAAGGTTTTCCAAATTTATTTTGCATAAGTAGTAGCATAATAATCATAAAATTAAACTCATCTCTTTCAATTTTTTCATATTATACTCATCTCTTTCAATAGATAAAAACAATAATTATTCTGATCACCTTCATATTTTTCTACCTTCTTCTGATGAGTGTACTTTTCATTGTCAGTATTGTTGTCGGTAGAAACTTTGATGGGATTCTTCTCGGTAAGAACATAAGAAATTTTGATAAGACTTATATAAAAAAGTACATTTTCTTTCCATCTTTTGAAATATACTCCCTTGAAGCGAAAAGGCTCGTTAAAATCTCTGACACTTTCGTTTGCTTTCTCAATCATCGGCTCCATGATTGAATCTCTTTAAATTGTTGGAGAAAATACAAATAAATCGAGACAAATACAAACTAATATCGGGCTGAGGCACAAAAATATCTTTCTCTTTAAGGAGATTCAAGTCTTCTGTGGTTGATAACAGTTTGAGACCGATACAACAAAATTTATCTTTGACTTGTCCCCTCCATAATATAACAGCTAGCTCGACTTAGTCGTTTGGTTCACACTAATTTTGTACAAGTAGTAAAATCAAAAACTCCATAAAAAGAGCATATCCATTTGCCCATTATAAAGTATGTATATATGAAAAATATGAATGATTCACAAACCTTGTAGGAGGATCTATTTATAGGCTCCCAAAACATACAAGATTAAATACACAAAAAATGAAAAATATTATAAAATACAAAAGGTCTTGAAAGTTACAAGAACTTGAAATGATACCATAAATGGAGCAAGCAATAACCCACTAAGATAGTTAGAGACTTTTTGGCTCCATAACTTATAAAACTCCAAAATAAATAATTTAATATATTAATAATATGTATTATATTAAAAATGTAACAACAATAGGTAAATTTGTCGGATGATTGACCCTAGCCAATCTAGGTTCTCTCTCGATCTCGTCACTTAAAGGGCTGAGGTTATCGACCTTTTTATATGGTTTTTCGCAAGAGCATGTCCAACAGATATGCTATAAGATGTACTAAAAAATTTAACCACCATTTTGATATGTTTCTGCCAAAATTATGGTTCCAGTAGATGTACCATATGCTCTGCGCCTAACCCTTGCTACAAGTGCAAGTCCAATGGAAAATTTAGAGGGAAGACTGTTGGAGTTAGTTGTTGCTCCAACAATTATCAAACCCCCCCCCCCAAAAAAAAAAAAAAAATAGTTAATTTTTATTTTTTTGGGCTGGATTAGTATGTTGATTTTAGTTTGTTTGTGTCAATTTTAATTTATTAGTTAAGTTAGGTTATAATTTAACTTGAGCTAATTTAAATTCAAGTTGACTTAATTTATTTAGTTCAATTTGATATATGTGGATTTAGAATCTAATAATTAATTTGATATATACAGATATATATTACTAATTCAAATTCAAACTAAAGAAAAAATAGTACTCTAATATTAAAATCGTTAAAAATTTAAAAAAAAAAAAGATTTAAAAAAAGAATTAAATTTGCGTTTATTTTAAATTTTTTATTCAAAATCATTTTTATTTTTAATTTTAATACAAAAATATATCTAAATAAAGGATAAATCATTTTTGTCACAACTGTTAGAGTATCTATCTTAAACTATATGTGTCATATCATTATTCATGTGTCATATATCACAAATGTCACACCAAATTAAACAAATTTATTGAAAATACTCTAAGTGCATTTGTAATGTTTAGTTATCCTGGTGTTTTTTGAGATTGTTTGTAATTTTGAGATCAAACTCTGGGATGTTTTATTTGGTTTTAGGAGGATCTCCTGTTAAGAGTTAATGATCACCGACCGAATAATTTTGTGGTGTTGTTTGCGAGATTTTGCAAGTTACGAAGTTAGATTGTAACTTTTTTGTTGTGCAGTAGATAATCATATATTATTAAAAAAAAATGTAAACTCTCTTTTGTCTTCATGGTAACATGTAACTGTTATTTTGACTGAATGACGTAATCACTACCATATTTTCTAATCCAACCGTTGGCAAATCCGAGGACTAAATTGACATTCAAGAATCAAAACAAAAAACGCCCACAAACCACAACCGGAAATCTCGCCGGAAATAAATATTACGCAATTCCCCCTCCGCCACGTGCGGCCACGCCTGTAATTGTAACCGCCCCTCCGTTCGATGTCTATGCTCTGCTGTTTTGTACTAATCAAGAAAGTTAAACATTTTCTTCACCGGCTAACAAAAATCAATATTTTTTTTAAGGGTACTGTTATCTTTAAAGTGTTTATTTTATTTTATTTTTTTATTTCTTTATTTATTTTCATGCTATATAAACAATAATTTATTTTTTATTTTTTACCAACTTACTTTAATTTATTTTTAATTTGTGCTTTCATTTTAATTAATACTAATTATGATATAAAAATAAATATTATATCGGGTTGAGATTAATATAACAATGTGGCTGATCTGGTTAGGATTAATATAACAATTTAATTAATTTTAATTGAAAGATTGAAAATTTATACTAATAATTAAAAAAGTAATTTAAAATGACTTCTTTCAAGTACAATCTACTAATTTTATTATTTTTTTAATTGATTCATTATTTTACCAATTGAGGGCGACATAAAATTTAATTTTGGGTAGCTTTTAGCAAAGTAAAATTACCCTTTATCCTTTATTACAAAAATTATTTGAATTAGTACAATATAGATTTGTCAAAATAAGAGAAATTACCACTTGACATTCAATGTATTTTAGATGATGACCGCGGTAATCTCTTACCTTATATCATGGAGCCCTCTTGTTGGAGAAGAATAGTGTCTAATTACCTACTGGATCTGAATTAGTATAACGAATCTGAATGGTGGTGGTGGTGGTGTTTTGGGGGTGACAACTACTGTGGTTGGAGAGGGCCGGGATCTAGGCGTGGCTGAATCTGGGTAGGGGAGGAGGCATGATTTTCAAGTGGGTGGGAGAGATGGTGGTGGTGCTGGTGATGGTGGGAGGATGAACAGGGTGGGTGGGGCAATTAAGTAATTGTAGGCATGAATTTTAAATTATAAAAGTAAAATTGAAATTTGAAAAATGATATCAGCCGGTTAACTCTAATTTGAGAGGTTGACTGTTCCGGTTAAAAAAAAAAAAAAAGGTTTTCTTTGGTATTTATTAAAATACAAAAGATTACTATAACATCAGTCTCAAAGGCAGCTGGAAAATAATTATAACTATCCAACCTTTTTTTTTTAATAGTAAAATCCTACTCAATTTTATTAATTTATTTTAGCTAATTTAATTTTTTTTTAAATTTTTTTAAAAATAATTTATTATTTTTTCCCATAAAATATCTTAATTTTCCACATCAAAATTTGTTGTAATCATCGAGGGAGTATGAGATGAGCAAATATTTTTGTAAAATTTAATTTTTTAACTTATAAACAAATTATTAGTAATTAAAAATTCAAAATTAATAATTCGCACACACGTATACCACGACAATTAATTATAATTATTATTATATAACCGTACATGAGATTCACACACACACACACTATTTATTTATTTACTTTTTACGAATCGTACAATTTTTCTTAGCCGACAAATTGGGTCAAAGGCAGAGAATACAAGACACCTCGTGTATTATCACCAATTAATTATTTTTTATTATTCATTATACGAACATGTAATCATGGAATCTTAATATTAACAAATGGTCAAAAATGTTGTACTCTTTGTCACGCAAACCCTAAACACAGTTCTAGGGTTTGTTTGGCGCAAACTTAATCATTTATATGTATATATATAACTATACTTGCCAATGCCAAAATTTGAACCGATTATTCTTGAAATTTAAACTATGATCCTTCTTAGATTAGGATTTCAACAAAATAATATATTGCGGGTGAATCTACTAGTACTTCTGGTATGAGAATCACTCTTGTTTTTTGGATGAATTTTGATAAAGTCATGGCTATAAAAGAATGTGCGTACCTTGATTAGACTCTTCATTTTGTATTTAAAAAAGATAGAAGATTTATTTGGCAAGTTTTAAATCAATCACGATTAATTCCCATTAATATCCTGAATTTGATGGAATTATGAGATTAATGGACTGCTGTATTCAAATAGAAACCTCTCATGCCATAAATAGAGCATAACTATAACGGTTTTTGAGCATGAGGTACGTCCCAAATAGGGATTGGATCGAAGTCATCTTCTGATGACTCGAAGGCGAACTCTTGATGTAATGTAGGGATCATTTTTGCTAGATGGTTTCATGGCGTTTATAGTTTTTTTAGGTACTGGGTTGCATCCTCGGTTATTTACACTAGTTTTGAGCCTTCTTGCCTAGCACATGATTTAGAGCTCACGTGCAGGTCATATGAGTTATTCTCACACATGATAGCTTCTGAAGTTGTCGAAAAAATATTTTATCAATACACTAACACATTTTTTTTTTTTTAACTCAATTATTGTACTAATTCAACTTTTGTTAGCTTTTTCCATATATATTTTAACAAAAAGGGGAAAATTGTACTATGTTCACATTAATTTTACTAATTAAATAATGATAATTTGATTTAAAAGCGGAATAATTTTGTTAAATATTTTTATTAAATACATTTCAATTAAGTCTGTAAATGTTACAATTAATGCATTTAACTTATGGGTGTTGGCCCAGAGAGAGAAAGTGAATTAGGTAGTGATAAAAATTTAAATAATTAAATTCCAAATACACAAGTTATTAATTTTTCTAATTGATTATTATCTTGTATTACAGCGAAAACAAATTTAACTAAATGCACACCCAAACAATAGAAATAGATAAATAACACACAATGATTTATTCTAGTTCAACAAACTACTTTTACCTACGTCCAATTCCCTGAGCTCCACAGGGTTTTTGCAATCTACTAATCCCTGATTCATTTCCTAGGCAGGAACTAAATCCTTACAATCTTTTTCACATGTTCATGACTAACCTAATTCTTTTCACAGGCTCAGAATCAAACCTTTACAAGTTTCAATTTTCACAGGCTAAGGAATCATACATTTTTACCAGACTAAAGACTAACCTTATTCAACTACAGGAAGTATCTAACCTAATTTTTTTTACAGGTTTAAGATCAAATCTATCTACACTGATTAGACACTGTCCCAAATATATCTAATCCACTCATACTTATAAATAGAAAAAATACTAAGTTTCTTCCCATATGAGTTTCTACCACCTTAAAACAATTATAATCAATTAATGTCCTGAATACCACGTGATATAACTACATAAGAAACTAAATCTGTTTTTTCTTAATTAAAACAAAAATAATATATAATTAGATTTCACACGCAAAAATCGTTTATAAAGATATGCAAGATTTTCAAACTAGAAAACATTTTTTCAAACAAAAATATTCCAAGTTACTAATTAGGTCATATAAGAAAAGCATATAAATTAACTTGGAAAGATCTCATTGTGATTAAATCTTGATTTGAATCACCGCCCCTTTTGACCCCTGCTCTTTCCTTATCCAGTAGATGATTCCAAATCCAAAAAGAAACAAAAAAATTTCTTGAAAACAAATAAGATAGCTCACTGAAGTATAAAACCGGTAATGAAAACTTTTGCCCGCTTTGATCAAGAACACTTTCAGAATCAATCTCTTAGAAATATTTCAGCAAAATCTCACTCTTTTAAAAGCAAATGCTAATTTAAACTCTTTGTTATTGATTGCTTAAAGTTGAAAACACAGGGATCTTAATAATACATGTTGCAATATACTCATATTGCTTGAAAATATTATTTTCTAATGTTTAAAACCATAGGATTTAGGTAAAAGATCGAAAAAATTGAAACAATCAAGTTAACTGAATCTGCCGACGTCGGTCGACAACCAAAATTCAGTTGACCAACCATTTCTAACATCCATAATTCTGACCATTCTAAGCAACTGTCGGTTGACTGCTCCTATTGTCAATTGACCGATTCTCCCAGTAGCTTCCTCTCACTTTTTCCTTCAAGCTACCGTTTCTGTTAAGAGGCTGACCCGTTTCGTTGCTTGACCGAATTGACCAATAGCTTCCTCCCACATATTCTTTCAAGCTACTATTTTTGTTAGTCAACCTATCTTTTTAGTTGGTTGACCGAATCGACCAGAAACTTTTCATTTTATGTGTGAAAAATATTTTTTCAAGTCAATACTTTATGAAAAATATTTTTATAATTTTAACACTTTATGAAAATCAATTAGGATCTTAAATATATCACTTCTTAGCATAACACATATAAGATTGCTCGTTTTAAAGTGTCGTGCGTGATACTAATCGAGTTGCATTAAGAATATAAGAGTATTGAATTGTTTTTCCCTAAGAATACAAAAAATCTTCAATACTCCAAAGAATCTTCAATGTCCTCGCTTTGTAATTGTTTTGAATCTCTTATAGAACATTGTCTTGTAAATCTTCAATAATTAATATATTTTTCGATTCAATCTTTTTTTTTATTTGAATAAATGGAACTCTTAATTTGAAATCACTCAATAAACCCCTTAGCTCTATAAAATATCAATGTTTAATTGTCTATCAAAACATCTAGGTCAACGATGGGTATTTTAGGTATGAAAACATTATTAGTATAAGAAGGTTTACTTGGGAGGTTATTAGGGTATTTTCAAAACTAGAAGATGATTGAATTTGAACCAATTCAATGTTACCAAGGGTATTTTTTAGATCAAGAAAAAAAAAAAAAAAAACAACTCTGCTAGTTGATCCCTTTGAATTTTCAAATGGAACTTTTGAAAAGAAAATATGAAAAATAAACTTTTGAAAAGAAATTATGAGTTATTTGTTAAATTTCTCCAAAAGTAACAGTTAAAAAAAGAAAAGAAAAAAAAAGCACACTAGTTTTCGTGCCCACGGTAAACGCTGGGTAGCCAATTGCAGAATTCACGTACCACTTTCTAAGGATGACTTTTTTTTTTCTTTCTGTAAACATGTATAAAAATATTAAAACATACTATTAAATTGTTAAACTACGCATTGATTTTTTTCCAAATAGTAACTGAAGTATAAAAAACAAGATACACATAGAAAAAATAAGAAATTTATTATTTGGTCCCTAAGAGATATAGAACTAAAATAGACATTTTACTATTGTAATAAAGTTTTTAGTTCTTAAAAAATAATCCCATGTTCTTTGACCATCTTCTGTCCATAATTTACATAAAATGCCATTTTATTGAATATTCACACTTTTTAAAAAAAATATTTTAATAAATGGTAGGGCTGATTTTGGTGCGGTGAATGTTCACAATTTTATTTGAACAAATACATTCTTTTTTCTGTTCGCACGATTCTCTCTATTTTACGATTTCCAAACCACAATGAACTTTCACAAAAAATAAATCGATATGAATATTCACAGAGAACAATAAAAAATCAACAAAAAGAAAATATTCACAACTAATAAATAACAACTCTACCAAAATTCAAAACAAATCAAAACAAATTTAAACTGTTATGAACATCAACAAATCACAACAAATATTAAACAAAAAAAAAAAAACTGATATGAACATTTGTAATGAACAAGAAAAATCAACAACAAAAATAAATAAATAAATAAAAAAATTCACAAATGAATAAACAACCCCACTAAAATCAATAAAAACCAAATAAATCAAAACAAATATGAACCAAACGTTCACTAAACAAAACGCAAAGAACATTCACCAAAAATCACTTAAACAAAATCATCACAAAATATTATGAACATTTATAAAAACGAGATCACAACCAACTTGCCCTAAAAACCCAGTCGATATGAACATTCATTAAAAAATCAACAAAAAGAATATTCACAATCAAAATAGACCCAAAAACTCCCCAAAAAATCAATAAAGATTAACAGAACAGATCTAAAAGACGGTTCAAATATTCACAGAAAACCACGTAAAATCACATGAACATTTTGGATTAGAAACAGATCTGATAGAGATCTGGAACATTCAATCACACATCCAAATCTGGAAACGAATGTCCCCCACAATCGTGGATTATCGACACCGACATCCCTCACAATCTTGGAACAACAGCAAACGACGTCCACCGCAATCAGTTGCCAGCTCCGATCTAAGCCAAACCGTCGAAATCGTGACATAAATTTTTTTGATCCCGATTTAACAAAAGTGACGCTCTCTTTAAAGTGAAAGATCTGGTTATTAAACCTTAGATTGAATTTGATAGCAACAAAATCTATGATCCATGTTCAATAATCCCCGACAAAAATCGCAGCAGAGGCTTGCGACGATTGATGGCAATAATTTGGGCGGCGGTAGCTTGAATGACATATGGTGTATATAGATGGTCTAAACAATGAAGCCATAACCACTGCCATTAGGATCGTCTGAGAGTAGAGAGAGATTGCCGGACGGAGAGAGAAGCTATCGGTGGGTGTGGTTGAAAATTAGCGGCTGTGGTTGCAAATAAAAAATAGATGAAGAATTAGGGTTTGTTTGTTTTATATATAGAGGGGGGTAAATTTTTCTATTCATTGTTCATGAAGGATTAAATACTAACACTAATTTGATTGAAGATTAAATAATAATCTTTTTGTTTAAAAAATTAATTGAGGAGAGAGTATTAAATTTGGTTTAAACAATAAAAAATTCAAAAATTATTTGTATAAGCTCATAATTAATATATATTTTTTTAAATGATAATATCTTACATCTTGCAAATACATTTTTTTTTTCAATATAACCAAATAAAATATTTAAATATCTTATATTTTGTAAATAAAAAAAATTAAAATATCATTAAAGAAAAAAAAATATAATTTTCTAATAAAAAATAAAAATAAAGATGATTTTATCATTAAAAATACCATTAATTTATAAAAAAATCTTTTAAAAACATCTTTTTGTTTTTTTCTTTTAAAAGCAGCTCCAAAATAAAATATCTATCGGAAAGGGAGGTGCAAAAATATAGAGTGAAGATAGAATGCTACTCAAAGGGGTATATTTTGAATCATGAAAGTTTAGTTAAAATTTAATAGGTTAATAGATGATTAATGCTAATCTCCTAGCTAGGTGAATATCGCTTATTCTGGTATTTATTAGTGATGGTATACAATTGGTTTACTCACTATGAAGATCTTGTATTTAAAATTTAAACTTAATTAATTTTTTATTTGCAAATATATATATTTTTTAATTAAAAACTTAATAAATTTATTATTTTCAAGTATTATTTTATTTAAAAAGAAAAGAGTTCTAACAATACAATAACATGGGGGTGCACCCTGTTTGGGGACACCGCTGGGAAAGTACAGTATGGTGTATATCCCTCACTTGATTTCCATTCCATCTCCAAAACGAGCTTTTTGCACTTCGCACCCCTAAAGTTAACGAAAATTCCATTTTAATCTTTATCTTTTCAATTTGAACATATTAAATCTTGAAGTATCCAAATCGTTTCACTGTTGTTCAAATCTTTAACTCAACGTTAATTGTTGAGAGAAATCCCACATGTCCCGTGCATGTGATTTTTGTAATTACATTTAATTATACATATTTCTCTCAAAACTTTGTAATTTACGCTTTTCTCCCATTTTTCCATCCCCTTCTTCTCCGGCCAAAACAACTGCGTGGCCGCCGATGACTCTTCTCTCTCTCCCCCTCCCTCTCTCTCACATGCCCTTAACCCTCCCACATCTCCTGATCTACCCACTACCACCACCACTTCCTTCTCCTTCTCTTCCTCTCTCTCTGTGGCTAAATCTGTCGCGAGATGTGGCAGATCTATAGATTTGTAGTGAACCTACGATGCTGCGGCGCAACTCGTGATGAATTTTTCCTCAGAGAGAGAGAGAGAGAGAGACGCCGACCATTGTTGGAGCCGTTGTTGGTGGTGGTTTGGGCTGAGAAGAAAGGGATGAAGAGGAGGAAGAAAGTGTAAAATAAAAGGTTCAGAAGGTTTTAACTAAATGAAATATCCAAAAAGGCCCTAATAAAGGCACCTGCTTGGCATGTGATGCATTTCCCATGTCATGCATTTCCGTCAACAATAAATACAGAGTTAACGATTTGAACCATAGTAAAACCATTTGGATATTTTAGGGGCTAAATTAGAATTTTGGTGAAACTTTAGGGATGCGAAGTGCAAAACGCTCCTCCAAAAACTATTTTGAATCTAATGAAAAATTTAATCATTTGTCAAATTTAATACTTTTTTTTATTGATTTAAATACTATTTTTAATCATTCAGATAAATTATTTTAAAAACATATATTAATTCATAAAGTCCCCTTTTAAATTAGTTTAGATTTTAAATAAATGCTCCTATATGGTAGAATATAACAAAACTAATTTCCTTTCGTTATTGAGAAACTCTATTTTCAAAAAATATAACTTTATTTTGTGATTACAAACCAAACCAACTTTGAAGACCTATTTATTTATAGAAAAATTTATTATGTATCATTAAAATAATTTATGTTTAATATTTTATCTTTTTTTTTTCCCCTTTCTTTTAGTCATTTGATAAAAGAATAGTATTTCATTAATTATTAACTAGGTTAAATTTATGTATTAAACTCAAGTAAATGTTAAATTTATATTTAGTTTTATAATTAAATTCAATTAAAATATTAATAATGGTTAAAAAATAAAATGATAAAAAATAAAAATTAATTTACTTTTAAAATGAAATAAAAGAAATTATAAAGACTATAAGAAGAATAATCTAAGATGTGTTAGTCCGATTATCAAGTGAGATACTTTTTTCCTTGTCAATCAGGGTTTGACTTTTCTGAAAAATATTTCGGGAATTAAAATTTTAATTTAATTATGAATGCAGCAAATCAATGTGGGGGAGTGTGCATTTAAGATTGCTCGGAGAGATGATAAGTCAAGGTGTTTGTAAGCTGCACTGAACGTTAACACCTTAAAGTAAAATTAAAAATTAAAAAAATAAAAATAAAAAAACTCTATAATAAGATTCACTATTAAATTTTTTAAAATGATAAGACTTTTAAAATAATTTTTAAAAAAATAATAAATTTATATATATTTGTAAACCAAACATTAGTGTTCTTCTCCCTTTCACACACACACACGAAAACACGCACTTCAAATTCTATTTAAAAACAAGAGTAGCCCACTACTTTCTCCCATGCACTTGTCTTCCTTGCCTCCAACACCCTCTCTCTCTCTCTCTCTCTCTCTCTCTTCCATACATAAACCTTGAAGATAATTTAATTTTCTGACAAACCCACTTTCAGTGCTTCTCTCTCTTTCTCTCTCTGTCTAGGCAATTCGTTCTTCAAATTAAAACCTTTTTTGTTCCATTAAATTAATTCGTGGGACGAAATGTCGAGCCGAAGGTCACGTTCAAGTCAGTCATCATCAGTTTCTAACATAACCGACGATCAAATTGCCGATCTCGTCTCCAAGTTGCAGCGCCTCATTCCTGAGCTTCGCAGAAGGCGTTCCGACAAGGTACAACACACACACACACACACACACACACACACACACACACATATATATATATATATATATATATATATATATATATTCAGTTTACTTCATATTTTGTTACTCGTTTGGTGGTACTCAAATGGTGATTTGGAGATTTACGTCGGTTACGTTTCTACTTTCAAATAGTTTTTTCTTCCGCACCCCCCCCCCCCTCTCCCTCTTTTTTTAGCCTTTAAATTTCATTTATATTACAATGTAGGACATTTTTATAACTGAATTAATTGCTGAAAACTAAATAAATTAAATATTTTTATAATAAATTTACTTGATATTTATAATTAACATCATTTAATCAATTAATTTTTTTTTTTTAAATTTATTTAAAAATATAACTAAATGTAGTTTACTTAATTATCTTGTTGAACATGTTCAACTAAAATTCAACACTTAAAATTTTAATTTCACTGAATAATTTTTTTAATCAATTAGAGTTCAACTTTCTTGAAGAACACTCCAATAGTAAAATCCTAAATGTCTTCAACTCCAATAGTAAAATCCTAAATGTATCATACTGATGTGGAGGAGTTTACTCTTAAAATTGTTTGAGAAGGTGATTAGTTGAGATACACGCAAAACTGATATAAATACACTTTACCGCCTAAAAAAAAAAAAAAAGATAAAAGTAAATTAAAACTATTTTCAGCAAAATAAGATTCTCTAGTGTCATTTTTTTTTTCTCCGAGGACAAATCTCGTCATTATTTTGTCCAATTATTTTTTGAACTATTATGATATGTTCGCATGTGGACAAAATCTAAAATTTAAAGACTAAAACCAATGCATATTTGACAATTTTAATGTTAAAATGACCTCCAGCTAGGCCATCATCTATATCTATATGTTATATATAAAAGCGGAAGAGATGCCCTCATATTCAAATATCGCTCATCTCTCAATTTCTATTCATTTGAATGAATGATCAAAATTTATTTAACTCTCATGATATTAACTCCGACAATAGTATTATGACTTTTCATATTTTTTGTTTTTAAAGATAGTGTAATTTTAATAACATTTTAAGGTAAATTAATTGAATCTTTCATACTTAAATTATTATTTTTTTATTCTAATTAATTAACCAAATAGGTCAATGATTTTCTTTCAATTCAAAATAAATGTCTATTTTTTTTATTTTTTATTTTTATAAATATGACATATTAAATTGGCCAAAATAATTATATTTTTTCTCTTTTGTTGTGATTTTTATTGATAATCACTATTAAAATTTCTAATAATAATAACTACTAAACAACACAAAGTGAAAACTATTATTTTGTTTAAAAGTTAGCCTAAGAAACAAAATTAAAAGAACTATAAATAAATAAATAAATAAATAAAGTTTTTATTCAAACACACATTAAAATTTTTAAAAATTATATATATCTTCTTAGAATTTAATACTTAAATTCATGTTGTTCTTTTGCTTATTATTTTGAAGTGTAGAAATAAATTAGAGTGATCAAAAATGTCACTTTTTTAAATGTATTAATTCTTTATTTTAAAAAAATATTATTCAACATCAAATTAAAAGAAACAATATTAAATGTTTCATATATAATAGTCAAATGTTAAATATCTATTAATATAAAATTAATTTTTTTTAAACTCGCACGTTGTGCGGTCTAAAATTAGTTTATGTTATTTTGGTATAAATGATTTGTGTATGCCATACTTGGACGAGAGTTTAATTAAGGTTAGATTTAAGTAGAGTTGAGTTAATCTTAGGTTATTCTAGGATTTTAATTTTATTTTAAATTTAAATTATTATTATAATTTAATTTATACTAAAAAAATCAAACTAGATAAAAAAAATACACAATATTAAATATTTGCAAGTTAATTTTTACTTTTACTTTTACTTTTAATATAAAAATATATTTAAAAATTAGAATTAATTTTAAATTAATTTTATTTTTTATTTTTCATATAATAATATTTTTAATAAAATGACATACAGATTTTACCATATCTATTGGAGCACTCACTCTAAATTAGGTGTGTTATAATACTTTTTACGTGCCATATTTAATAAATGACACACTTAACTGTTGGAGATGCTCTTATTTTGCTTGACCCAACGGTAGAACCAATGACATGTCTGATTATATTTCAGTTTGGTAAAATACATTTTTCTTTCATATTCTTTCATAAAGAGAAAAGAAAAAGTGTATATATATATATATATATATATATATTTTATATTTTATATTTTATAAAGCTCAAATATAATCTCTCAAATTGCAAATCTGACAAACTGTAAATTTTAAAATAAATGCTATGTACATGAATAATAAAGTGTTGTACATATAGGCATCGGCATCAAAGGTACTGCAAGAGACTTGCAACTACATAAGAAACCTGCACAGGGAGGTGGATGACCTAAGTGACCGGTTGTCCCAGCTTTTAGAGTCTACCGACAGCAACAGCGCTCAAGCCGCCATTATTAGGAGCTTACTAATGTAATAACAATAAATACATCGTACCCTCTCTCTCTCTTTCCATAGTACTTTCTCTCTCTTTGTTGATCTAGCTAGGGTTTGGCCATTAGGCCAACGTTGCATGTAGAATGGAAGTAGTTCTATATATTTATGGGTGAAATGTTTGTTTAGTAATTGACGCCATTTGTTGTAATGGGATTTATGTGAAATGTTTATGTTATTTTTATTTATGTTTTTATATTTTGTTCTTGTAAAATAGTTTGAGAATAATTTTTTAAAAAGATTTTTGATTGATTTTCTTAAAAAGGAATGTGTAGAAGTTTTTTTGTTTTTTCTTTTTTGACTCCCCTTGGGCGTACAGTAATCTGCTGATGAAGAGTAGAATCAAATGGAAACAATTTTTTGGCACTATTTAATTTGTATTTTTATTCCTTTTTTTTTTAAAAAAAAAAAAAAAAGAAAAGAAAAGAGAGAGAGAAAAATACTTAGACCTACCATACGGTGTGCGCACACGGTCCTTTAGGCTTTGTTTGTTTATTGATTTCGTTCGTTAATTTTTTTCCTTGCTCTTAAAATTTTGAGAATAATGTATAAATGTGTTGATAATGTATAAAAATGTGTTGATAAACATATTTATGTTGAGTTGTTTGTATGTTTCCAAAAATTTTCAAAATTCTGAAAATACTTCCAAAATTCCTTAAAATTTTTTTTAAAAAAAGTTTCATTTCACTCCCACAAAATAATTCCCAAACTGTTTCTCAAGGGTAAATGTAGAGAACCACCACCAAGCCTGCTACCATCACCCACGCTGGCCGCCACCACCACCCACATCGGCCACCGACATGACGACGACGACCACCAAGCTGCCCATCATACACCGGCTACCACCACCCATGAAATATGTATATTTATTGTCATATATTTAAAAAAATTAAAAAAAAAAAATAAAATGTTAGCATGTATATTTATTGTTGTATATTTATAGGAAAAAAGAACAAATGTTGTAACCAAACATGTTTTTTTTTTGTTCTCATATATTAAAATAAATAATTTTAGATGGTCGTTACTAAAAGTGTTTCAGTTCCCAAAACACTCCAAAACAAAAATAAAATTTTCATCCAGTTTATTAGAAGTAAAAACAGAAAAGTAGAAATACTAATCCAACCCCACCTTAACAAATCAAAATGTGCCACTTCAATTTGAAAAAAAAATTAAAATCCTTTTATACTCGTACACATTTTTTTTTTCAATTCACACACACACACACAAAAAAAAAAAAAAAAAAAAATCCAAATTTCTAGCATCACAATGGAAGCATCTTTTATTACTATTTTCTATTTTTATTTTTGAATTTTCGAAAACAAAACAAAAATGGAAACATTCTCGAACAAACACTAATCACTCAATCAATCAAAACATGTCACATCAATTTATGAATTATTTTTTCATAACTTTTCCTGTACTTGTAACACTATTTTTTTAAAGATAATTTTCAACGATTATTTAAATTTTATTAAATACTAATGAATTGAAAATCACAATATATAACTATTTTTTTTTTTAATTATTTATGAATAGACTTGTAACGGTTAAGTGGGATGTACATAATAAAAAGGGGTGGCAGTTATTAGGTTCTTTCTTGTCCATAACTTATGGAGTTGATATTTTTGGATTGGTTTTTTAATGCAAAGCCTTTCAATCTACATATAGTTTTTTTTTTCCATTCTTTTTCTTTTTTGGGTGATTGTGATGCTTACTTTTATAGTTTGGTTTGAAATTCATATATTTAGGTCATGTTTGATAACCATTCTTATCTAAAAAAATTCATCATATTTTTAGATTTTTGATATTTTTGTTTGGACAAAATATTTGGTAAAATTGTGTCTATTTTTATTTTTATCCCAAAATCAAGAATCATTTTCATTTTTTCTTAAGAAGTAAGAAACACAAATTTTTTGTTTTTCATAATTCCCATTTTATTTTAAACCATGAGGTTTGACTTTCAACTCTTGTAAGCCTTTTTTTTTTTTCTCTCTCTCTCTTTCTCTTTTTTTTTTTTTTTTTTTTTTTTTTTTTTTTTTTTCATGTTCTTCGCGTCTGGTGTCGTCCTCTTCCTCCCTCTGTCGTCCTCCACCTCCTTCTCGTCATCATCGTCTTCGCCTCATAACCGTCGCCATCGTCACCGTCGCCACTACTGTTCATCATCATCGTCGTTGCCATCTCCATCGCCATTGCTGTTCAATCCACTCCTATTTGTCGATTTCGCTCCAACTTCATCGTCTTTGCTCGTCGCACCCAAAAAATTAGGGTTTCGACTTCGATTTCACTCGTCGTCACTCCACTGCTGTTCGTTGATTTCGCTCCAACTCTATAGCGATTTCGAATACGAAATTAGGGTTTTGATTTCAATTTGTAATTGATTTCGATTTCACTCAACAATTTCTGTTAGGGTTTAGGATTTCAATTTCGATTTCGATTAGGGTTTAGGATTCTGATTTCGATTGGGGTTTAAGATTTCAATTTTGATTTCGATTGGGATTTAGGATTTTGATTTTGATTGAGATTTAGGATTTCGATTGAGATTGTGGTTTAGGATTAATTCTTGATTTATGGGATAATATCGTTACCAAATATGATTCTATTCAAAAAAATAAAAAAAATAGTCGTTACCAAATACGATTCTGCTCTAAAAAAGGAAACAAAATTCTCATCTGATCCCATTTTATTCCCATCCCACTGAATGGAATGGGCACGAAACGGTTACCGAACGAGCTCTTAATTAATGTTGATCTTGCTCAATCTTTGTTACGTGCTTTGAACTTTGCCAAAAGTTCAAAAAATTTAATTTATTGATTGTACGGTAAGTACGAATCTTTCATATTGTTATGGTAAATTTCGGATTAAATTTTTATAGTGCTCGGAAAAAGAGTAATTTCTACAGTGTTCTCAAATAGTGTCTAACTTCAATTGACAAAGAAAAGATAAATATCTCTCAATCGGACTAACAGGGATAATTTATTGATTAGTGATGTCCTAAATTAGAAAGGGCAAAGAAGTAAAATAAGAGAACTACATAAATTTTATGAATAATGGGATGGACGTTCATGAGTCAATCTTGAAACATAAAGACCTCAACATGTGACATGAACCCCACCCTCTTTTCATTATCATGTAATTTTTAATTTTTTTTTTTTTTTAGAGAAATGGGATTTTTTATTTTTATTTTTATAAATGAATCATTAGTCAAGATTGAAGCTAAATGAGGTAGGTGAGGAGAATTGGATGGGCAAATACGATAATAAACATTTTCTTGTGTTTTATGTTTTTTAAAGACAGTGAAACTTTTTTTTAAAAAAGGTTTTATTTTATGCTTATAAAAACAAATTTATTTATAAAATGAAACTACAAGAGTCAATTTTTTTTTTTGTAAGAAGTTTAAGCAATACAAATTAAAAATTAAAAATAAAATAATAAATAATGGCAAATATATAAAAAATACAAATCTTATTATAATACTTAAAAGTGGAAGACAAATATTTCGAATGAAGTATGACTAATCTTTTTCCTTCATTTTATTAAATCAATGATCAAGATCTTCTATTCCCATTATCAATAACATTAAATGAACAAAAAATTACTTTTAATTCAAATTAATAACGTTAAAAATGAATAGATAATTTCTTTCCATTCCAATTCTATATTTGCATAAAATTATGAATGAAAATTAATTTAATTATTTTTTAAAAAATCTAATATTATGAATATAATTTTTTAAAAAAAGAATGAAATTTTGAATTGATAATAATAAATAAATAATTAAACATAATTATTAGTTAAAAAATAATTTACTTTAAAAAATTATATTCATAATATTATATTTTTTTTTATTAAAAATTAAATTAATTTTCATTCAAATATAGCAACTATGTCAGCTCAACAATTATTTGTAGGTAGCTAGCTTAGGATACCTGGTTTTCAAGCCCGTCAGAGCATGGTTGACATAGTAGACCGGCCTTTAGATCCCAACTTCATCCACCAGCAAGGGTGAGCTGAGAGCAATTGTAGAGGTTGCCAAGTAAACGAACATTTCCTGCACGGGGCCGGCTCGGGGTTGTCAAGATTAGAGGATAAGAAACAATTTCTTCAAGGCTTGGTATCATGGATTATAGAATGAAGAAGGAAGGCATCAAAGTTAGTCATGGTGACACGACTACCACCACAAGAAGCTAGAGAGTAGGTTATAGTGAAATGATAGACGTGATTAATCAGACTACTTTTTTTGGCTTTAATATCTACTACTACTAGAGATATTGTTGCTGCTTGTTGAAGACCAAAATTTTGTATAACCCAATGGATACTATTTTGAGGAAAAATAATTTTTTTAGGTACATACTGAAGAGTATAGAGAATATCTAACTTGAATTTAATTCGAACTCAATTAACATAAGAGAAGAAGGTATTTTCTGTGTTTCGAAAATTACTATATGACAACCTTATCCAATGGGTGAAGTAATGTTGTTTTCATTGAAAAACTCATCCAATCCTAAGCGTTGGAATTTAGGCAAAATGTCGTTTCCCCTAGACTTAAGTTCATCAAAGTCTATAGGCCTACCACACACTACCTGTCCTTTTGACAAATCCATTTCAAATCGTTTCTGGTTTTCTAAAATAAAAAACCTATAATTGTCATAGGCACTTGAATATTTTTAATTCCCTTTCCTTTATCTTTGTGAGATCCATGACTGATTTTCTTCTTGGCAAATGTTTGAACACCATTTTTGGGGAAAACAATTTACTAGAAGATGAAAAGAACATGCTAACAATGGAAAAATAGGAAGATCTAGGTCGTGACTCTCAATAGACAAAAAAAAAAAAATGATTAAATCAAGAAGAATAAGGAATGACTAAGATCTTATCGAACAAAGATTAAATTGTGAGATATGAAGAATGCCTTCAAAGATCCGACAAGATTTAGCCAAAATTACTCCCACAATGATAAATCCCTCTTAGATCTTGAAATATATAGCAAAAATTTGGGAAGATGGAAGGTTTATTGTGGAATAGGAAGGGTTTAGGAGGATGAGCACACAAGGTTTTAAGGAAAAAAACCTAAGAATGAAGTGAATCTAGGTTTTAAATACAATATTTTGCCATAAATTGGTCAACTGATTCTTTAAGTTAGTCGACTGTTGAGTACAGAAACAATATTTTGTACACATTTGGTCCACAAAATTGCTTATTCAGTTGATTGCTTTGGTCAATTGACTAGTTAAAGCTGATTTGGTCGATTAGATTGTAAAACTGTCGACTAGATTGACAAAAATAAATTTAAGAAAAGTTTTTCTTATCAGTTGATTGTTTTAAGCCTATTTTTAATTTTTTGATCCTTTTTTCTCTTCTCATATCAAATGATTAAATATTAATGATAATGATGTACAATAAATAAGTTTTTTGGTATATATAAAACAATTATGCAAAATATTCAGATACTCCTACAACATTAAATAACACATTTTAATCAAATAGGAAAATAGCAATCAATTCAACACATTTGTGTCTGACCCACTCGACTTCGTAACAAATTTAACAAACTTAAATTAAGACTTATAAGTCTTACTTTCATAATAGTTTATTATTGTTTTAACTTTGTTTGTATCCTTGTTTAAAGTATATGATCTGTTTTGATTTCACTTTCACCTTCTCCTGAAGTTTGACCTTATTCATACTAGGATTGTAAATCATTTAATTCTTTCCTGGATTCCTTGTTTGTTAGTCAAACTAGTACATTTGGTCATCTTATCACTTTTGATTGGTATCAATTTGTTACCTGAAATAGAATTAGTGTGCAACTTTGGTCTCCACTCTCCAAACTAATTTGGATCCCCTTTGATTAGTATGTGACATTTGTAAACAAAAACAACATTGTTTCATTTAACAAAATTTACCACAACGATAGCACTTAACATTTCTGTTAGGAACATGATGATCATATATTGGATATCTAGTATGATATACAACATAACCAGATTTTCCAACATGTGCAGGATATTGATGATGACACAAGGAAGTTACTCTATAATTATTATTTTGATAAATCCATTTTTGTAGAACTTTCGAATTTGTCAACAACCTCTTCGAGTTCAAGGTTTGCCTTTTCAAGAGTACTCTCTAAAACACCAATATTTACTTTGAGACCAAAAAATAATTGGTGATGAACTCAAAGCCATTTTTTTAAATTTTAGAATAATTTTCAATTGAATGAGATTTCAATCATGCTCTATCGAGATCACATCTAGAAATATTTAATTCAATATTTAAAACTTCATTTTTCTTATCAAGAATTCTTAAGTTGGCAATACTTTGTTGTAGATTTGCAACATATTTTTTTTTTAAAAAAATATTTTCTTCCTCAAGAATTTAAAATTTATCAATTAAATTATTGATTTCGAGAAGAGCATTTGAAAATTCACTTGTTTCAAAATATCGTTCCAAATTAGCCTTTTGTCGAGACAAAATTGTGCCAAATTTCTTATTCTCAAGAAAATTATTTATTTTTTTTTTAAAAATAAGTCTTAAGTTTTATTTTTGCAAAGTTTTTTGTAAAAGCAATTAGTTTTTCAATTGACTTATGAGAAACCTATTGATTATCATCAACATTGTTGCACCTAGGGGAACATAAATTATTCGACATATTCGAATAAGCAGGGAAAACAAAATTAGTCGCAGAAACACATAAGAGATTATATATAGTGTGCCATGTGATCATTTTAGATTAGATGTTAGGTCTGTTCAGCTAATTAGCTATGGTACCAATGGTTGTCCCAAAGGTCTACCCAAGAGGGGGTTAATTGGGTAGTTTTAAAAATTTAATTAAATAATTAATAACTAGTCAATTTTGTTTGATTAAGCAAGGAAGTGCTATACCGAGGCACACACAAAAAGATAGGGATAAAGAAACTTGAAACCAATATTTTATAATAGTTCGACAAGCTACTCTTGCTTACATCTACTCCTTTGAGCTCTCGTAGAGAATTGATCCACTAAACTCTGATAATTTTCACAGCTGAGAATCAAAACCGTACAATCTCATTTGAGTAAGTTCTCTTTATATTCAAACACACTCTCACTCAGATCAGATACGTTTAGGTCTAAGTTACAACCTCATAAAAAAATACAAAAAAAATTATTTCCTTTTCATAGAGTTTTTACCAACACTTATAGATATTATACACGATTCACAAGATAAAAAATTAAGTAATCCTGTTATACAAATTTGGTTTTAAGCTCAACGGAACACATAATCAAATATTCTAGATGAGCCAAATCATTTTAATTAACAAAATCAAATATTCATGATAAGCCAAATCGTTTTAACCTAGTAATTAATTTTCAAAATAAATATTGATGAGTTTTTTTTTTTTTTTTTTCTTTCTAGAAAATGATTTTTTTAGATTGACCGTTTGAGTTCATGTATCCAGTCAAGATCTAATCACAATATGATTCCAATTAATCACATAATAGATCAAAATAATGTATCACAAAGAGGATAAAATAAATCAGAACAATCTCATCGAATTTCCAGTAGAATGTTTGAATCACAGCTCAAAATACTAGTTTTATAAGCCTCAACAAGTTTTTCCTCAAAAATACTTTCACAAATTTCTCAAGAGACCTAAAGATATTTCACTCAATTTCAACATTTCTTGCATTTTCTCTTTGAATATATGAATTTCTCTCTTTTTCTTTTTCTTTTTTTTTTATTTAAAAAATACTATTATTATTCACTTAAAATCTATATCATAAATGCCAATATCCTATCCTAAAATAGGTTGAAATTTGAAAGATCTCCAACTGCTAGTTTCTACTTGAAATCCCTTAAATCAAGCCCTAAAACCCTAACCTATTTGACCCTATACAAATAAGCTATTTTGACTATGAATCCAAGAAATTTTAAGTCAATATTAAAGTTACAATTCAATTCAAATGTCTGGCCAAAAATATAGATCAAGAGGTTTTATAAAACGAATAATGAAATCAAAAAACTTGAGGACCGAACATTTTTTATGATAAAACTCTCATTTTCAAAAGTATTTCTCATAAAAATATTTCTAAGAAGATATAATCATTTTAGAATATTTAAAAAATAATTAGAAATATTTAACATAAAAAGCAAAGCAAAAATATATTCGAAAAACGTTCAAATAATTTAAAAAATAAAACATAATTAGTCGATTGTCTGGACCATTTAGTCGACTGTTTTGATCTTTTCCTCAAAGATTCTGGGAACTTGAATCAACTAGTCAATTGAATACTCCAGTACGTCCATTGTTTTTCGCAATTCATAAAACCTCTCAGAACCTAAATTATTTAGTCGACCGGTTTACCCAATCGTTTGACCATTTGTGTCCCATTTATGAAACTTCTACTCTCTTAATTAACCATTCGACTGTTTTGACTTCTTTCACAAATTTTGGTTACAATCAGTTCATTGAATTTTTAAACTAGTTGATGGGTTTTAACTAATTTGGCCCCTAACTCATGCTAGGTTCAAATCATATAAATTCATGAAGTCAAGCACATTTAAACACTTAATCACACACATATAAAGCATTTAATCACATGTTGACCTGCATTGAGTGATCCTAGTTGGATTGACAAGAATTTAAACATTATAAGTGTTGTTTACCTTAAGAATACAAAAAATTGATTGTCTTGGAAAAATGTATTTATCATGTCATTGTCTTGCGTCATCCCTATTATTCATATTCTTGTTTCAATACTTGAAACTTGTCATATAATCTTCTTGGTCCAACATATATAAATTTGACTAACATCTTTAAATACTATAATCACATCTCAAACACGATATTAGTCCAGACAAATATTCAAGTTAATTGAATCATCAAAATGATTAAATTAGGACTTGAATCCTTTAGGGTTAACAGTACCAGTGACTCAATAGTTGGAACCACTCCAAGTATAGTAACAAATTCTTAATCCATACACTTTTCTTAGCTGTATCGCATGCTGCTATGTACTTAATCTCATTACTGAACTTGCAATTGTAGTTTTCTTACAGTTCTTCTAACAAACATCCCACCATCTAGGATAAATAAATATCCCAAAGTTGACTTTTGGTCATCTACATCGGATTGGAAATTTGAATTAGTATAATCATCAACTCTTAATTCTCCATCTCCATGGACCAAAAAATTATCCATAGTTACCCTCAAATACTTGAGGACAAATTTCATAGCCTTTTAGTATTCCAAACATAGATCTGCCTGATATCTATTGGTTAATCCAACATTATAATTGATATTAGATCTAGTAGACTCCTAATTGTCGAGGCGTATAGAATCCTACTCATTATATCATTCTCATTGGGTAGGTGTCGATTAATTTTTCAAGAGAGAGAGAGAAATTCTATGTCGGACCAGTATCAAGCCCTTCTTGGAGTTTGCCCTATTGAATCACTCCAATACTTTATCTATGTACCCGAAGAATTGGGACAATCCAAGCATTCTGTTAGACCTATCTCTATAGACTTTCAAAACTAGTATATAAGATGGTTCTCTCAAATCCTTCATGGAGAAAGTTTCAGAAAGGCACAATTTTGTAGATGACAACATCCCCACATCTTTTCCAATTAATAGGACATCGTTGATGTACAATACTAAGAAACTTACTATCTTTCCATCTATTTTCTTGTACACACATGGATCAATCCAAATTTTATAGGTATCCAAAAGATTTTTTTCCTTGTCAAAATGGATGTTCTAACTTCTAGAACCTCGCTTAAGTCCAGTGTGGAGTTTTCTAACTTGCTTCCCTTCTAGCCTTCTCCTTCGGCTACAAAGTCCTCTGGATGATGTATGTTAAAATCTTCCCCTATGTTTCCATTGTGGAAAGCCAAATTTAAATCCATATGTTAGATTTCATAGTCATTGTATGCTGCAATTGCTAATAATATTCTAATGGAATTTAATATGGAGACTGGAGAAAATGTCTCTTCACATTCAATTCCTTGATATTGAGTATATCCTTTCGCAATTAATCTGGACTTTGAACTTGTTCACTTTACCATCTGAGTCTAATTTTCTCTTGAAGATCCAATCCTACCTAATAAGAACAATTTTCTCAGGCGGATCCACAATTGTCCAGACTTGGTTAATGTATATAGAGTCTCTTTTAGATTTTATTGCTATTTGCCACTTCTTTTTGCCTATGTCCAACATCTCCTCTTTGTAGTTAGTAGGGTCGTTACATTTTATTAGCAGTGTCCCTCTCTGTCCTTTTGTCCAATATATCTAAGATATCTATCAGGAGGAGCTGAGGTTCTACTTGATCTAAGAGGATCTTGTGAACCATAAGCATTACTATCGGCAACTCCATATTTCGAGTTTGCTTGATTTGCTCAATGTCCAACACCTCTACCAATTCTATCTTTTATCCATTGCTGGTTTCCTTAAGGAAATGTTCCTTTAGGAATTTTTCATATACCTATCAACAAACACTCTTTGTTCCTTTGGGTGATTGTAGTATCCAAGGGTTTGTATAGGATACCCCACACACTTGAAATGTGCGTCCCAGATTCCAACTTTTTAGCTTAAATTCTTTTGATATGAGATGGATAACCCCAAATGTTAAAATACTTTAGAATCAGTTTTGACCCATGCCAAATCTCATGTGGCGTAACTGACACGAATTTAGTTGGAACCTTATTTAGTAAATGAGTTTCAGTCATTAAGTCATATCCCCAAAATGAAGTGGGTAAATCATTGAAACTTATCGTCAACCTGATCATATCTAATAGGGTTTTATTTTTTATTTTCAATACACCATTTAATTGTGGCATAACAGAATGAGTCTAGTGAGTAAGTATACTATTTAGTTTAAGATATTATAGAAACTTCGTAGATAAGTATTCTCTGCCTCAATCGCCTCAATCCGATCGAAGTGCCTTATTACCTTTCCTTGTTTGTTTCTATACTTTATTTTTGAATTATTTGAACAATAAAAAAAATAAATAAATCAAACTTGTGTTTCATAGGATGCACAAAACCATACCTAGAATGATCATCAATAAACGTAATGAAGTATGAAAATCCTCCTCGAGTGTGGAACTTATGAGTCCACATACATTAATATGTATTAGTACCAACATATTAACAACCTTTTGTGAATGTTCAACAAAAGGTGAATTTGTCATTTTAATCGTGAGGCAAAATTCACAAGTTTGTAATGGATCCAGGCCAAATAGGCCCCAAAACTCATCTTTAACCATTTTATTGATTATGTTCACACTAATATGGCGTACACTGAGATACCACAAGTAGGTTGGATTTTCATATCTAAATCTTTTATTTGCTATACTTTCATTTGCTATGTCGTTAATTGTTAGACAAAAAAGATTTTTAGACTACTTTAAGGCTAATTATTTATGTGATTCAATTATTGATTGATATCTGTTTATCTATTGATATGTTAGTCTTAGTGAGAAGACAAACATGAATTATTGATTTGTCAAAAATTATTAAGATGTAAATGAGAAATTGTCTTTCAATATAGTCCAATAAAGTTGATTGAAATATGTAAAATGAGTAACCCAACATTGGTTATGAACTTTTATAATCTATTTTATATTGTGGATCCGGGTCGGGTCATGGGTCGTAGATTTGGATTTGGACTTGGATTGATCCAAGTAGAGAGAATTCTTTCTAGAGTTTTCTTTAAATTGATTCTAGAATTTTTTCTAACCAAACATGGTTTGTCTTTTCATATTTGTAAGTAATTTTTAATAACAAGTTACATGTGATAATTCTTAGTGGCTTTAAAGTAAGACTTTTGGTGTGTTGGAGTTACTCATTTGTTACTGATAGATGTGATCTACCTATATATTTTTAAATCGAATTAAGTTAGTTTTTGAGTGTTTATATAATATTTTATTACGTTTTAATTAGTTTTATTACTTTTTGTTTAAATCAAGTGTGTGGGGGTAAAAAAATAGGAAACTGGAGCGAAAACGATGAGATCGAACCAAAAACGGTCGAAGAACGGTGGAAAAACAAGCACGGAGGCACAATTGTGAAAGAAGCCCACCACCACGGCGTCCAGACCTCCGTCGCGGCGGTGAAAATGCTGAGAAGACACAATGCTATGGACGGACCACCGCCTAAGCGGTGAACCGACAAAATGTTTTCCAAATCGATCGCTATCCTCACCGTCGCGACGATCAACTAATCGACCTACTCCACCGCCGCGGCTTTGAATCCCACGGCCGTGATGGTGACCCTCTACACAGACTAGATATTTTTATTAGATATTTTGAGATATTTTGTCTATAAATACCTACTCCTCTCCCCTCCTCTTATCCCCCTAGCCATTTAGGCACCTTAGGCCATACTTAGACTTAGGTTAGGAATTTTAGAGGTGGAGCTCACATCCCCAAGTGGAGAAGACGGCGAAGCGATCATTGAGTGTTCTTAGTGGCTAATCTTTGGACGAGGCTAAGTTCTTCGATTATTTTCTTTATTTCTTTAACTTAGGATCATGTGAGCATGTTTAGCTCGATTTCAATGTTTATACGGTTATGACCACGAGTTAAATATGGATTGTATAGGGATTAATAATAAATTTATAAATATCTATTTGGATGATTTCGGTGTTTTGTTTGTGATAGTTCTTCGTAGTTTGATTGTATTTATCGTATTGTTTGTTTATTATGCTTAGAATGATAAATAAAGAATACGGGGTTTGACAAATTTCAGATTCGGATTAGGGTAAACAAACGCCACGATTCTATAACCCGATCGGGGTTTGGATTGTGAACAATCGATGACGTTGGGGTAAGACTCATGTGACCTAGGGTCGTTAAGATGTTGAGGGGGTATTCTTCGTTGACATGAAGTTGCGTTATATCCCTCGTCTTACACTCGGGAGAGGTGGCGAGAGAGTTTTAGAACGGAGTTTGTTAATAGGGTAAATACAACGCATGATGCAATGACCCGGTCGGGAGTTGGATTGTGTGCAATCAATGACACTGGGTGAGACTCACGTGACCTAGGGTCGTTAAGACGTTGATGGGGAATTCTTCGTTAACTCGAAGTCATGTATTCCCCTGTCTTACACTCGGGAGAGGTGGTGGTAGAGTTTACGTACTGAGATTGTCAAATAAGTGAAACACCGTAAATGTGAGTAAATCGAGATCGAACACGTATTTGTAAACACGTTAATCCCTAGGCGATTCTTTCCCCTAAAACATATTAGTATATTAGTATAGTTAATTTAGGCTATATTAGTATTAATATTAATTAATTAATTACATTTGTTTTTAGCCTAGATAAAGTTAGGTCATGACAAACGCGATACTCGATAGTAATGACACCAATCCCTGTGGATACGATAAACCCATCTTTCATGATTACACTATACTAAAACTTTGACCTCGTACACTTGCGAGTAGTCATATACGAGGAGGATGCGAATCCTCTGCCGTACAGTTACTTTATAAATATATAAATTTGTATTATCATTTAGATATAAACTTAGGACATCTTGCACAACACATATACTTTGAGTTTATGTTAGTTTATTCTTGAAAGAGAGAGTTCAACACTTGTTTTGTTTGTCGGATCCTTTAATTTCAAGTGCTAGTATCGGAGAATTTTGATCGTGGTATTCTGAGAAGCAAATGCCTAAGTAACCGTAAACACCTAAGCAGAAGCGAAATTTGCTTTATGAAAATATCGTTAAACGATAGTCTTGATCGGTATATATTTATGATATTGTCATCGGTAAAGAACTGTAAGTATAATCTTATTTATTTACTGATTTTATTTATTGTTGAAGAATATAATTTTATAATGTTTATTAATGTTCTAGAATAATCACTATCTTATGTTTTAAGTTCTGAAATATTTACTGTCGCATGTATTGGGTTTCTAAATATTTGCTGTGAAATATTTTACATTTTGTAATATTTTACATTCAAAAATAAATTTCATTAAGAGTTTATTTTTTATTGTTCAAGAGTATTATTTCATTGTAAATATATTTTTGACATATTTAGAAATGTTTATCGAAATAATATTAATTAATATTTAATTATATTAATTAAAATTAGTATTTTCATTATTATTTCCAACATTAATTTCATCGTAATTTTTTATAGAGATTGTTAAAATATATGCTCGCACCAATCGATTTTGAATTAAAATAAATAGCACAAGTACTATTCTAAGAAACAACTGAATAACTCTCCTTCGTTAAGCATGAAATATATATAATGTTTCTAAATACAATAGGCATAAAATAACTGTCTCTCAAATTGAAAATGTGTGATGATTGCAGATCCAAGTGAACATCTCCCATGTCTAATACAATAAACATTTCTTTATTTCTGACTCATAGCAAGACATCTCCTCTACAAAATCTTTTGTTTCCCTTTAAATCATGCATATTATTACACACGTGTGAACTAGTTCCGAGTCTAAAATCCAATCTAAAGTAGAACCGGATGTTAAACAACCAATAACAACAAGCAAATCGACATACCTTCCGAAGGTTTTTTCTTGGAACCTAGGAATTGGGGACAACTATTTTTTCAATTCCCTTGTTGACTATAAAGAGAGAATTTTCTCTTTTTGGACCTCTTCTAGCTTTTGCTTGCAAAGGGGAGATGGGTTTGATCTTTTTTCCCTGTCTATTTGAGGTCGAAGGTCTGTTAACCACGGGCAACAAACCCTTGAACTATTTAAGGCACCCTGGAGATTCTTCAATATTTTAAGAAGCCACATAATAGTGAATTATAACTTGTTCATGTTGATATTTACCACGAACTGATCATACGTATTAAGTCACGAGTGTAGAATCAGGTCCACAACTAGGTTGTAGTCTAAAGTCAACTCCAACTTTTCTAGGTCCTGAACATGGATGATCATCTTAAGGACGTGGTCCCTAACTAATGACTCGACCAACAACTTGTTCCTAAGTATCATATTTGAGATGTTATACCTAGCAGTCCGATTATGCTCGCCAAAGAGAGACTTTAGGCGCTGCACAATCACATATGATTTCTCTAGTCCTTTTGAACTATTTCTGGAACTCATTGATCATCGATTCTATAATATAACACTGAGCTTTCTCATCACCATCTATCGATTTTTGGATAGTGAAGCGTTGTTAGATGTAAATCCTATAGTCAATCTTATTCTCTTACATTTAAGGCTTGTAGGTGTAAAATATTTCAATCTCAATTGTTAATCAAATGTATTTCTAGATATTATTCTTGTAATTATATCATTATCGTTGTGGATATTGAATGTTGAGTGGAATGTCTGGCTATTTAATATGATTAAATATGAGACAAAATCCATTTGCAAATCCGATGAAATATCATAATAGTAATATGGTTCCTGTTCAGTCATAATCCATTTGTGGATCCGATGAAATATCGTCCAAATGAGGCTCTTGCTTACGGTACCTGTGCAATCATAATTTATTTGTGGATCAGATGAAATATCATATTTGTATCATATTTATTTACTTTTATTTTGTTTCTTGCATTGCTATTTAAAAAAAAAAAAGAGGAAATAAACTAAAAAAAAAAGGAGAAAAAAATGGTTTATCTCCTTGAGTTATAGCGAACCAAAATATTTTAATTTTTCATTAAATAACTTAAATCCTAAATTTTTGTGGGTATTTTCTGTGTGATTGTTTTGATTTATCAAATAGAGTGGAATCACAAAACAATGGGTTTAGGAGACGACTCCCTAAGTTTGTTTTTTAGGTAGATTCAATTGGAAAATAAAAAATTACATTTTATCCTAAACACGTCATTTCCACCGATTTGGCATTTGATTTAGATTCAATCCCATCCAAGTAGTTGCAATGCATCAAAATGGCATGAAGAGAATTTTTGCTTCTTTAGAAATTAATATTTTATTGAAAAAATAATATTTTCTCCATTCAGGAAATCATGTTTTTTTCTAAGCAAACATGTTTTATTTTTCAAAATTAAAGAGAGAGAGAGATTCAAAGGAGTGTTTTCAAGAAATCTAGTTTTTTCAAAAAAAGAAATCATATCATGTTTTTTTCTTTATTCAAGTAGTAGTGTTTCCAAATAATTTTTCTCCCAAAAAAATTAAACATTTCTTTTTCCCTATAAAAAGTAAAAGAAATCAAAGATTTCTTTTTTTTTTTTCTCCCCCAAATCAATTGAATCGTGTTTTTTTTTAATTCAAGAAGAAGTCTTTTCGAGTAATGTTTTCTTAAAAAAATAAATGAAAAAAGAAAAAAAGATCAAAGTTTTCTTTTTAATGATAAAAATAATAGAAAAAAAGAAGAGAAAAAGAAAGATCAAACCTTTATTTTTTCCAAATAGAAATCAGACCGAATCTAATTTTTTTAATAACGTTTTTTCAATAAATATGTTGTTAAACACATAGATCATTTTTTTTTCCCAAAAATAAAATAAAATCATATTTTATGAAATTCAAGAAATATTATTTCTAAGTAAACATATTTAAAAAAGGAGGTTTCTATTTTTTAGTCCTTATTAAAGAGACCATTTAGAAAAAAAAGTATTTTCAACTGTTCACTTATAGTTCAGATCACATAGTATAACCAATTAAGTATTTGTCCTTGGTAGGCAAAAAAAATTCGTAAAAAGACAAATCTCTCTCTCTCTTATTTTACTTTAACGTTAACTCCCTCTTTATCCTTGATCACTCCACAATTTACATACTGTTCTCTCACAAAGTAATTTCAAATTTCATGAGAGGGAGTCTCTCTCTCTAAAAACCCTAGGTAAGCGGCGGCGATTATCTCTTTATCTCATGTTTCTCCTCCTCACTATTCCCTCTTCCTCACTCTCTCTCTCATTCTATGGTCTCTCTATTCCCTCCTCCTTACTGGTCCGAGCAACGACTAGTCGCTTCTTCCGACAGAGGTTGTCCTTCTCATTATTCACTCCTCCTCACGGAGATGGCAACGGGAAAAACCAACCCAGAAAAGGCCATTGATGTCGATTTAGTTCCGTTGGAAGTGGCGAAGAAAGAGGAGGAAGAATATTTGTGGTTGTTGGCCTAGTGATCTATCCAAGAGGGATGTGAATTGGGTAGTTGTAAAAATTTAAACAAATTCTTTTCTTTAAGCACTTAAAAATTCAAATAATTAATTTAATCCTAAACTAATTATTATCTTTATAATGCAGTGGATAAGTGTTATAAATTCTGGATGCACACCCAAAAACAATAAATAAATAAAGTAACAAAGTAGAACATCACGATATATCTTGGTTCATTAAGTTACTCTTGGCTAGTCTAGTCCTCCAAGTTCCACGGAGATTCACACCCACTAAACTCAAGATTCCTTTTCCAGATATGAACCAAACCTTTAGATAACGATTCTTTTCACAGGCTCCGAATCAACCTTTACAGTCTCTTTTCACAGGCTAAGGAAGAACACTATATTTTTTTAGGCTAATGTCTAACCTAATCTTTTCACAAGCTAAGGATCAAGCCTAATTCTTTTATATTTTAGGCTAAGAATCAAACCTCACAAAAAACACTCCAAATATTCTTTTACCAGGTAAGGATGAAACATTTACAATTCACTCATAATCAATTCTAATCAGGAAGAATCACTCCTAGCTCTTTTCAAAGGAAAAAAAGTAACCTGACTTTTTTATACATTAAGCAAAGATTAAACCTCAATCTCTTTATCAGAAGAGATTTCATCCCAGCTACCTCTGATTAGATATTTCCAAAAATATCTAATTCGCACAAAACTCACCAATTATAAAAATTGATAAGTTTCTTCCCACTTGGAGCTTCTACCACCTCAAGTCCATTTAAACTCAATTAATGTCCCGATAAATACTAGTGATAGAATTAAGTGAGAAATTTAAAATTTAATTATAAAATAAGTTGGTAGCACACAATGGAGCATGTAATCAGATTATTACCAAAATCGTTTTTTAAAATAATTTTTTTACAATTGAAAGTTTAAAAACAATTTCACAATGATTTAGAATCCAAGCAAGTAATAATAATATCAAATAACAATTAAGAACAAAAGCTTGGAACGATCTCACCAGAATACCACCGAAAGAATGAAAACTGAATCGCAGTAAAGCTTAGATCGGTGACAACAAAATTCTCAGCACTTATTCTTAAGAACTGTTCTAAAAAATGATCTCACAATATACTCTCAGTATAATATCAGAATAATGACTCTTAGAAAGCTCAGGAATTAATTGTTCTTGATAGAAGTGATGTATTGATATGTGAAAAACGCATGTCTATTTAAACAGATTTGAAACAGGCCTTCTAATGGTTAGTTCCCACATGATATGACATTTAAATGTTCATATAGACCCCATATATTAATATTACTCAATCCTGATCAATTTTACTCAAATATAGATTTTAAAATATTCAATTAAGTCCCCAAAATATTTCTCAATCTCAAATTAAACTAGATAGGAAGTATTAAATATAGGGATATTTAAACAGAAGTAATATATCTATAATAATTTCAAATCTCTATGATATATCCAAAAGATCAGCCAAAAAATAGCTAGTTAACGGTTAGTTTTGGATCAAATCCTAAAAACCCTTAGAATCTGAAACAGCACGATCGGTTGATTGGCCTCTGCCCATCGGTCAATTGATCGATGCAGGATTCTAACCAAGCCATTCTTAAACGACGGTCGGTTGACTGATCCCCATGGGTTGGTTGACTGATCGATTCAGGATGCTCTTCAAGTAGGGCTAGCAAAACAGGTATTTACACAATGACACGACACAAGACCCACACAAAATTATCAGGTCTAGGTTTTGCTTATCAGGTATCGGGTCGTTATCGTGTCAGACCCGATAACCTGATAAGAAATAGTGCAGGTTATCAGGTTAACTTGATAACCCAATAGATAACACGATAAGACACGATAAGAATTTCGTATATTCGGGTTACACGATAACCTGAGATCTAATAGGTTACCCGTTAATTTAATAAATTATTTTTACACCCCCAATTATCAAATATTATAATTTAGTACCTAATATATATATTTATATTTCCTTAACCCTACTCATTTAGTTAACTTAACAGGTTAATAGGTCATTAACGTGTAATTGGTAAGTTAATGTGTAATTGAAATCTATTAGGTCTTATTGTGTCGTGTTTACTTGATAGGTTTCGTGTCATCGTGTGACAAGAAAAATTATCGTGTCGTGTCATGTTGACACGATAATTTTCGTATCGTGTTTATGTTTGGGTCTTATCGTGTTTTGTGTTATCGCGTAATGACCTGTTACCCGACCTGTTACCTGTTTTCCCAGCCCCCTATCCCCAGGCCATTTTTTGTTGACCGATCGATTGAAAGAGTTCACTTATCAGCCATCGGTTGATCTCTCTTGGTTGGTTGACCGATCTATTCATAGATTTCTCCAATTCCCAGCCTACGCCCGTCGATTGACCATTCTTTTTTGGTCGGTTGACCGATCAGTGCAGGAACTTATACTCCTTAATTCATTTTAATTCCAATCTTTAACGTTTTAAACCCTTTAACCGATTTATTTTCTCGGTTAACATAGTTGACACAATTAATCAATTTTAAACACTAATCTTTCTTAGATTAATTTTTATTTTTCAATTTGACATTGGACTAAATATGTGAACTAATTAAGATCCTAATAAAACACACATTAATATAAATTATTTTTTTGTGTCATTTGTGATCCTAATCGGGATACATTAAGAATAAAAAATGATTTGAGTTGTTTTCACCTAAATTCTTCAAAATCTTAATATCCGTCTCTTTGTCTATCTCTTTGCATCCTTAGAAATTACTTCATGATAACATCAATAATGAAACTTTTACACTAAAACACTTAACAAATTCGTTATTTCCACTAAAAATATCAACACTTAATTTTCCATCAAAATCTCGTGATCAACAGGGGTGAGCGGAGGTGACGTAAGAGAGGATGAAGGCGATGGTGAAGAAGAGGAAGAAAGCTGCGAAGGTGGAAGCAAGGAGGGAGGCCGAAGATGTGGATGAGATAGCAGTAGTGGTTGCATCGAAGAGGAAGGAGCTGGTCGGGTCTAGGTTGTTCTGGAAGTATAGTAGGTTCGATAGCATCAGCAAGAACGATTGATCCATCTTCTCTCTCTAGATTGATCGATCTTCCTTTTTCTCTCTCTAGATTCTCTCTCTAAAAACCCTAATCCTCTATGAAAATCTCTATTTCTCTCGACAGAAACCTACTATTTTCTGTTGAAAGAATGAATCAATTGATCGACCACCCACTTTCTCTCTCCAAAAAATCCAGATCTGAATATTCAAATCTAGTTTTTCAGATTTGGAAACCCAGATTTGGGTTTTTTCAGCGTAATCGAACAACCGTATGTTTTCCAATGGTTCACTTTCTCTCTTATCTTTAACACCTCTCTCTCTAAACCCTAACCAGTTGCCATAGACACTGGAAGTACTTGGTTGCTTCAAAAGCTCTGGAATAAGGAGCTCATTTTTTTTTCTCTATCTCTCTCTCTCTCAGCTTATGTTAACATTAGTGTTTGCGTGATTTTTTCACATATATTTTTTCGAAAAACATGAAATACATTAATGTTAACACATAAGAGAATTCAAAAAATGTGCGTTAACGTTAATGCAAATCCAACCCAAACACATATTCAACTCAAAAAAATAAAACATCCCATATGGTAGTTAATGATAACGGGCATAAGACAAAATTATGCAACATGACATTTAACGTAAAATGTTCAAGCAAAATACTTTAACGCACAAATCTCCAAAAAACGAAATGTGTTAATGCACAAACCCCCCTGCCCCCCCCCCCCCCCCCAAAAAAAAACCCGTTAATACTGAGATCCATAGTTCAATGGTGAAAATATGTTAACGTTAACGTACATAAAATAAATAAAGAACATGCATTAACATGAACACACATAAAAAGAATATGAAAATGCATTAATGTTAACGCACACAAACAGATGAGGAAGATGCGTAAATGTAAAAGACACACAAAAAAACATGAAAAATGCGTTAACGTTAATGTCAAATTTAAATCGTAATTTTATAATATAGGCAAGGTGTATTGCTGAACATTTAAGTTAATGTTAACGTCATGTGTACATATTTTTGTCGTGTTGCATATAGAACAAAATGACGGAATTGTAACTACACGTTAACAGGGGGCCCAAAATGCAAGACCATTTTCTATGAATTCTATGGGGTCTGAAAACTAAATTGATGATGTCAGGAGGTCTGAACTTTAATTGGGTATCTATGGAGGACCAAATAAAAAATTACCCTTAAAAAAAATCAAATTAAATAATAAAAAATCAAACAAATAAATAAAATATCATGCACATGTCCATCCCATGTATCAAACTCATTGGGGACCATACTTGTCGATTCCAAGCACAATTGAGAAGTGGTTGTACTATAGTAATTTTTTTAAAAAATTAAAAAAATTATTTCCTTTAAAAAAAATCCATTTTAATTCGAAAGGAATTTTAAAGTTGTAAGACCCTACATTTGCCTGTGCATATTTCTAATTGCACTTTAGAATATTTGAAAAATAATAGGGTCCATTGTGATATTTAAATTTTACCTTAAAATTTTTAAGGGATTATTATGGTATTTCAAAATTTAGTTTTAGAACACTTAGGGATTAAATGTTAATTTAAATTTTAATTTTTAAAAGTTTATGGATTATTAAGTGATTAAAAATATAATTTTAAGAATTTTGGAATATAATTAATATTTTATTTATTTTAAGAGGGATGGTTAGTATAAATTATAAAAAATTAAAAAAAATTAAATTTAAATTTGTTGTCTTCCTTAATAAAAAGACAACATATATATATATAGATATATATGGATATGTGACACGTGTATACATATAAAAAAAATAAAAATAAAAAATAAAATTGGGAATAGTGTTGGCTGTGAAATGGTCAATTGACTATGGACATTATATATATAAAACCAACAAATACTAAAGCTTCCAACTCCATTTCATATATAGCCATTGCTCGTAGTTGGTCTTTTTCCCCCTACTACCTCCTTTTTTGTTGGTGGATGATGATCTCAATTGACTACTACAACTCGAAAAGAAATGGATGTTCTCTCCTGAATTCAATTGATCCTAATTCCAAAATCGAGACCTTTTTCTCTTACTAATTCATTCTATAACCCTAGTTTATGACATGCCGTGAATTCTCTTGAAAGAGAGGGGTGCCTTCAAGAACATGGACATAGGTGATGCATGGTTGTCGTCAGCTCGTGTCGTAAGGTGTTGGGTTAAGTCTCGCAACGAGCATAACCCTCGTGTTTAGTTGCCATCGTGGAATTTGGAACCGTGAACATACTACTGGTGCTAAAGCTATAAGGCCTGAGTCTATTCTTATACCATAGGCAATAGTACAAAATCCAATGTATAAAGAAGCCTAAGTCAACGCTGAAGCCTAAACTGATGCATTCGAGTCTGCGGAATCTAAGAAAAAAAAAATCTTTCATGCGACACATCACAAGAAGCTAGAGATAGATTTTCAGACGTGGATGAATGCCTTAAAGATCGATATGACTATTTGTTAGGGAGTAGTAATATCATTTACGCAGGTCAGTTGAGTGAGGCTTACTATATCATACATTTATGTGATCTTACTCGAAATTTGGATGACTCATACTAGAATAATCCATTGCATAGGCACATCTTTTTTTCTCTCTTTCAATAAACCGAGATCAATAAGGACAGAGCTAATCGTAAAAGGAAGAAAAATTATACTGTTTGTGACCTGTACTCGCTTCTAGAGATAGATATGAAAGAAGAGGAATTGGGTAGACTCTGCCCTAAATGGCGCACAACTAAAACATAGTGCGGTAGGGGCGCTTAGTCGTGTACGGCCCGAAAGCTGTTGCTTGTTTGATTCTTCCTTTTCGCGAATCCTTTGAGCCTTCTCGCTTGATATTCGTGAAGGTGATATCGTCTTAAGATCTGGAGAGCTTCGTTTAGACGGATATGAAAACCCTCTGCAGATGGGTGGAGAATCATTGGGGGACCCTAATCTCTTAAAGCAACTTATTCATTAGGGAATACCGGCCAAATGAGTATGTCTGTCGCTTCCTTTCATAAGGACTGAGCCGAAGTAACTTTTTTTTTTCTTAGCCTTCTGCTTTTCTTTTTCTTTGAAGGCGAAGTATCTTTCCCCTATGGAGGGGGTCTATCCACTTCTCTTTATTTTGGAATATGGGCAGAAGTCTCACCATCCTTCTTTTTTACTACATGAGAGTGCTTACCTTGATTCCTACTGTTCTTCCAGGGAATCCGTCTTTGATAAAGCATTTGCCAAATAGATCTTTGCTTTAATTTTCATTGAGCTCTTTTCCTTTCTGATGCATTTAGCTAGGCTAGGATCCGAGCAACCCCCAGACGCTAGCCTTGACCAATAACAGGTGCCAACCTGCCGCTCATAAATGTCTACTTTGATGTACGTGCTGGGCATGAATGATTGACAATAGAATTCCATCTTTGTTGATAGCCCCCTATAAATGTGCACTCACTAAACTCGAAGCATCTTGGATACATTGATATCAATGAAGTCACCACCTTTTTTTTCTTTTCGAAACAACATTCTTTTAACTTATAACTAACAACTATTGGCTTTAACTAGACGAAATAAGTAACCGCAACAGGTTTCACATCAGTGTACGCGCTTGTTTTAGTTAAGGTGTTGTTCTTTGTTCCTTCCAAAAAAGAATTTCTCATTGGCAAACCCATGTCACTTTGTGTAGTCTTGCAACGATACTTCCTAAAAAGATGATCACCAACAAAGCCAGCTTTGTGTATCGACGACATAGAAAACAAAGTTGCAAGATAAGCCCAACTCTATATATGTGACGATAGTTGACAATTTCAGAGTGACCTCACCAATCTTTCTTTTCTACCACTCTAAGCAAGAAAGCCTAATTGTTCCAACCAAGACTTGGAAACCTTAAATCCTTAGAACCCTTAACTGTTCATCTGCCAGTACTATCATAGCTACCTACTCGACCTAACGGACCTACTTTCTCTCTTGCTCCTTAGTTGCTTACCTGGCTTCTGAGATAAGGTTTTGATTCTCGAATTTTGTAAACCACCATTCAGTTGCACGTTTTGGATTTTTTGTTTTAGTCTGTAATTGACCCTATTGGGTTTGGTACAACACAACTACTACTATCTGAAACCTCCATAGGAGGCTGGCTTTTAGAGATTTGAAGAGAGAGCTTGACTCCTTCTTTATTTAGTATCAGGCTGGGGGTAAAGAAGTTCAGGAGGGGGAGTCGAGCAAATCGTGTGTTCAATAACCTTCTCAAGCTCTACTTGATTGCCTCGTACAACATCAACTTCAACTGGATCAAACTGAAGATGTCTTCTTTTAGCTTAGCCTACTCACAAGAACTACTAGATTGCTAAACCATTATAACTCTTCTCTAACCCTACAGTTAACAAGGGGCTACGTGCCTTATATCTAACTCCCAACTAGATGGGAACAAGAGCTACCATCTACTTTATTCTATTATTTCCTTCTCATGATCATAAACCACCATCCTAGCTAGGGGGATGAGGAGTGAAGTCATGACTGGGATAATTAAAAGAGTCTCGAGCAAGGAATCAAGAAACAAATGTTTTGAGAAAATGTGAACATTCTCTAATAGGGATGTAGCTCTCCAACAAGAGGAGCAAAGATAGTTGTATTTCAGAGGAAGGAAATTCGTGTGACTAATGCTATATGACCGATAGCACATAAATAGAACGAAGAATGGGTAGAACAGAAAGAGGTCCTCCTAAGAAGTTGTTCACTGAGTTTCACAGTACGAGAGAGAGTGGGGAATAGGTCGAGTGAACTCCCTCTTAAGCCGAAAATAGAGAAGCAAGTCCCTTTCTAATCCATTCATTTGTGTAAGTATGGAAGATCCAGAGTATAACCTTTTTTTTTTCTTCGAAAGAGCTTAACTAATAGGGCACCGGTGGTTAACACCCCAAACCATAGAATGATTCTAGAGGGCCAACATTTTCATTTATCAAGGTGTGTATGAATTTACCTTCGAAAGGTATTAGCAAGTACCTCAACATGGAACATTCTAAAGCATAACCATATAAGGTGGTAGTGGGGGGTGGGGTGGATAGAGTGAGTTGAGCTTTTCTACTAATGTTAGGAGGAAGAAGCTTGACAAATGTTGATCAGATTATGTTTCAAGAACTTTGGGGCTATTGTGAATCAGGGGAGAAGATTGAAGATTTGTGTGGAAACAAAGGTCGGGCCTACTTGCGTTCCTTGCGAGGCTAGGCAAATAGGAATAAGAATGAGATCAGTCGGACCTGAGGAGAGAAAGATCATAGATTGCTGCCTATCATTGACTCAGGGAAATGTTCTTTTTATATCCTCGGAATGGGGATGAGAAAGAACGACAAAGAAGCATCACAGCGAAAGCAGAACCAAAACCAAAGAGAGATGGAGCTTCCGAGATACTTTTCCCAATCTCTGTAAGTCGAACACCATCCCTTGACTTATCTAGGGCATCAGCTCTGTGGTGGTAGGACCGTTTTTACTACCAAATAAGACTACAAAGGAATGGATGCTGGGGAACTCTCATTCGGTCTCCCCATTTAGGTAGTAAAGATGAGTCTTATTGCCAAACCTTGCCAAGACACCAAGAGGTTTGTGAAAATCCTTAGTTAGTCAGAGTCTAGTCCTATTTTTATTTATTTATGTGTATGTTTATATATATATATATATATATATATATATATATATATATATATATATATATATATGCTTAATATATTATCACACACACACATAGATATATGTAATATTTATATATTGTTAACATAAAATATATATCATGTTTAATTTATGAGACTATCTTTACGGGCAGGTATATATATATGTGTGTGTGTGTGTGTGTGTGTGTGTGTGTGTGCGAGTTTGGGGAATATAGTGAATTCATATTTATAAATAGAAATATTTAAATTGTGAATCATTTAATTTAAAATTAAAATTCAATTTGAATGATAATTTTTTGTATTTCATTCCTAATAATATTGTAAGTAATTAGTTAATATTTTCTCTATAGTTAAATTATTAATTGATAAATTTTATAAATGTAACAATAATATTTTAATTGTATAATTAATATTGGATTGAGAAAATAAAGCGTTTGATTTAAATAAATTTCATACAGTTAATTAAAATTTGGGAATGGAAAAGTTGCATTTTAGTGTCACGCATTTGACGAATTTTATTTAGTTAAATTCTTAATTTAGGGCCTGTCATCGTTAAGTTCACAGGTGGCACCGATTACGATGATATTTCGATGATAGCCTATTGACAATGCAAATATCGAGGTAAATATACTGTTTTTTATGTAAATTGTCAAATTACATTTTTGTACTAAATTGTGAAAAAAAAAAGGTTTATTAAAATCAACGGTTTTATAACGTTACGTGAATCAAATAAATTTTTAAATGTAGAAAGTGAATTTTATAATTATCCTGCTATGTCATAGTTTGATTTCGACAGGAGGGCATGTCCTAAGAGATGTTGTTGATCCTAATAGGAAGACATGTCTTGTAGGACGTTGTGTTGTGACCCTAGAGGATGGCATGTCCTGCGGGTGGTTGATATATATATTACTATTGTTATTGATTATCATTATGATATGGTGGTTTATACCATGTGGTGGTTCTACCATTAGAGGTATTGAATGACCCTAACATTGATGGCAACTTTAAATTGTACAGATTACGGTACCGTTATAACTCCCAATCGTGAGGTAAACAATCCTATAATTAGTAAGAAAATATGTCTGTGGCATTTTGTTATATAAAAGTGACTTGATCGGTTGATTTATATTATATTTCTTTATCTTGATGATATTTGTGAATTTCGATATTATTCAGTATGGTTATATTTTATTTTGAAAAATGGATTCTGACAAATGTACTTGATCCATAAATTACTTTTATATTATGAATACAGTGCACCAATCAAATATTTTATCTCAAGTACATCAGTTAGATACGAGTTTACTACTGGTGCTAGGTAGAGTCGAAGGATGTAGTTGTATTTACGGAATAGTCGGTTGTGCATAACCGCTGAATTTTGAGTTGGTAAAAAAATTATATATATATATATATTTTTTAAAAATCTATGTCAATGAATAGTTTAAATATATTAGTAGTTGGTCGGGTAACATCAAGTTAAGATCACGTGTGGCCTCAAGCGTTGGGGCCCTCGGTGGGGTGTGACAAAAGTCTTCGATGGATAAAATCAAATCATTTGGACTAGTTTAACTTGAATTTTATTGGACAAAGATACTGTCTTTGTACGGGTGTCTTGGGGTACCTCACTCATTTTCCAAGCATAACTAATACCTAGATTTTGTAATATTTTTGTTTAGCCATTTTTCAGACTCAAACTTTTGGACAATTTCAAAAAATTCAAATAATATTTTTCCGAAAATCCCAGTGACCTAACACACTATTTCAATTCAATGCTAAGTAGCGACTAATTTTCTTTAAAACTCCACCCAAACTACTTTTTCAAAAATCGGGCACATACAATGCCTTATCTCCTTTATTTAAAATAAATAGGACTTCAAAAAATATTTTCCAAAAGTGTTTAAAAAACACATTATTGCCTCAAATGTCTCTTTTCAAAACGGGGTTCGTCAACTTGTAAATAATCTTAACAACAAATTAATGACATATCATGACCAGGCAAGGAATAATAAAGCTAGACTGAATCAACACATAATACCTCCCATTGTGATGCTTATAAAAAAACACCTCCCATTGTGATATTATTTTTTGTATGAGCTTCTCATGCATAAATCTGTATCAATCCTAATACTTGTATTGTATCCATCAAATTTTCATATTAAAATAACACGACTTTCCATTGTATACCTGAATAAACCTTAAACACACAATAAAGAACATTTAATATCAATGTATGTCAATTTAGAAGTAAATGTCGAGTTAAACTTATCAATCAATGCTTCACTATACAAATAAAAACATTGTTTTTTCTTTATATCAATGCTTCACTATACAAATAAACGCATTGTTTTTTCTTGATATTGAGCATTCACTGATATACTATACATAAATTAACTTGTTGTTATGTGAACTATATTTATACATCAAATCCCATACTCTATATATATTTGAACATGTCAATTCACTTGACATTCATAAAAATACACAAAGTGAATTTAAACATATTGTATTAGCAATAGTTAATTAACATTAACTGTACTTCTCAGTATTGTACATTCAACAACATACAATTAATTGAATTTTCTTTAGAATTAATGTTCATTACGATTTAAAAAAAAAAAATCATAATCATTTGTGTGGATCTGAAATAGAAATGACGAATAATTTTTTGATCAATTTAATGAAAAATGAACCCTGACTAGGATGCCCCCAATTCTTGAAAGTGAAATTTTGCTACAGCTTTGACAAGAGGAGTCATACATTCGAATATGAAAATATACATGAAGAATCAAAACTTCTTGAGCAATTAATTTAATGGAAAGTGAACATTCACTACAATTTGACGTAAATAAATCATGTACACACATAAAAACATAACTCAAGAATCGAAACTAGTTGCATAATTTAACATTCAATATTGTTCAATAACCAGAAACGAATACTTTAATACTGCAAGACAAAAGTCATTTATTCGATATGATTGAAAACTCAACACAACAACACAATAAAAATTCAACACAGTAGGAATCTTATTAAAACGACCGAACCTCAACAATGTCAATCTAAAGTGAACAACAAGTGTTTTCTAGTTCGTTGGAGTTTCACAAAAACATATAATACGATTTGAATAAAATCTTACTTGTGATACTTTTCAAACCGTCCCATATCTTGATCTTAGATCCTCCGTTATGCGATGGAATATGGAGCGTTGCATATGTAATTGATTTAAAGCTTTCAAGGAATATCAAAATGAAAGATGGAATATTAGAATTAAAAAAAATCCTGTTTTGCAGGAATGGAAATCACATGCAAGTCTATACTTGAATGTTTTAACTAAATATATTTTTTTTTGTGTAAAAAAAGTTCAATAAAAATAATTAGTGTTAATATTTATAAATATTAATGTAATATATGAACTTGACCCACTTGGCCCATTACGGCAAAATCCTAACCCTAAGGTCTCCTATGTCATACTTCAGCCCAGGCCCCCCAACACCCGAGGGCAGACGTGACATCAACTTGATATTGTCCGACCAACCAATCAGTATATATATATATATATATATATATATATATATATATATATATATATATATATATATACAGGTACTGCTATCAATTTTTTTTTTCAAAAAAATATTTATTGATTTCGAAACTCAGAAATATACGTGTCCCAAATATCTATAACAAAATTACAAAAAAATTGAATCTTTCACGGTTTACAATAGTCCTACCAATCCTCAAAACGACACCACCATCTGACTCTGCCTAATGCCAATAGTAAACCCGTCTCTAGCTGCGGTACCTAAGACTAAATATTTTATAGGTGTACTGTCTTCATAATATAAAAATAATGTATGAATCAAGTATAATTATCAAATACCACTTTTCAAAACATAATATAAAGATAACCGTATACTGAGCCAAAATAAAATTCCACAACTATCATCATAATAAAATAAATGAATTTAAATTAACCAATCAAATTATTTTGATATATAAATAAATACCACACACATATTTTTCTACTAGCCATAGGATCGTTTCACCTCACGTTCGGGAGTTATGATGGTACCGTAAACTGTACAACTACACAATCTAAAGTTGTCATCAGTGTCAGGGTCATTTAATACCTCCAATGAAAGACACCAATATGTGGTATAAACCACCATATCATGATGATAATCATCATCCTCAACAACAATAACGACAATAACAACAGATATCAACCACCTGCAAGATTTGCCCTCTTGTCAGTTCACAATACAACGTCCTATAAGATATGTCCTCCTGTTAGGACCAACAACATCCCGCAAGACATGATCTACTGTCGGGATCATACTATGGCATAATCAAATAATAAAATCACTTTCCGCATTTAAAAATTTACTTGGTCCGCATCATATTATAAAATAATCCATTTTAATAAACTAATTTATTTTTTCCACATTTTTGTACAAAAATGTAATTTAACAATTTACATAAAATACAGTACACTCACCTCGATTGTTTTGCGCTATTTAATACGCTATTGTCGTAATGTAGACGTGGTCGGTGTCGCTTATAAACCTAACAACAAAGTGGCCTAAACTAAGAATTTATTTAAAGAAACCTAATATGCGATGCATGACCCTAAAATACAATTTTTCCCTTTACCAATTTTTTCGATTACACGAAATTACTAAATGCCCAATTTCTTAAGTCAATATTAATTGTACAAAAATTATTATGACTACGATTACAATTTTTTTTCCTTATTAATAACTTAATCTATAGAAAAATATTAATCGACTATTAATAATGTTATTAGTCAACAAAATACTAAAAATTGTCGTTTTAATAAAATTTATAAATTTTATTTTAAATCGTATTTTTCAAAAATTAGATATATCTATACCTGTTATATTTTTCGAACCCACATATATATATATATTTTTGGCATATAAATATACATGTATACATGTCCGTACAAATAGTCTCATAAATTAAACGTGATATATATTTTATGTTAATAATACATATATATATATATACACACACACACACTAGCATATAACCCGTGTCTGAAGGTACGAGTGTAAAAAGTATCAACCTTAAACACCATTCCCCTTCCATTTTGTTTTGGTTTGGTTTGACACGTGTCAAATGGATACATATGTATGAATATATATGGTGGAAAGATTTTTCCTTCTTTAAGAAGGAAACATATTACACCACATATTATTATTATTATTATTATTATTATTATTATTATTATTATTATTATTATTATTATTATTATTATTATTATTATTATTATTATTATTATTATTATTATTATTATTATTATTATTTGTTTGTGTATAAAACTGGTACACACCTAGAATATGATCTAGTCAGATGATAGGTGGGTCCTTTGCTGAGGTGGAGTTGTTGGTTGAAAATTTTTCGGGTGAGATGTGCTGGGTCTTTGAGGGACTGACCTACTATATCCAAAGTCTTGCTCCTTAGGGAGTGTACCTACAGAAGGCTCAGACCGAGATTTATCCCAGTGAAGCCCCTCTGACGTGGTAATTAGTGCTCAGAGAGAAAAGGTACGGTAATACGGTAAATACACAAATGAACTCGCGCGTAATGTAAGTGTATTCAAACGTACCTCAGGCTTACATAGTCCCTGATATATATAGGTGTTGGAGATGATTAGTCGGGCCTAAACACGGTTAATTAGTCGAAACCCTGTGTTTAGCCGATAATTTGTGGTGTTTAGGAGATAACTATTAGGCTTTGGCTTTTGGTCCCATTTAACAAAGCCCACGAGCCTCTGTCAGGCCTGGGACGGTGAGCTGGTAGAGGAGAGCGGAGATCCATGGAGTCTTGGAAAAGAAACAAGGTGAAAGGGGGAGTCAGTCGAAGTGAATAACTGAGTCCCTAAAAATGATCGCCTAGGGTACGATGTAGAGCCCAGAATGGTACGTCCCCACAGAGCTCTTTGCTCTTCCTTGGATAAAAATGATATTCTAGAGAGGAGCCGTGGTCGGTATATGATCCAACGTGGTGTTGTGGATTTCGAAATGCATCCCTATCACTACGATGACGGACACGTGGCTGGGTCCACAGTGTTGACTCAGAAGTATCCAAAAATACCCTCATCAGCTGTCCCCTAGCCGTACGGCGAGGGAACTGGGGCGGTCAGGGTTATCAATTCCTGACTGGAACGGGCATCCTAGAGACTTTGAAGCGTGAGAAATACTTCTGACTGACATTTTTTCAAGAGTTAGTTTTTTCCAGAGGAGCTTATTCAAAATAGGTCTCCATACGGCTGAGGTCCGAGCTCGAGTAGTACAGTAGGGCGACTCTGAATTTCGTCGTTTTTTTAGGACGACAATTTTTCAAGAGTGGAACTTTTCTAGAGGAGCTAATTTGAAATAAAACTGTTGGTACATAAAACTGGTACACACCTAACGTATGGTCCAGTTAGATGACAGGTGGGTCTTCCTGCTGAGGTGGTGTCATCGGTTGGAAATTCTTCGGGTGAGATGTGCTGGGTCTTAGAGGGACTGACCTGCTATGTCTAGAGTCTTGCTCCTCAGAGAGTGTACCTACAGAAGACTCAGTCCGAGATTTATCTCGGTGAAGTTGCTCTTGCGTGATAATCAGTACTGAGAGAGAAAAGGTACAATAATACGGTAAGTACACAAATAAACGCGTGCGTAACGTAATTTTATTCAAACGTACCTCGAACTTATATAGCCCCCGATATATATAGGCGTTAGATATGATTAATCGGGCCTAAACATGATTAATTACTTGAAACTCTGTGTTTAGCTGACAATCCGGGGCATTTTGGATATAACTGTTAGGCTTGGACTTTTGGGCCCATTTGGCAAAGCCCGCGGGCTCTGTCAGGCCTGCGGCGATGAGCTGATGGAGGAAAGTAGAGATCCATGGAGTCTTGAAGAAGAAACAAGGTAAAAGGAAAAGCCAGTCAAGACGAACGACTGAGTCCCTAAAACTGATCGCCTAGGACACGGTGTAGAGCCCAGAACGACATGTCCCAGGATACAAATGAGGTTCCAGAGAGGAGTCGTGGTCGGTGTATGGTCCAACATGGTGTTGCGGATTTCAGAATACGTCTCTGTCACTACGATGACGGACACGTGGCTGGGTCCACAGTGTTGACTCAGAGGTGCCCAAAAATACCATCATCAGCTGCCTCTCTAGCCCTGTTCGGCGAGGGAAGTGAGGCGTTCAAGGCTATCAATTCCTGACTAGAACGGGCATCTTGGAGACTTCGAAGCGTGGGAAATACTTCTGACCGATATTTTTCCAAGAGTTAGTTGTTTCCTAAGGAGCTTATTCAAAATAGGTCTCCATACGACCGAGGTCTAGGCTCGAGTAGTATGGTAGAGCGACCCTGAATTTCGTCAACTGTTTAGGATGATAATAAAATTGTTCGTGTATAAAATTGGTACATACTTAGAGTATGGTCTAGTCAGATGATAGGTGGGTTCTCCTACTAAGGTGTAGTCGTCGGTTGAAAATTCTTCGGGTGAGATGTACTGGGTCTTGGAGGGAGTGACCTGCTATATCCAGAGTCCTGCTCTTCAAGGAGTGTACCTACAGAAGGCTTAGACCGATATTTGTCCCGGTGAAACCCCTCCAGTATGGTAATTAGTGCTCAGAGAAAAAATTTACAGTAATACGGTAAGTACACAAATGAACTTGCATATAATATAAGTGTATTCAAATGTACCTCGGGCTTACATATCCCCCGATATACATAGGCGTTGGAGATAATTAGTTGGGCTTAAACACGGTTAATTAGTCAAAACCCTGTTTAGTTGATAATCCGGGGCGTTTAGGAGATAACTGTTGGGTTTGGGCTTTTGGACCAATTTTTCAAAGCCCGCAGGCTCTGTCAAGCCTGCGGTGGTGAGTTGATGGAGGAGAGTAGAAATCCGTGGAGTCTTGAAGAAGAAATAAGCTAAAAAGGGGAGTCGGTCGAGGCAAACGGCTGAGTCCCTGAAACTGATCGCCTAGGGCACGGCGCAAAGCCTAGAACGACATGTCCTTGAAAAGATCCTCGCTCCTCCCTAGATGTAAATGAGGTTCCAAAGAAGAGCCGTAGTCGGTGTATGATCCAATATGGCAGTGTGGATTTCGGAATGTATCCCTATCATTACGGCGACGGACACGTGGCTGGGTCTACAGTGCTGACTCAGAGGTTCCCAAAAATACCCTCATCAATTGCCCCCTAGTCTTGTGCGGCAAGGGAAGTGAGGCGGTCAGGGCTATCAATTCTTGGATGGAACGGGCGTCCTGGAGACTTCGAAGCGTGAGAAACACTTCTGACCGACATTTTTCCAAGAGTTAATTTTTTCCTGAGGAGCTTATCCAAAATAGGTCTCTATACGGCCGAGGTTCGGGCTCGGGTAGTACAACAGGGTGACCTGATACGTGTGAAAAACCTATATATTTTCAATCCAAATTTGTTAGTTTTCGAGTACGTTTATAGTTATTTTTATTATGTTTTAATTAGTTTTTATCTTTTTATATAATTCAGGTGTGTGGGACAAAAAGATAGGAAACTAGAGCTAAAACGATAAGATTGAACCAAAGCGGTTCGAAGTTACGGTGGATAAACAAGCTCGGAGGCTAAAAAAATGAAACAGGCCCATCGCTTAGGCGTCCAGACCACCGCCTAAGCGGTGAAGATGCTGAGAAGAGGCCAGCTGGAGCAGATGCACGCCTGGGTGGCATGCATGTACGGCCAGTGCGCCTATCGACGTGTTCATCGATCTAGGGATATTTTTCTTATGAATAGAGAGTAAGGGCCTCATTTTAACGCATTCGAGTGCTCTAGTCGCTTTCTTTCTAAGACGTTTCTCTGTACAATATTTTTATTTTTGAAATATTTTCTCACATTTGTAGCTCTGAATATTCTTCTCCTCTAAGAGTAGCTCATGGAGTAATTCAGGCTCCGGCACGTTGGAGTGAGCCTTCCCCTATGCCGAGGATGCCAGACAGCGCACAGGCGTCCTGAACTCGTCTTCTTCTTCTCTGGCGATTCAGACACCATCGCCCAGGGAAAAATCCTCCCTGGCTGACCTGGTGTCCTTGATCGATTACCCTGACGAGCGCAGAGAAGAAGGCTCCTCGCAAGAGTCCATTTTTGCCTCCATTCCGGAGGAGGAGGACCGCGTAACATAGACAGTGTTCCTCCAAGCAATTCCCCTGGTACCGTGGCCCGTCTGCGGTCCAGGACCTAAGAGTTTGCACTCCATTACTCCCGTTCGGAGTCCTCTCTGGGATCTTTAGTCCAACGTAACTGAGAAGGACCTGGTGCAAGCTTGTAGCCTATGCACCTTCTCGGATACTGTCGTGACGAGGATGCCTTATGCTGGGATGGATCATATAGGGATTAACTTTATTTTCTTAAACGTGTTTGATTTCGTTTAGTCTGCAATAATGGTGTTCGACGTATTTGACAATCTCTGTATCTAAAACTCCTCCGCCACCTCTCTCGAGTATAAGACGGGGGATGTAAGGTAACTTTGTGTCAATGAAGAAGTCCCCCTCAACGTCTTAACGACCATAGGTTGCGTGAGTCTTGCCCCAACCTCATTAATTGCACACAAAACTTCAGTTCGTAAACTTCATCGCCACCTCTCCCGAGTGTAAGACGAGGGATATAACGTGACTTCGTGTCAATAAAGAAGTCCCCTTCAACATCTTAACGACCCTAGGTCACGCGAGTCTCACCCCAACGTTATTGATTTCATGCGTTGTGTTTACCCTATTGACAATTTCAATTCTAAAAGTTCCTCGCCACCTCTCCCGAGTGTAAGATGAGGGAATAAACGACTTCGAATCAATGAAGAAATCCTCATCAATGTCTTAACGACTCTAGGTCGCGTGAGTCTTGCCCCAACGTCATAGATTGTCCAGAATCCTAACCCCGACCGAGTTATTGGATTGTGACGTTTGCTTATTCTATTTCGAATCCGGGATTTGTCAAACCCCGTATTCTTGATATGTAAATCTAAGCACAATAAACACACAATATGATAAACACACTCAAACATTGAAGAACAATCATCAAAGAAACGCAACTAAACCAAAACTACGTTTTTATAAATGATATTAATCCCATACATAATCCACGTTTAACTTATGTCCATAGCGGTTTATACAATTAAAACTAGGCTAAACATGCTCAAACATACATAGAAGATAAGAAATAAAAGGAAAAATGGGTGAACTTAGTCGACATCCGAAGATTAGCCGCTAAAACTGTCCACCAAATGGTTCTCCTTCTCTGCGTGTTGATCTTCTCCGTCAGATATGTTTGAGCACTTCCCATACTCTCTCTATATCCTAACCTAAGCCTTAAGGCCTGTAATAGTCGGAGAGGAGTCAAGGAGAAAGGAGGAAATGAGTATTTATAAGTAAAATATCTAAATAAATATCTAATACTGCGCAGAGGCCACCGCCGCGGCGGTGGAGTATGTTGGTTAAGGTTCGCCTAGGTGGTCGATTGGGAAAACTTTCTGCTGATTCACCGCTGCGGCGGTGTATTTTACTGTCGTGGTGTTGGGTAGTTAGTAGCCTATTTTTGTTCTCTACTTCTTTACCGCCGCGGCGGTGGGATTCACCACTGCGGCGATGGTCTGTCAGTGGCCTTTGGTTTTTCTCAGCATCTTCACCGCCACGACTGTGGTTTGGACGTCGCGGCGGTGGGCTTGTTTGCAGAATCTTGTCTCCTTGCTTATTTTTCCACTATTCTTCGACCGTTCTCGATACGAATTGATCGTTTATGCTCCGATTTCATACCTTTTCACCCCACGCACCTGTTTTAATACAAAAAGAATAAAAACATATTAAAACATATAAAAATAACTATAAACGTACTTAAAAACTAACAAATTCGGTTTGTAAATATAGGAGTAATTTACGCCTATCAAGTGCACATTTTCAAGTTTTGATGAGATACAATCATCTTATATTTTTCAATCACATTTTTATATATGTTCATGAACAGTTTAAATATTGGTTGGCTTACAATCTTCATTATTTTGTTGTCTAATTGCAAGTATATTAATTTGGGGGGAAAGGTGCAAGTGAATTAGCATTTGTCCAACTCCCTGGGGTATGGTGGTTTTGATTTCACTCGATTTCACGTATCAGATTTTATTTCTGATTTGGACAAGCTCCAACTCTAGTTTCCTAGTATGCATATTTTATGGTTGGAGGAAAACAATGTCTACAGTAGAGGTGGCATATGGGTTGCGTGAAGTGCAACTCATCAAAAGAAAAAACACAAGTTATTGGTAGAATTTGTTGGACCTTTTTATGGTTTAAATTCTTTAGTACTTGTTTTTTTTGAGGTGATAAATACTTTTTAGGATGTTACATAAATAAAGGGGATATATATATATATATATATATATATATTTATTTATTAATGATGTCTCTGTTTTCGTATATGTACAGGTGCGTCTTTTTGGCTAATTGGACATTTGATGTGGTTCCACTCTTCTAAGGGAATTTTGAGATTATTAGTTTAGATTATTGATTTATGTTAAATTATGAGTTCAATTTATATTATTTCATCAATGTATTTTTTTTGGGTATTGTTTGGGAATATTAGATTTATATCCACAATTATTTATATTTTCTTTTGGAATTTTGTTCGTGATTAATTGCTAAGATTTTTCTTATTTTATTGAGATTATCTTGAAACATTTATCAGTTAAATTGTTCGTCACTAATTATAAAAATAAATATTAACATTAATTTTTAAGGGTATTTAAAATTGCCGCTTTACAAAAAATTTAATAGATGGTAAATGCAAAATATTTACCAACTAAATTGTTAATTGCTACTAAATATAAAAAAGTGGCATTTAAATTTTTCGTTGTAGGAAATCTAAGTTAGCCATTAAATATTTAAAAAAAATTATTTAATATGTTTATTTATTTTTAGCGGGCATTTAAACTTGCCACTATATAATATATAAATAGCCGCTAAATTTTTTAAATTTAGTGGTTAAATCGTAGTGGCAATTAAAAATTAGCCGCTATAACCTATAACGACTGCACTATTGGTAGCAATTGTATCAATTGCCGCTAAAACTTTTAGTGGCTAAAAAATGAGTTTTTAGCGGCTAATAGAATTATCGCTAAAACCCATTTTTGTTGTAGTGCAAAGGGCACACCAGTCACCCCCGGTTTTCATTACATTGTTCCTCCACCAGCTGACCGCTAAACTTCACCTTCCCATTCACTTCTAGGTCCGAGCAGTCTGCGGGGAGCTTAGTCTGTATCCCTCACAACTGGCTCCGATTAGTACGAAGATAGTGATAGCGGTGTGCATTATCTTCAAGGCAGAATGGGTTGAACCAAGCCTTGAACATTTTCGTGCTCTCTTCTTCACCAAGTCTCTGCCATTGTATGTTGGGCTATGCTACGTGTACTCCAGGTGGGTATTCTTGACTGACACGAAAGCCCTCGCGCCAAAGTGGAAGCCGAGGTATTTTTACTTTGGTGGTAACGGTTGGGAGTTCAGCCCTGACAAGGAGGACTACTCGAATCCTATTCAGTGACACTGGGGACACACTAGTATGGAAATCTTGAGGGTGGCTGAGGGAATGATGCTCTAGGCACTTTGCGCTTATTGGGTTCCTGTCTTGCTTTTACAGAGTACGGGAAACCGGGTAAGAAGTTGCACAAGGCACAAGAGTTGAGTCTTGAGATCATTGTGCAAAGAGAGAGAATCCAGAGGATACCCTTCAACCAAGTAAACAAGTTGCTAAGCTCGACTTTATATGATATCTACTTCTACCGAGCTCCGTCTTTGCCCTCTGCTGAGCTCCCGCCGAGGCCTGAGAGCAGTAAGAATTTTTCTTGATCGTTCATTTTTCATACCTAAGGTCTGATACTTGGAGTCGTGATTTCTTGGCAGGTATGGACAGCGTTGCTTTGCTGAGGAAGATTGCTGCTAAGAAAAAGGTTGGGGCTACAGGGAGTCCCAGTATTGAGTAGGGGCAATCCTCCTAGGGTAGTGCTCTACTTTCCCAGCCTCCGACTCATACCAGGGCGAAGACTGAAGAGTCCTATACCAAAGCACGGGGGTTGGACACCAGGGCGACTCTGCAGGAGAGGAGCAAGTGTCCTGCTGGGGAGCTGACCAAGCAAGGTACACAACAGAGTAGACGTCTCCCAAAGCCAACACTAGCTATTTCTATCCCTATTGAGGCTTATCTCGATTTTTTTGGAGTCGAGAATACTGGGGTGGAGGTCAAAACTCGCCTGCTGAACAACCCAGCGCTCGTACCAGGGTTCCTGGGTTGGGTGACCCCTCCGGCTGATATGAAAAAATCGCTAGTACCAGCCTTGAGTGACTTGTCGGAGACGTCTACAAAGACCTGACGAGGGTAAGTGCTTCAGCCTTTCTCAGCAGTTATATTATTTGCAAATCATCTTGAGTTTCTCAAACATGTTCCCATCTACCCAACTTGCTTCTTTTGACCGGCTGCCTTTTGGTATCACTGGCTGCCAGACCAGATATTTTTCGAAGGTGGACTTCTTGCTGAGGAGGACTCTCAACGAGCCTCTCTAAAAAAAGTAATGAGGTAGAGGCCGATCGAACGGAGAATCTTGGACTCCGGACTAATCAGCAAAATCTCAATTTGCGGATTGATAAACTCGAGACTGAGATAGCCTCATACAAGCAACGTGCTAAAGACCAGGAGTAGAAGTCTCAGGCCATCGCTGCCCAGGCCAAGGAGAAGGGTAAATCAAAAGCAATGGAACAATGGAAGGAGGGCCCCGGGTATGAAGAGCTTCGGGAGAATATGGCCAGTGACTTCTTGGAGGCTGGAAACAAGGCCACAATGAAGGCCATCCACCGCTTGCGTCCTGACTTCTCTCATGTCCATGTGGAGATGGAGTTCTTTGAGCTAGAGGACAATACCGAGCACGAAGGCTCTGGGTAGGAAGATGCTGAGAGGGACGGTGCTATTGAGGGGGCCTCTAAAGAGGGTGAGCTTGACGTTTCTTCTCCCCTCCTGGACACTCCTAATTTTGAGGGTGGGGAGGACTAATCTCCGGGCCATTACTTCCCCAATACTTGAGTTTTTGTAGACTTTTTACTTATTCTTTTTGTCGACTTGCATTGGGTGGATGATCCCCTCTTTTTTTAACAGGCTGCTTACCCCTTCTTGTACACCTTCTGAATATATGAATGTAAATTATTTTTTTGTGTACTTCTGCAAGTCTGTTCTTCTTCCCGACATTTTTACCACGTCATTCTCTGCCTGGCATGGTTTTTAGAGTTATAAAATTTTGGAAAGTTGTAAAAAACTTCTTGAAACAAAAACTTCAAGAGTTACTTATTGAGTTACTCGTCTCTGTCCAAGGCCTTGGACTCCTACCCCCCAGTCCAGGACACGAGTTGATCGTGAGAAAATCGTGTCGTAGACTTAGGAGGATGCTTTCCTAGGGCACCTGGTCCTCGCAGTCCACAGAGATTCAACACGACGGTTGGTTTCTCGTGGCTGGTCATAGGTGAGTTATCTCTAATCGGGTTTATTCCTAAACCTTTTCAGGTTATCTCATTTTTAGCCCATGCAGGAGCACATTCCTTTTTAAAATGTTGGACTTATTGTCGACTGGTTGGGAGAGGTACTTAGCTGCAGGTCCATAGATCCGATCAATGCCCCGCCATTGGTGGATGACTTTAGTCTTTCCCTGGGTACGGACTATTGACCTTCAGAGAGGGTCTGGTTATCACCCTCGATGCTGAGCACCGGGATAAATCTTGTGGAGAGTCCTCCGTGACGTTGAGTGTTGGGAGGCCATTTAGGGAGAATCACTCATGACCCTGTGGGCTGGGATGTCAATTACTTGGAGGAGCACAAGGCACATTGTATACAACATCTTTTTTATTTGGATAAGCAAAAACTATTACATCGTACAAAGCAAAAGTTATTTACAAAGGGGAATCTTTCCCAGAGAAGTAGCGCTTCAGATGATCAGCATTCCATGGGTGCTTGAGTAGCATATCGTCCTTTGTTTCAAGATTGTAGGTGCCTGGACACATGATCCCGGTGACCCTATATGGACCTTCCCAAGTGGGGGCTAGCTTCCTGGCTCCTTGTTTTTTGGTGGCCAGAGTGACGTTTCTAAGAACAAGGTCACCGATGTCAAAGGAGCGAGGACGGACTCGTCGGTCATAGTATCTCGCTACTCTCTGGTGGTAGGCAGCTTGCCAAATCTAGGTCTATTCCTTTCGCTCTTCGAGGAGGTAAAGGCTCAGTAATAACGTCGCATTATTCTTGATTTGATCAAAGGCCTCGGTAGTTCGGAGAGTCTGAACGCTCATTTCTGTGGAGATGACGGCCTTGGAACCGAAGGCCATCGCAAAAGGTGTTTCTCCAGTTAGAGTTCTTGGAGTGGTGTGGTATGCCTAGAGGACAGAGTAAATGTCTTCTACCTACCATCTTTTTGACTTATCAACTCCTGTTTTCAACCCATGTAAGAGGGTCCAATTTGTAACCTCCACTTGGCCATTTGATTGAGGGTGGCCAAAGAAAGTAAAGTTCGTCCTGATCCCTAGCTCTGCACTGAAGGTGATGAAGAGGGAGTTGTTGAACTAGGTACCAATGTCGGACACAATTGTTCTTAGGACCCCCAAACTGACACACTATGCTCTTCCATTCAAAGTCATAGATTTTTTCGTTGGTAATTCGCGCCAGTGGCTCAACCTCGACCCACTTTGTGAAATAATCAATGGCGACGATCAAGAACTTCCTATGCCCGATCCTTTGGGAAAAAGGGCTCGAGCAGGTCAATGCCCCACTGAGCAAATGGCCATGGACTTGTCATCGGAACCAACACGGTGGGAGGAGCGTGAGGGTACGGGAAAAATATTTGACACTTATCGTGCTTCTTAACGAATTCCATAGCATCCTCATGCATTTTGGACCAGAATTATCCTTGGCAGAGTAGTTTTCCAGCCAGGGGCCTGCCCTCCGAGTGGTTGCCACACAATCCTTCGTGAGTCCCGCTTAGGACATACTTGGCTTCTTTAGGACAGAGACATCTGGAATAGGGGCTTGAGAATGACCTCCGGTAAAGAACTTCATCAATGAGAGTGTACCTTGCTTCCTGGTAGCGTTTCCTTCTGGCCTCCATCCGATCTCCTGGGAGGGTACCTCGCTCCAGGTACTACTTGATTGGGTCCATCCAAGTTGATTGATCAGTGAGTTCACAAATAGTGGTCACAGGATTTGAGGCTGCAATGATTGGGGTGTCAAGGTACTCTATTGGGATGCTCCTCTTTAGAGTCCACTAGACCGCCTAGGCTAGATTCGCCAGGGCGTTAGCGTGCCTGCTCTCTTCACGTGGGATTTGAGACACTTGGATTTTTTTTCAAAATTCGTCATAAGTGCTCTGACCCTTTCCAAGTATGCCAACATACTCAGATCCTTTTCCATGTAGCCGCCGTTAACCTGGTTAACCACGAGTTGCGAGTCACAAAAGATCATGAGACTTTGCACATTGAATTCCCTCGCCAAGTAGAGACCAACAAGCAAGGCCTCATACTCAGCTTCATTGTTCGTAGCCCTGAACCCGAGTCGGAGATCGTATTCAACAACTTTTTTATCAGAGGCTACCAGAATCATTCATGCCCCACAGCCGCTTACATTAGATGATCCATCTGTGAAAAGCTGCCAGGCTGTCAAGTCAAAGTCGCATGGGCTGGAAGAGGTCCCTAGGTCTCCCGAAGATGGAGGCCTCTAATGATTTACTTTTGGATACAGCTCTTCCGAGAAGGTGAGTTCTGCGATGAAATCAGCGAGGAATTCTTTGATGGCCGTTCTCGGTCGATATTTTAAATATGAAACTATCGCAGCTCAAAACTATACTTCATAATCCTTCTTGAGACATCAGGAGAATACAGGATTTGCTTTAGGGGTTGTTCAATCAAAACCACAATGGTGTGTGCCTGGAAATATTGCAGGAGTTTTCTGGAGGCGATTAGTAAGGCATAGGCCAACTTTTCGAATTTTGAGTATCTGGTCTCAGCATCCAAGAGGACCCTACTGGAGTAGTATACAGGGTTATGAACACCATTTTTCTCTCTTACCAGGGTTGCACTTACCGCGGTTGAGGAAGCAGAAATGTATAGGAAAAACTCATCCCCCACCTTAGGACTGTTGAGTAGGAGAGCTGAGGAGAGGTAACATTTCAGATCCCAAAATGTAGCTTTATACTCACTTGTCCAGTTAAAGTCTTTGCTCCCACGAAGCACCTTAAAAAAGGGTAACACCGCTCTGAAGACTTAGATATGAACCGGTTTAGGGCTGCAAGCCTGCCGATTAGCATTTGGATCTCATTCTTTGAGCGGGGTGAGGACATACCAAGTACAGCGGTAATTTGGTCATGGTTGACATCAATTCCGCGCTGAGAAACCATATAACTAAGGAACTTCCCTGCAGAGACGCCGAAGATATACTTGGTGGGGTTGAGTTTCATCCAATGGGTTCTCAGCGTGTCAAAATATTTCTGAAGGTGCGCTAGGTGATTGGGAGCTTGCGATCTTTTCACCAGCATATCATTAATGTAAACCTCCATGTTCTTGCCAATCTCGTCCTTGAACATCTTGTTGACCAACCTTTGGTAGGTGACTCCGGCGTCGCGCAGGCTAAAGGGCATCACCTTGTAGCAGTATGTCCCTTTATCCATAATAAAGGACGTCTTGCTCTTGTCAGGAGAGAACAAGAGGATCTGATTGTAGCCTGCATATGTGTCTTGAAAGCTAAGGAGCTCATGACCCGCCGTGGCATCAATGATAAGATCAATCTTTGGTAGAGAAAAAAAGTCTTTGGGGCAGGCCTTGTTGAGGTCCTTAAAGTCAACGCAGAGTCTCCACTTACCTCCATCTTTAGGGGTGAGCACAACATTGGACAACCAGTCCAAAAATGTCACTTCCTCCACGACACCAGACTTGATCAATTTCTGTATTTCTTCTTCGATGATTTTCTGGCGTTTAGGGTAGAACTTTCTCCTCTTTTGTCTGACTGGAGGATGGTGTAGGTCCATATGTAGCCTGTGCATGACCACTTTTGGATCAATTCCTGGGAGCTCATCATAAGACGAGGTGAATACATCGACGTTATTTCGTAATAGCTTTGTGAGCTCAGCCCGTTGTCCTGGGGTGAGTTTGGCTCCTACTTTGTCAGTCCTTTATTTAAGAGTTAGGTGAATTAAAACTTTAACCATGTTTTCATGTGGGCAGGGGCCTGGCTCCTCATCTCTGGGGTCATTAATCAGCACCAGGACTTCTTCAGCATCTAGGGTCATGAACTCATGAGTTGCCAGCTCAGACCTTCGGGGGTCAGGCCCTGCCACTGGTTGCTATTTATTTTGTTCTAGTGCCCTCCAAGCATAGGCGCGTGATGCCTCTTGGTCACCTCTAACCTCCCAGATCCCTTAACTGGTGGGAAATTTCATGACTTGATAGTACGGGGAGAAAACAGCCTTGAATGCTGAGACAGTCAGTCTCTCCATGATAGCGTTATTAGGTGAAGGTCTGTCCATAATTAAGAACTTAGCCCATATCGTCACGGACTTTAGACTTGTCCCAATCGTGACTGGCAATGAGACCTATCTGAGGGAATTGACCACTTATCCCCTAAAACCAACTAGGGGGGACCTAGTAGGTTGTAGGGTACCGTCCTCTGTTCCCAGCTTGTCAAAGGCCCATTTAAAGATGATGTCAGCTGAACTCCTTTCGTCGACCAAGATGCGCCCCATCCTGAAATATTTGACCACGACAGTGATGACTAGGGCATCCTCATGGGGCCTATGTTCCCCCCAGAGGTTGGCTTCACTGAAGAAGATAACATTGTGTGTGGCAGCATCTACGGTGCTTACTTCATATATGTCTTCGACCGCTTTTCGTTTGGCCATTCGCTCATGCCTCTTTCTAAAAGATGATGTTTCTTTCCTGGAACCGAGTCCACCGTGGATGATGTTGATCTCACCATCCATGCTTTGGTGATTGTCTCTAGCCTCTGCCCTCTAGGGCTGTGGACAGGTACGGTTCCCCCATCTCCTCTCAGCATGAGGCTTTACCAACGGTTTTTTCTCGGCGGGGTGCTCCTGATTCTTCTCCCTCTAGACGTAGTTCCCTAAATAACCTCTGTGAATGAGGGTTTTGATTTCCTGTTTTAGCTAGAAACAATCCTTAGTAGAGTGCCCTCTGTCCCAGTGAAATGCACTGTTTTTGCGGTTGCCCTTCCGAGCGGCTTCCCTCTCAGGGGTGGCGGAGGAGGGAAGAAATCCCTCCCTGAATTCTCCACGAAGATGATGGCTACTGAGGCCGTAAGTGGGGTGAACCCTTATTAGCGATGCCTTGGGGGAGGAAGTGGTCTCTTTTCCCTGGGTAGGGGTTACAGTCTTCCTTCTGCCTGTAACCTTCTTGAGCCCTGGGTTTAATTTGAATCTCTATTCCTTGGTCCCCTCGGCTGGTTTGCCTCTTTTCGCTCTCTCCTGGTGGAAGCACAGAGGCTAGCACCATGGAATCTAGTTCCATGATTTAGAGCTTGATCGAGTGTGAGAGCATGGTTGGAGTAGAGATCGTAGGATAATCTTTGGTGCTGGAGCCCATCAACAAAGGCATTTAGCACAACAGCGTCAGGAAGGTCATCGCATAAATTAGCTTCTCGATTGAAACGCTCAACGTAATTACCTAAAGACTCAGTGGGCTCTTGCCGAAGAGTGAAGATATAAGACACAGTCCTTGGCCTTCGCCGGGAATAGCTAAAACGAGCCAGGAACAACTGCTCGAGTTCTCTGAAGGTGGAGATGGACGCTGGCCTCAAACCCTGGAACCACGATCTTGTAGCACCTATAAGAATTATGGGAAAGGCTCTGCACCGTAAAGCTACAAAGGCCACCTATATGTCTATATGAGACTTGAACATAGAAAGGTGGTCAACGGGATCTGAAGTCCTATCATATGGACTCATCTAGGGTTGGGTGAAGTGCCTCGACGCTACTTTTTCCAGAACCTCATCCGCAAAAGGAGAATTCACCTCCGGAATAATACTCGATCCTACCCGGCCTCCTTACACCTCCTGGAGACAGGTTTCCATGTTGGCCAGGCGATGCTCCATAGCCTCCCCTGCCCAAGGCTCTCTTTGGATCCGACTGTCTGCAACCCAGGCCACAGGGTGATGGGAGAGAAGTGAGTATGAGTGAACCTTACGATTACGCCAACCTTTATAATCGGAACTGGTAGGTCAATGAAGAGAACGACTATTTGGGGACATCGACATATCCCTTGGCACAAATTCGCATGGTAGAGGAGGTGGAGATCTCGGCATTGTAGGGAGGGCCTTCTCTTGTCCTGCAAACTCAGGGTTGCGTTGTGGAGGGCGACCCTAGGGCTCCTTCCCATTTGGAGTGTCCATAAAAATATCGCGGTCTTGAGGTGGCTCATCGGGTGCTGTAGGCTAGAGAGGTGATCCACCCTGAACAAGGGGCAGTGGCAAGCGTGCAACGAGAAGTTGTACATTTGACCTGAACTCCTGTATTTAGCGTTCAAGGAGATCAACCCGAGATGTCTCCACAGCTCTCGAGGGCTATCCTGCAGCCGCAGGTAGCAGAGTGGATAGTCCTACCTGACCATGGGGGGGTAGTTATCTTCGTTGGTAGGTGCTGAGGGGTGTGCGCTTGGATTTTTCGACATGTCTTCTGGTTCTTCTGTTTTGTGTCTATCTAACTAGACCTTGTGATCACCCAAGCTTGGCTGAGCAGATAGCAATGATCGGGGAAAGGCTTTTTGTTCGATTTCCATAGATGGCGCTAAACTGTTGGTGCGTAAAATCGGTACACGCCTAGAGTATGGTCCAATCAGATGACAGGTGGGTCCTTCTGCTGAGGTGGAGTCATCGTTTAGAAATTCTTCGGGTGAGATATGTTGGATCTTGGAGGGACTGACCTGCTATATCCAAAGTCCTGCTCCTCAGAAAGTATACCAGCAGAAGGCTCAGATCGAGATTTATCTCGATGACGCCCCTCCGGCGTGATAATCAATACTCAGAGAAAAAATGTACAGTAATACGATAAGTACACAAATGAACTTGCGCGTAATGTAACTATATTCAAACGTACCTCAGGCTTGCATAGCCCCTGATATATATAGGCGTTGGAGATGATTAGTCGGGCCTAAACATGGTTAATTAGTCGAAACTCTTTGTTTAGCCGATAATTCGGGGCGTTTAGGAGATAACAGTTGGGCTTGGGCTTTTGGGCCCATTTGGCAAAACCTATGAGCCTTTGTCAGGCCTGTGGCGGTGAGCTGGTGAAGGAGAGCGAAGATCCGTGGAGTCCTAGAGAAGAAACAAGGAGAAAGGGGGAGCCGGTTGAGATAAACGACTGAGTCTCTAAAACTGATCGCCCAGGGCATGACGTAGAGCCCAGAATGACACGTCCCTACAGAGCTCCTTGATAGGTGTGAAAAACCTATCTATTTCCAATCTGAATTGGTTAGTTTTTGAATATGTTTATAGTTATTTTTATTATGTTTTAATTAGTATTTATACTTTTTTTATAACTCAGGTGTGTGGGTCAAAAAGATAGGAAACTGGAGCTAAAATGATGAGATCGAACCAAAGCGGTTCGAAGTTACGGTGGATAAACAAGCTTGGAGGCTAAAAGACGAAACAGGCCCACCGCTTAGGCGTCTAGACCACCGCCTAAGCGGTGAAGATGCAGAGAAGAGCAAAATGTTACTTACGGATGACCGCCTGGGCAGAAATTCTACCGCTTAGGCAGAAATCCAGCGGAGGACGAAGAAGGGCTATTGACAGCCGCTCGCCTAGGAGAAGTTTTCTTCGCTTAGGTGGAATTTCAACATAATGTTCTCCAATCCACCGCCTATTTTACCGCCTAGGCAATCAGACTTAACTGACCTAATTCCGCCTAGGCAGAATTTCCACCGCCTAGGCGGATTTGCCCTGCACAGCCTTTAGATATTTTTAGGATATTTTTGCTATAAATATCCCCTCTCCTCCCCATTTGGCCGGATCTCTCTTCTCTCTCTTGTATTTTTGAGCCCTTTAGGCTATACTTAAGCCTAGGGTTAGGAATTTTAGTGGTGGAGCTCGCATCCCGAAGTGGAGAAGACGGTGAATCGATCATAGAGCGTTCTTAGCGGTTTATCTTCGGACGAGGCTAAGTTCTTCGATTGTTTTTCCTTATTTCTTTATCTTTGGAGTATGTGTGCATATTTAGCTCGTTATTTCATTGTATATGCAGCTATGGCCCCGAGTTAAATATGGATTTTAGTAGGGATTAACACTATATTTATAAATACGTCGTTTGGGTGATTTCGGTGTTTGGTTTGTGATTGTTCTTCGTAGTTTGATTGTATTTATCGTATTAGTTGTTTATTATGCTTGGATTGATAAATGGAGAATATGGGGTTTTGACAAAACCCTGGATTCGGATTAGGGTAAATAAACGCCACGATTCTATAACCCGGTCGGGGTTTGAATCGTGGACAATCGATGACGTTGGGCAAGACACATGCTACCTAGGGTCGTAAAGATATTGAGGGGGACTGTTACATGCTTAGATTCACACATGTTTCCTCCTCACAGTAATTGGACTACTCGCAAGTGCACGAGATCTAGTTTTAATATAATGGATCTTTTAGGATCGGATATCGTTCCCCGTATTCTCAGTTTATCAATACAAGCATAATATCAAGAATCACGATAAACACAATCGAATTTAGACAAACAACACGTTAAAGTAACATAAATTTACCCAACTAAACGGTTACATGATTTCGACTACTCCTAAGTAACATTTAACTACTACTACAAGATCTTAACCATATACCATACAAAATAAGAGGGATTCAACATTCTTAGATATGAAAAAATGATTACAAAGAATAAAACAAGAGAGAAACGATCAAATCTGGAAGTGAAACGGTTCACAGTCACTAATGATCGATCCGCAAGTTATCCTTCTTTATCCGAATGATGAACCTCCTTCTTGATCTTCAACATATAACTTAAGAGCTTTCTTCTAGGGTTAGAGTTCTTCAACAACAAGTTTTAGACGTGGCCAAGGGGTATTTATAGGCTTAGGGGTTCAAAAATATTTAAACATATATTTTGACCTGTTCTACGATTTCCGCCTAAGCGGTAGAAACTTCGCTTAAGCGGAGCTTAAGTCGGTTAGAATTCCACCTAAGCGGTAGAATCTTCACTTAGGCGGAGGACTAACTTCTTGTCTCTTTATCTTTCTGATAGAATTTCGCCTAGGCGGTAGCTACTTCGCCTAGGCGGATTTATAGCAGTGCAGCTCTATCCATCAGTTTAGTTCATCCAGCATTCTGATAGATTTTCGCCTAGGCGGTGGAAACTTCGCCTAGGCGGATTCAATACTTTAGCACTTGCAACCTTCTGACGGATTTTTGCCTAGGCGGTGGAAACTTCGCCTAGGCGGATTTCAAATCTTCAGTTTTTGCATCTTTCTGCTGAATTTCCGCCTAGGCAGTGGAAACTTCGCCTAGGCAGAATTGCTCTATTATTTGAAACCCTTTTTTTTTTTGGCTACCCTTTTTGTACCATTTCGCTCGGTTTGCCGAATGTTTACTTCCCTGCTCCTGACTAATAAAAACATCTAAAACGATATTCAAACTTCAATAAAGTACGCGAAAACTGGCAAATTCGGTTTAGAATTAGATAGGTATTTTACACCTATCAGGGACCTCTTCGTTGGCTCGAAGTTGCGTTATATTCCTCGTCTTACACTCGGAAGAGGTGGAGAGGGAGTTTTAGAATTAAGATTGTCGATAGGGTAAATACAACGCGACGATCCAATAACCCGGGAGGGAGTTGGATTGTGTGCAATCAATGACGCTGAGCGAGACTCACGTGACCTAGGGTCGTTAAGACGTTGAGGGAGACTTCTCCATTGACTTGAAATCATATATTCTCCCGTCTTACACTCGGAAGAGGTGGCGGTGGAGTTTACGTACCTAGGTTGTCAAATAGGTCGAACAACGTAAATGCGAGTAAATCGAAATCAAACACGTATTTGTAAACACGTTAATCCCTATACAATTCTTCACCCTAAAACATATTAACATAATAGTGTAGTTAATTTAGGATATATTAGTATTAGTTTAATTAATTAAATACATTTGTTTTTCGCCTAGATAAAATTAGGTCACGACAAACGCGGTATTCGATAGTAACGACAACAATCCCTGTGAATACGATAACCCGATCTTAACGATCATACTGTACTAAAACTTAGACCTCATATACTTGCGAGTGTAAGTAGCGGCGTGTTATTTCGCGCGCTAACAAGTTTTTGGCGCCGTTGCCGGGGATTATTTTGATGTTATTGTCGAAAAAACGCGGTAACGGCTTCGGAGACTTAAGTTTTAGATAGGAGAAGCAAGTGTTTCGTATTCCCGGGATTGGCGAAGTTGTTATTATTGATATTGTGTGAAAGTGACCTAATTTTACTTTAGGCATTTCTTTGTATATAATTTTTGTTTGTAATTTGGTTTTTATTTCTTATGCAGAGTACTTGGCGATGTTAGATCGACGGGTATTGATGCATCATTTTCGACGGGATTCCAATCCGTTTTATTGTGCTTGGCCAAGCACATAAGCCGGTGAGGCATTTCGTTTAAAGATCGAGCCATCCAAAGCAAAACCTCACCAATCTTGAGGGCATTCTGAAAATGTTGGGTCGAGGACATTAAACCATGCGCTTCTTGGGAGGCAACCCATGCAATTCTTTTTGATCCATCACATCTGACTTAATTCGGAGGTGAGATCCTCTCGCCTCCTAGGTAAGTGTTCTAAACACCCTTCGTCAGCATGCTTTAATTCCATATGTTGAGAATGATGATTGGGTTTGCTGAGGACACTGTCCACTTTGAGTTTGGGGGTGATGTGTAGTAGTAGTATGCTAGTTTATGTGTTATTGTTTTTCCGTATTGCATGTGTGTTTAGGTTAGAATGTGTTAATGTTTTTGTGTGTTGTTGTTATATGTTGAGTTTTGCATTCATCTGGGCCGTCACCCGATGATGAAAATTACTCCTGGTTGTTTTCGAAGTCAAGGGTAATACCCATGCATGTGTGATTTTGTGTGCTTGACTATGCTTTTTGGTAAAAATTATTGTAGATTCTAATTTGCACAGGCACATAGACTCAATGTATAGTTATTCAATTGATTTGAGGACGATTATCGATTAACCAAATTCATGACACATTAAGAATTGTAGAACTTGATTGAGGGGAAGCTTGAGGCGAAATCCTAGGCGAGGTAGTTCAGGAGACGTGATTTAGGCAGTCGTTTTATCGCTTGAGCCTTTTTAAGCCTACCTTGATATATGTTTATCCCTCGTTACCCTGTCGAAGCCTAAATGCATATTCAATTCTGAACACATAAACCAATACCATGGCCAATTGAATTCCTTCCATTTCTTAATCGCTGAATTTAAAGGCACATTTGAGTGAATCAAGTTAACCGTTGCAAAGGCTTCTTGATGTGAGCGGTTTGGTTTAGGGCGAACTTCTAATTGGTTCAGTATTTGAGTACTCACTTATCATTTTTCATTTGTAACAATCAAATAAGTTTGGGGGTGTGTTCGTTGAAAAAAAAAAAAAAAAGAATCAAATGTAAATACGGTTTTTATTTCTGTTTCTTTTGACAAGTAAGTACGTCGGTCTTAAATGCATGTTCAGGATTGTTCCCAATCTTTCTATGGCGATTCGAGAGTGAATGTGCCAAGCGTTGAGCCTTGGGTAAAATTAAGTTAACAACGTTAACCTGTTTTTCTATTTCGAAATTACCATTGGCCAAATTAACCTTAACCGAACCAAGTCCTAATGATCTTCATGAACTACTAAACCTACATTAGTGGAGAGTGGATCCAAATCAAGCTTATGGTAATCCTTAACTCGTGAATTTCGTTGGTGGATAATCCAATCCGATCGTTGTATAGTTATATTATTGAATCTCGCACTAGCATGTTTAAAGGATCTAGAATAGCGTTCACTATTATTGCATGTCGAAATTCTAGAACATTACATGCTGTGTGTTACCACCTGAACTCGGTAAAACTGACGGTTGTTGAGGGAAAAATAAATAGGCCGTTAGAAGAAGTCAAAACTCGCATGTTGTTATGTTTAGATTGTTTTTAGGATGTTTGTTATTTATTTCAGTTATGTATTTTTCATTTTAGTGTGTGTGTTTGGCTCGAGGACTAGCTAAATTTTGAGTTTGGGGGTACTCCTCGCTCCTCCTTGGATGAAAATGAGGTTCCAAAAAGGATCCATGGTCGGTGCATGATCCAGCGTGGCGTTGTAGATTTCAGAATGCGTCCCTATCACTAAGACGACGGACACGTGGCTGGGTCTACAGTGCTGACTCAGAGATGTCCAAAAATACCCTTATTATTATTATTATTATTATTATTATTATTATTATTATTATTATTATTATTATTATTATTATTATTATTATTTGATTCATGAGGTGAAACGATCTTATGGCTAGTAGGAAAATATGTGTGCGATATTTATTTATATATTTAAATAATCTGATTGGTTAATTTAAATGCATTTATTTTACTGTGATGATAGTTTTGGAATTTTATTTCGGCTCAGTGTGCGGTTATCTTTATATTATGTTTCGAAAATTGGTATTTGATAATTATGGTTGATTCATAAATTATTTTTATATTATGAAGACAGTACACCGATAAAATATTTGGTTTCAAGTACCGCAGCTAGATACGGGTTTACTACTGACTTTAGGTAGAGTCAGAGGGTGGTCGTGTTTTTTAGGATTGGTATGACTGATGTGAATCATGAAAATTCAGTTTTTTTTCGTAATTTTTTTATGAATATTTAGGACACATGTATTTCTGATTTTTAAAGTCGGTAAATATTTATTTGGAAAAAAAAAAATTTGATAGAAGTACCTGTTTATATATATATATTGGTTGGTTAGTGGGTAATATTAAGTCGACATCATATTCGGCCTTGGGCGTTGGGGTTGGGGGGCCTAGGGTAGGTGTGAAATCCGTCTTCTCCTATAAATAGTTGTGCATATCATTGTATTGAATGTATCTCTTTCACAAATCAATATATTGTTTATGTTCTCCACTTCTCAATTATCTTAACATGGTATCAAGAGCAAGTCTTTCCTTACCTGTTTTCCCTACAAAAAAATTCACAACCGTAAAACTTGCATCGTTGCTTTTTCTTTTCTCTAGTGGTTTTCGTCACTGCTATTAGCCTCATTACTTCTCCGGTATTAACAACCACCACACCACCTTCTTCTTCTTGTAAAGACAAACACAATGCCACCAAAATCACCACAACTGGAGCATCCACGCACCCTCACGCGCCTCCTAAAGCTTGCGGTACCACCAAGCCTCATCATCTCGGATTTTGGGCTTTATCGCCTCACTAGTGCTCTAAATCCATATATGAACATACCATCAAAATTGTCTTGACGAGACGAGTCCAAAGAAACTAACCACGGTCAATTTCGACAGCTCACGTGTCCTCACGCGCAGAACACAGGTGGTAGTTTTCCTTTCGCTACCTCAACTGCCAACTCGATGCCCTGTTAACAGTCAACACCTAGTCAGCCCTAGTTGCTATGCTACTTCAGCTGCCATATCAGCATTACTTGGGTATCGTGTTACCACGTCATCGCCATGTGGACGACACATCATCATTGACCTCCGCCACATCAACTTTGACTTCCACCGCATCTACCATATCAGCTCTAGTCAACCATATGTTTGATCGGTTCACTATTAGACTCTTCTTGAAACTAGTTCACCCATTGTTTTTCCAGTTCTTGAAGTTTTAATACCAGTTCTTGGCTAAATTCGACATTGCGAATCCATCCACGACCTCTATTTAATCAAATTCTGATCATATGGTATAATTTCTTTTATACTGTTGATTCAGTTCATCATGGAGATCAAATTATTTCAGGGGGTTTATCAATCGGTTCTTTACAATTATAAAATGGTTCCTGGATAATTTCAGTGTTCTAAATCCATCAGTGGTAGCAGTTTCTCTAGATTCATATCGTACAGTATAATATGATCTAATCTATTTTGATGTTTGGGGGTCTTCTCCTCATGCCTCGATGGGTAGTTGTTGTTACTTTGTTATCTTTGTGGACAACTTATCTAGATATACATGGTTATTTCTTATGAAATATCAATCCAAACTATTCCAAATATATTCTAAGTTTTCCTCTATGGTTGAAAACCAATTTTCTAGAAATATCAAAGTTTTTCGCTTAGATAATACAATGGAATACAAGGATCGTGGCTTTCTTAATCGTCTTCGCAAAATGATACGCTCCCCCATTGCTCGTGTCCTAGTATATCCCAACAAAATAGATGAGCCGAAAGCAAACATAGATATATTCTTGACACATTTTTGTGCTCTCTTTATTTCTTCATCATGTCTTGGGAATTTTTGGAGTGATACTCTTTTCACAGTCGTCTACATAATAAACCGTTTTCCTTCAAACTAGAGCCAAGGGCTTTGTTCTTCTCAAACTACATGAACACAACAAACTAGAACCAAGGGCTCCCGTGTGTTGTTTTTTTTGGATTTGACATATCAACCATCACCAACTCCAATTTTTTTACTGATCCATCTATTGAGTTATTTCCTTATGATATAATTATAGGTACTATTGATTCCACTCCAGTACTGCTAGTTGAGCCCAGTCTTGCACCTTACGCTGAGTTCATCCCAGAACCACTAATTAAACCCACTCCAGAACCACCGCCTGATCTTACCCCTCCAACTCCAACAACCATGCTTGAGACTTCTCCTATAGCCGATAATTTTGTACCAACTGCCTCTGAGACCCATGCTCCAGATCACATCCGCCGCTCTACCAGGGTATCTCAATTCTCCACCTTACCTTACTGATTTTTATTATTTTTTTACTATGCTTCATTTGTATGTGCCTAAATCCTATAAGGAAGCTAATACTAATCCTTTTTGGCAGAAAGCAATGGATGAAAAATTTCAGGCCCTCGCCAAAACTCACACCTAGGATATTGTTGATCTTCCTCCTGGGAAAATTTCCATTGGGTGAAAATGGGTGTTTAAGATTAAAATACTTTCTGATGGTTCTGTTGAACAATACAAAGCCCGACTTGTTGCCGAGGGATTTGCTCAGGAATATGGAGTGCATTTCTCAATGGAGATCTTCTTGAGAAATTTTATATGCATACCCCTCAGCCTAGTTACCCCTCGAAATAAAGTTTGTCGCTTTCGTTGTGCCATATATGGTTTGAAACAAGCTCAACGTGCCTGGTTCATAAAATTCAACACTACCATTCATCAGTTTGGGTTCATATCCAGTGGTTGTGATTCAACCCTGTTTATTTGCTACACCGACAATGATATTATTTTTCTTTTATTATACGTGGATGACATAATTGTTACTTGGGATGATCTACGCGATATTTTTGAACTCAAAAAGTTTCTTAATGGACAATTCGAGATGAAAGATCTTGGCATGCTCACCTATTTACTTGGCCTCAAATTCTCATCTGGTTTAGATTGATATTTCCTCTCTCAGAACAAATATGCCTCGGATCTCCTTTCCTAGGCTAGGATCACTGACTTAACCACTACCACTACTCCTCTCGAGCTGAACATCAGACTTACTCCACTTGATGGTTCACCTCTTCAGAATGTTACTCTATATCACTAACCGGTTGGAAGTCTTGTATACCTCACTATCACTCGCCCCGACATTGCCTATGTCGTTCATCAGGTGAGGTAGTTCTTGTCCGCTCCTTGGACCACACATTACTCGGTTGTTCTTCGCATTCTTTAGTATGTCAACGCAATTTTATTTCATGGATTTCATTTCTCAACTCAGTCTGCTCCCATCTTACAAGCTTATTCTGATGCCGATTGGGTGGTAGATCCCACCGACAGACGTCCAACCACTGGTTATTGTTTTTTCTTGGGTATCTCTCTCATTTCCTGACGTATTAAGAAACAAACCGTGATTGCTGATTCCACCACTGAAGCTGAATATCGTACCATGACTGATGCAACTCAAGAACTTTTGTGGCTCTGATGGCTACTCGCTGATATGAACATCTCTTCTTCTATATCTACTACCCTACATTGTGACAATAGACGTATTATTCCCCCACAATGATGTCTTCCTCGAGCGTATAAAACACATTGAGATTGATTGTTACTTCATTCGTCATCACATTCTCTAGAATACGGTTCGTCTACAGTCCATCAGTTCAGACAATCAGATAACATACATTTTCACTAAGGCTTATCCACCCGGATGTTTTCACTCTCTAGTTTCCAAACTCAATTTCATCTCTTACTTACCGTCTTGAGTTTGAGGGGGATGTTAATGTAATATATGAGTTTGACCCACTTGGCTCATAGGGCAAAACACTAACTTCAAGGTCTCTCACTTCTCCTATAAATAGTTGTGTATATTATTGTATTGAGTGTATCTTTTTCACAAAATCAATATATTGTTCATGTTCCACACTTCTCAATTATCTTAGCAATAAATAATTTCTAACATATTAAATTATAATATTAATACATTATTTTAACATAAAATTGTGAGGGTATAGTTGGGGAAAAAAAACAATCATTAGCATGTAGGGTAAATCAAACAATTTTATTGGATTCCATGTTTTTTTCAATGCATAACCAACCAGATTTGAACTTATTTCATCTAATGACTTGTCATATTCTGTATTCAAAATTCAACATTCATTTTTCAGCGATTCCTTTACGACTTTAACAAATATGTTTTGCCTTTTTATTTTTTTCACACCAAAACTAAAAATTATAAATTATAACTTTCTACGTAAGAGTGATAGGATTCTGACTATTTGTAATTTTTATCTATGTTTTGCCACTTTTATAGTCTTATTAAACTATATTCAAAGTTTAAAAATCTAATTATTAAAATTAATTTTTGTAGGAAACAATTAACATTATTTCAAAAATTATCAATGACAAAATTTACCAAAAGGCTTGATTTTTGTGATATATTTTTTTTGAGATCAAAAGTTTTAAAGCGTATTAGTTACGATCTGCGACAACTTGAGGGAGACAATTCTCTCACGCTTTTAATAATTATCAATCTAAAACCTCTATTTTGATATGTGAAAAATATGCATATTATTAACAAAATTTTCGCCCGTAAGATGTCTTCTACAAGATAGATTTTTTACTATATAGATATTTAAATCATTTTAATTTCTCTTGGGGGAAAATATAAAGTGAAAATGAAAGGGTATGGAGAAAAGAGATAGGGTTGCATTTGACCACTCAATTCATCATCAACCCTATTGATTCTTCATGCTTTATTTAGCCCACATTTCCGACTAGGTACAGTGCCCTAGACCCTTCATCCCCTCTTTTTTTTTGGTGAATCTTCATCCCTTCAATTTCTCTGTAGGTACATGAATATTAAAATAGAAAAACAATAAATAAAGCAACAAAATTTTATGAATCTTTAAAAAGGGTGTCCATATTTTGGGAAAATATAGGCAAAACAAAGCATGTATACACTAGAATTAATTTTTATAATATATAACGGTAAAATAATAAATTATATTAAATTGAATTAATTTTTCTCCTTTCATTTTTCTTTCTTTAACCAAACAATTTTAAGAAAATTAATTTTCTTTTTACAATGGATAAAAATACTATTCTCTTATTTATTTTTTCTATTCTTCCAACCAAATGTATCCCAAGAGTCTATGTATTTCTATATGTATGGCATGTAACTCTTATAATCTTATGAAATTTTTATTTGATATTCAAGCTTAAAAATCTAATTGTTGAAAATGATTTTTTGGACAAATTTGAAAAGACCAAAAAAAGGAAAAAAGAAAAGAAAAAAAGGGCTTGATTTTTTATAATTTTTCACGTTCTTAAAGAGTTTTTTTTTGTAACCAATTGATTACAATATGGGATAAAGCCGAAATGACAATCGCCACGCTATTTTGACAATTTTTCGATTTGTACCTTCTACTTATTAAATGCGGAAAACATGTAAATTAATATGATTCTTTTTTACTATTTAATATTTTTTATTTTATTTTATTTTTTGTGACGAGGGAAAAATAAAAAGATTGAAAATGAAAGAATATGGAGGAAAAAGAGATAGGGACTGCATGTGACCACTCAACTCATCATGAACCCCATGCATGGATTCTCCTTGCTTCATGTATCCCACATTTCCGGCCAGGTACAAAAATTTATGAATCTATAAAAAAGGATGTCCATATTTTTGGAAAATATAGGCAACAAAGCAAAGCATGCAGAGAGTGAATATTGATCAGATGTTCCCTAGAGTTCCTCCAAACACTTCACTGGGATGAGTTTTATTAATACTATTATTTATTATTAGATTTTTCCACTGAAGTGTTTGGGGGAACTCCTGGGCTCATTTGATGCTCATCGAGATCCTATAGCAATTCTTTGCATGCTTGTGAGTAGCAAATTTCGCTTTTTGACTTTCTATTTTGAATGGATTTGAATTTTCTTTATTGCACTATATGTATGTGTAAATAGTATGTGTTCTTATGTAAAAATGGTGGATGTAAAAGTCACTATTTATTGAAGATACATATGGGTATACTGAATGTCAAGTGCAGTGGAGAGACTTCAAATCTAATATAAGTACAGGCTATTCTTCCCTTTAGGTCACGTTTGGATAAGGAATTTGGGAGAGAGATTTGATTTGTTCAAAGGATTTCAAAATTCATTTTTGACAAATCTTTTGTTTGAGTATTTATTAGAAAAAAATTGTAAAATCTATTGGATCTAAAAAATATAGTAAAAGGAGGATTTCTAAATCCTTTTATTTTAAGTATCATTTACAAATCCATCCAAGGAGAAATTTTTAGCTCATTTATTTGCCTTCAGGATTCGGCCACCGCCGCCGTCCCCGACCTCGTAGCCGTCGCCCGCTGACCATCGCCGAGCACCGCCACTGTCGACCACGACGGTGATGGTGATTATCTTAGGAGGAACAGGAAAAGAAAATATTCAATAACCCCTTAAAATTCAATGATTTCTAAATTACATTTACAAATATTTTACTTATCCAAATAAGGGAATTATAAAATTACATGATTAAATTCTTCACCTAAAATAGTTATCCAAATAAAAAATTTGTACATGATGGGATTTAAAATTAAAAATTTGAAAATCTCATAATTTACAAATCTCTTAAATTTGTCATAACTTTTATGCAACCTTATTTTTCTTTTCATTTACATAAATTGCTATTGACACTCCTAAAATGTATTCACATATGTAATTGTTTTGGATAGATGAATAGTTAATGAAACAATCCAGAAATTATTCTAATTCTAAACTTTAAAAACAAGGTGCAATTTTGAAGTTGTTTGCGTTTTAATTTGAGTAGAGGAATTCCACTACTTTGAAGGTAACAAAGTAGAATTTCAGTACTAGTTGGTTGCATTACACTAGTGTTGGGGGAATTGTGCTAATATCTTGAAACTAACAAAATATCAATCATTTCATGTACACTACCAAACTCTGCTTATGTTATATTGTTCGATGACGCGCCCGAAAAATTCAAAAAACCTATCACTGAGGGAGAGTGAAATTTAAGCATATTTTGGATAGATTTTTTGGGAGAGTGAAATTTAGGCTTATTAGGATTTACATTTTTTTTTTTGTAAAAAAGGGATTAAATGTGAGGAATCTTTTTAAAAGAAAATTTGTGCTGAATTCTTATAAAAGAGAGTCACCATCCATTGGATTTAAATAGGTGTGCTAGGACGCCTCATACCTTGACAATATTTTTTTCGTATTTTTTTTTTTAAATGACCCATAATAATTGAAGAATGATTTTAGAATAAATTGGTCAAAACCAAAAGTTCAAAATGATTCTAGGTTTCATTATACTTGCGGATGGTGTTAGACACTCCAACGCATCCAATATATATAAAATGTCAACCAGTATAATCACTTGTCAATTATGTCAAAATGATAAGGTTAAAATCCCCTAGGGAAAGTCTTATTGAATAAATACCTCCTTAATATTAAAAAAAATAAAATGAATGATATGGTATGAAATGATAATGACTTCTTTGCACTTTTAAGGCTTAAAAATGTTGAAATTCTCTGATTAGGGTTGGCATGAACTTTAATCCCATTTTAGGGCTAATCGGCCCTCCCACGATTGGATTATATAAATATATATATTATTTTTTAAAACCAGCCATACAATAGCCGATTTTTTTTTTTTTTTATTAATTGTAAACACGAAATCGACAGTGTTACTGCCAGATTCTTGCTTACAAAATATGGGGGCCAACAAAATTGCAGCCCCCTCCTCCTACCCCTTATTTCCCCAAACCACCCCCAACCCCCCTCCTCCTACCAATTAATTTCCCCGAACCCCCCTCCATCCCCACTCATTAATTTCTCCAACACCCCCTCCTTTTTCTTTTCTTTCTTTCTTTTTCTTTTTTTTTTCTTTTTTCTTTTTAAAAGAAAATCTTATTAAAAAAAAAAACACTAAAATCTAATATATTTAATGCTTATAAAAAATATTTTTTATTAATTTTTTTAAAAAAAATAGAATATTTAAATTTAATTTTTTTAGAAAATAGAATATTTATCTTTAATTTTTTAAAATTTGACTATTTTTCAAAATTGTAATTAATTTTTTTTAAGAATGAATATATTTATCATATTTAATATATTTAAAGAAATATTTTTTCATTAATTTTTAAATAATACAGTTCAGATCGTATTTTTTTTAAGAACCGGTGGTGTTCAAATTTTAGCGCCTATCTTATCTGTGTCTAAATTAATCGATGGTAATAGCGGTGATTAACACTATCTGCTTTAAAAGAGTAGCAGTGATGTTTATAACACTATGTTTACTATCACAATTTTTTAAATGCACATAGTGGTAATTATCGCTACTATCACAATTTTGATGCACACAAAATATGGTATGTTCATAACATTGCGTGCGTTAAAAGATGCGGAAAAAAAAAATAGTGTTGAAAAGTGAAACAGCCTATCTGGACAAATTTAACGATTTTTTAAAAATCATTCACTAATTTGTTTTTAACTTCATAAGTTGTGTTACGGTGTTATAAACATAATTTATGTTAAAAAAAATGGATCAATTTTGTACATGGATAGGATGCGCGTTAAAATTTGAAAACTTTCGACTCTTAAAAAAATATGATGTGAACTGAATTATTTTAAAATTAATTAAAATTATTTTTTAAATATATTATAAAAATAATTGAATATGATAAGTATATTAATTCTGAAAAATTATTTTTTTTCCTAAATTACAAATTTGAAAATAGTCAAATTTAAAAAAAGAAAAGAAATATAAATATTCTATTTTCAAAAAATTAATAAAAAATATTTTTTAAATATATTATAAAAATTATTAAATATGATAAATATATTAATTCTTAATTTTTTTTTTAAATTACAAATTCGAAAATAGTCGAATTTTAAAAAATTAAATATAAATATTCTATTTTCAAAAAACTAATAAAAAATATTTTTATAAGAATTAATATATTATATTTTAATTTTTTTTTAGATTTAATAAGATATATATATATATATATATATATATATATATATATATTTTATTTAAGTTTTTTTTTTTTTTTTAAAAGGAGGGGTGTTGTAAAAATTATGATGGGGATGGGGTTAGGGAAAATGAAAGGGTAGAAGGAGGGAGGCCTGCAAAGTGGGTTGGGGGTGGTTTGGGGAAATAAGGGGTTGGAGGAGGGGGGCTGCAATTATGTTGCCCCCTATATTTTATAAGCTAGAAACTAGCAGTAACAATGCCGGTTTCTTGTTTACAATTAAACAAATAAATAAATGAAACCGCCGTTGCCGGTTTAAAAAATCAAATTTTGAATTCAATCGTGGGAGGACCAATTAGCTCTAAAATGGGATTAAAAGTTCATGCCAATCCTAGTCAAAGAATTTTAACACTTCTTAATTGAGCTCTAAAAGTGCAAAGAACTCAATAATAATGCATCTACAGTGTTAATACGTTTCTATAACCCTACTTCTAATGACATATTGGTCAAAAGAGGTGATAAAATACCTTCTTTTTTTAAAAAATAAAAATAAAAATGATTTCGGTAGAAAGATATATTAGTCATTATTTGAGATGATTATACTTATAAATGAACTTTTATACTGCAAAGGAATGGATTCAATTTTTTCTTTTTGGCAAGATTTATTATATTTTTATTAGATAAAAATGTAACTCCTAGATGCCATATTGATCACTATGTGAGACGCTTGCACTAAATGAATTGATAAAAATGTATTGAATATAATTTTGAAAATATATATATATTTTTTAATGAACAATTCCTACGTTAATTGATATACGAATATTTTTTTTTTGAGAAAATTAAGATATGGACCCTAAGAGATATAAAAATGATAATATGAACCATCAACTATTGTATTAAAATTTTTAATGCCCACATATTTCTCAAAAAATCGTCGCAACCTTTTGCCCATGTTATGATGGTTTATTTACAAACCATTGCCACTGAGTGCTCTGCAACAAGCTTTTAGCATTTATGGGAAGTGATAGGTCTGAAAAACGAAAACCCCATCAATGAAAAATGGCTTTTGGATCGATAATCTGCTCAATAAATTGAAAGAACAACATCAAAATAATATTCACGAAATCCTCTTCATAATGACATAAGCGAATTTTTTGGATAAAAAAAAGCAAATGGTGAATGTTCATAACAATGTCAGACACTTACTGCAAATAGCCACTAGCTATATTCCTAAAATAACGCAGCCAGTAACCCACTAATCAGTCAACCTACCTCATAGGTATCCCTCAAATTACGATTCAAACCCATTTACCTACAAAACTCGTCCCTTCCCTCGTATTCGCAAAGTTGAAAACCCTAAACCCAGTTTTCTAGCCGTGTTCTTCCTTCTGCAATGGCAAAATCACATGAATCGCCGCAATCACTATCCAAAAAACGATAAAAACCTGAGCAATTGCAAGGTTGGTATTTTATTGCGTTCTCGAATATGTCATTCACGCAGTGAATATTCATGTTGCATGTTATGTTTTCGATTTTTTGAGTGACGTTCTACTAATGTTTCGGAATGTTTAGAAAATAATGTAAATGCTCGATTAAAGTGGAGTACGTGTTCTATGAGACTTCTTAAGTTCTTCAAATTTTTTTAGAATGTTCTTGTGGAGGCACATTAGCCCACCAAGTTAAAAAAAGAAGAAGTGATTGTCTGTTCAAATATTGTCACGTTATGTGTATGTCTCGAATGTTGTTTTCTTGTGCGGAAAATATGTATATTTAAAGTTAACACTACGACAGATAAATATTTATATGTTTAGTGCCTGATTTTGGGTGTTTCATGGCATTCCAGTTGTGGATTCAATATATGAATGTTCATGTTTGGCCAAGAAGTTGGGTGCGAAATTATATATGAATATTATCAATAGATTTGTCAACAACGAAATGATTTTCACAACACCGATTTCATATGAACATTCACATGTGATAAGATATAATTGATAAGTTATTGTGGAAGTTGAGTTTTTTCTGTATGCTATAATGTATGAACATCACAATGTTTGTATATGAATATTTCACTGGGATTGATTTAGTAGTTGTGGATTGCAATATTTTTGTCCGAGGGAATATTTCACAATGTTTGTATATGAACATCACAATTCTGATGTGGTTAGTCTTCCAAAACACATGAATGCTCACGTTCGGGTTGGGTAACTGAACATTCCCGAACATTGGGTAAATGAAAAACATTCGCCATATATAATGGCGTTTATAAAGTTTTAATTGGTTATTTGTAGAGGTATGTTGCATACTTTTAGTGTGTGCGTTTTCAAATATATTTGTGCCATTTATTAACAGTAACCGAACTGATTTTGCAGCGTTACGGAATATGAAACCGAAAACTTAGGGTAGGTCGCAATCACAATCAAGACCTTTTGTTTTGTACTGATGTAATCTCAAACACACGGCTGATCTACTTAAGGAATGCAAGCTCACCGCAAAGCATAAGCAGTTGTTGTCTAGGACATTGTTTGCAAGCATATACGAGACATTCTACGAACAAAAACTGTCCTTGGAAAATGTGCAAAAAAATGATGATTTGATTGAGAGGATAATTTTGAGCTACAATCTATTAAGAGGTTCATTCAGGTTAAGGGACAAACACGTACGTCTTACACCACTTGATATTCAACTAATATTCAGGCTACCATCTAGAGATGAGCTATTTGTGCAAAGTCAATATATCCAATTTGATTCAGTCTTCCTCAGCAAAAAAAAAAAAAGCATAAGCAGTTGTTGTCTATGACATTGTTTGCAAGCATATACGAGACATTCTACGAACAAAAATTGTCCTTGGAAAATGTGCAAAAAAATGATGATTTGATTGAGAGGATAATTTTGAGCTACAATCTATTAAGGGGTTTATTCAGGTTAGGGGACAAACACGTTCGTCTTACACCACTTGATATTCAACTAATATTCAGGCTACCATCTAGAGATGAGCTATTTGTGCAAAGTCGATATATCCAATCTGATTCAGTCTTCCTTAACAAATTATCGTATCAACCGCGAGAGTTCAATGTCGCATTCTTAAAGACACTGATAGAATAACGATTGACAAAAACAAGTGAGGAGGATGTGAAAGACGTAGTAAAACTCCTGTGCTTACACTTTCTCACTACATGTTTTTTTTTTTGCAACAATCGGTCAATAAGTCCCCAAATGGTTAGTGTGCTATATCGAAGACATTGAAGAGATGTCTAACTACGATTGGGTGCAGGTAATCTGTACAAACTTGGATACTAGTCTCAATAAATCATGCACTGAGCCAAGATTGGTTATAGGGTGTGTCATTGTACTACAGGTATGTGTTTTGTTGATTAAACACTCAAAATGAATGTTCATTTATTTGTTGCGACACATTGGAATGAACGTCCATCCATAAGGAATGTTTGTAAACAAAATTTATTTTTTTGTTGCATGCGTTTCATAGTTGTATTCGTGTAATGCATCATTTGAAACTTCAAAAATGTTATTTGATTATAGGGTGTGGGTATCTAGAATGTTAACATGATGTAAATCCTTTGCTTATGTTGTGTGAATCTTCTTACAAAAATTGTTTATGCAGCAGTTGTAAGCATGTTTGCATGCAAAAATGCGATTTTATCTGCTAATCAATACACTGTAACTTATGTGTTTTGTTAGTATTGGATATGTGAGCATACTAAATTGATTAAGCCAATGAAAGGGAAGGAAACTTGTGTCCCAAGAATGAAGATATAGTGCTTGACTACCTATTTGAACACTATTGGGTTCACACCAGTGACACACCTGTCGAATGAATATGTATGTTATTTAAAATGAACCTTCACGATTGTTTTTCGCACAATATGATTATCGAGAACTCATGGGGGCCACTGTTTATCCATGCAATGGATGACATGATAGAACAAACATTGACCTAGATTTAGTTGGGTCTCGTAGCACGTAATGACAGTGACGAACGCTATCGTCCGCGAAACGTCTGCTGCCATAATGCTGAAACAGAACAAGGGAAAGGAACCAATGACCGAGGAAACCGCAGATGTTAATACTATTATTAAAAATCTCATTATTACCTATATCCAACCCATGCTCACCCAATCGAAAGTGCAACCAGTAGAACCATATTTAGATTTGGGTATCGATGTTAGCTAGCCAGAAAGTGCTATCCCTACGCAAACCACACAAGACATCACAGTTGATGACGTTTATCGTGCGCTGGACGAAATGAATGAAGATTTTGAAATGAGAAAGTTAGAAGATGAGGAGAGGAAAGAAGCTATCCTCAAAGTGTTGGTTAACATCACAATGAAGAACATCAACCAAAAAATAGATATTGATGATCTAACCGCTGCACTTACGAGTAAAAAAATACACTACGAAAAAATCATTTCAAATCTCAATTCAAAAATTGTTTCTCTCGAGAAGGACAAAGATATATTTCTTATGGAGATGGGGGTTTATGAGATCATGCAAAAACATAGGGATCCCCCCATAAATACCGAGTAGGAGGAGCTAAAAAAATACAAGGAGCTGGAGCTTGAAGTTAAAGTGTCAGAGCAGATTGTTAAGCAAGTAAAGGAATTTGAGAAGGATAGGCATCGAAGGTACATTTCGATAATAAATTAGCTTATAGAAAAAATAGGGTAACTCAGCAGGTGTGCATGCAAATATACCTCGTCCGCTACTACCGCAAACACTTATGCTCGAGCGCTACCATCGGGGAAACAATACACAACCCCTAAAGGGCCATCCAAGCAGTCATCATCCGTTGCTACTGCTGCAACCATACCCACTCTAACCAGTGGAACACTCCAAATAACATATGCAAAACCACTATCCATGATAATATCGAACACTGACTACTCAGATGTGACCCCCGTACTACGCCTAGCTTTCCCCTAAAAAACGAAGGATAAGACTCCAAGGTAAGTTCAATGGTAAAACATGTTAAAGTGAAAGTGAGAAATGAACGCAAGTAGACGAGTGATTTTGGATATCCAAAAAAGAAAGGTAAGACAAAGTAAACACAAGACCTAAGCACAATAAATGTTGAGCAGCTCCTTGAAATAATGTACGAGGACAATATAAAAATGCCTATGTGGAACAAATAGAAGGTAGTAACTATGCTTGGCGATAGGGATTGGGAGCTACTGAATTTGATACATAAAGAAAAGGGCATCGGGTATGTGCACTGATCATTCTCCGCTGAACATCAGGCATTGGGTATTATAGTCATTTCCCACAACACGTTCAAAATACTAAACATTCAAAAATCAAAGTTTTAGCCAAACAAAATATATTGTGGCATTCTACTAAGGAAGTTAGCATCCTGAATATTCTTTGTTTATACCATATGAACATTTATGTGTAGTGACAACAATTTATAGTCATTTTCATATCACACTCATATGTTCATTTTTCAGGTATTATGAACATTCATATGTGCGTTAGTGAATATTCAAAAAATAAAATGTGACTGTTTACTTTTGCAGTGCATTCATGTGGGGAGAGGAAGGCTCAATATCAACATTCTCGTGTGGCGACACAATATGCCTCCTAGAGGGCAAGCAAGTGTCGGATAATGTATTAATACATCAAACAAATCATTAATTTGTTTCATATCATATAAATATTCACCTCGAAAATGTTTCCCTATTGCATGTTATTGATTGGACTAAACTAGATTTGCTATCTCAAGTATATGGATAACATGCAATTTTTTAAATTGGTGTACTACTCAAATACACAATACTAATGTTTGTTCCCCCCCCCCCCCCCCCAATATGCCTCCTAGAGGGCAAGCAAGTGTCGGATAATGTATTAATACATCAAACAAATCATTAATTTGTTTCATATCATATAAATATTCACCTCGAAAATGTTTCCCTATTGCATGTTATTGATTGGACTAAACTAGATTTGCTATCTCAAGTATATGGATAACATGCAATTTTTTAAATTGGTGTACTACTCAAATACACAATACTAATGTTTGTTCCTTCCCCCCCCCCCCAAGATTGTGATAAAGCAAAAGCAACATAAACTAATGGACCATGTACACAAAGTCATCAAGGCTGCATTCGCGGGCAACTGTAGGTATATTCATTTTCTAATGAATTCAGACATGCGGCATGCATATCCAAAACATTGGACAGTTTTGGTCCTCCATGTATTTGAAAAAAATGGACATTCTACAATTCCATTCTACAAAGAGACACCAAAATTGACTGCTACTACAAGGATGCCCATACCATGGAATGAATCTTGTTGAGATGCTTTGAAATCCGAAATTGTTTTAGCCTTTTACTGTGCTAATGGCATTATTACAACAGAAAACTGCAATTGAGAAGTATATCACGACAAACATTCTTCAAGGTTAGGGGGAGGCAAGAATTGAACAATGTCTCCAAACTCCCCAACAAAGAGGGCCGTAAGTACTAGTATAAGTTGTTAACTGTCTTGTTTAACTGGATTAGTCTTACATATGTCTTCTCCTTTTCCTCAACTCAAGACCGATTGCAGGGTGTACGTGATTCATATGATGCTGCAGTACATAGAGAACAAACCAATTGTGAATAAGCTGAAGGCCGAGCACGTAAGGCATGTACTAAGAATAGTCATCCATTACCTATCGAACGACCCAAAACACACATGGATGTTGTCAACCGCTAGATTGAGGAAGAAGATGCACAAGTGAACATCAAATGTGAAGCCATAAATGTGATCTAGAATCTCACGCGAATAGGTTTTTTTTTTTTTTTGTTTTGTTTATATTTTGTAATCCTGAATTGTTTGGCATCACCCTCTAGATTATCGTGATTTTTTGGATGTTTTTGAAAACAATTGAATCATATTTTATTTTTATTTATTTATTATTTTTTTTGTTGTGACCCTTGTTTTTGTCTGTGCTTGCATTATAAAAATAACAAGTTTAAAATGTTATCAAACCAATATTTACCTGATATAAAATTTGAACTTTAATATACGTTGTAAAAAAAGTGAATGTTATCTTCAAATTTATTTTTAATGAATTGAATGTTCAAACCAAAATTGTTACTGTGAAATGTTATGCAATGGGTGATCGAATTGTTTATGTCTTGTACATGCTTGAATGTTCATTATAGAGACTATGTGGACCTGTCATCAAACGCTTACAACCTAAACCTTCATATCTTTGAATTAAAATTGTTTTACCGATATTTGAACTAAGTAAACAAATACATAACCAGAAAACCACATCCAGCACAACAAAATAAGACACAATTTGGACAACTCATTGTTCACAAAAAAACAAAAAATATATATCAAAGTTTGCCAAAATATGCCACCAAATTGAAAATATTTTACATACTTAAAAAAAATAAAAATAAATAAATAAATAAATGTGTCAGTTCATTTCACCCTCCGACAGTGCATTAACCCATTAAAAAATTTAATGCAAAATGATTCTAACTATATGTGATGTAAGTCTATGGAAAAAAAAAAAAAAAAACCCAAAAGCAAGTCAAAACTAATCCACATAAAACATTCTATGCTTTGAAAACATTGATGTATTGATAATCTTCCTCCCTCCAAGTATGTACTTTTATTAAAATATGAATGTTCTAGGTTGATGTTATAAACATTCACATTGCAAAAATGCAAATTTCGCATCACACATCCATGCCACAATGCCTTATTACCATGATATGCCCGCCCATTGTACCTAACCATAGTAAGAGGCGACGTTTCATTGGCCCATGCGTTTCAAATGACAGCGTGGTTCAAAATGAACCTAATGAACTAAATGTTCATTTTTGTCTATTTGAATGCCGATAAGTGTTTAACTCTTGGGGTCTTGTCATATGAATGTCCATATCTTGAAATCTCCATTTGGAAGGCGGGAGTATTCACAATGATTATAACAAGATATAATTACTAAATTTTTTACCAGTTTATCCTGTACATATGAATGCCCACCATGCCCCTGAAATGAAAGAGTGATTAGCCACACCCATAAAATCCATAAATAATTAAGGGAAAAATCCATTACACACACCCCCTACGCATGTTGTAGCTTTGTGTGTTGCAAAACACATATCACCCGTCTAAAAATTTGAATGGGAACGTTCATCAATATATATTCACATGGATCATTCATATCAAAATATTTGTAGACGTGTCACAAATTCAACAAAAACAAGTATCATATGACACAAAACTAAAAAAAATGTGAAACTCTCTGTTCAATCAATTAAATCATTCAGAATAACATAAAGATAATGATTGTGAACGGTCACAAATTCAACAAAACAATATCATGTGACAAAAAATTTAAATAATATAAACCCTATGTTCAATCAATGAAATCATCAATAACGTAAGACATAGAAAAACAACATTAACTACTAATTGCAGTTGTACAAGTCTTCCGGTTATGGCGACCAACTTTTTTACATCTTCTGCATCGAATCTTAGTCACTTCAGCTTTGGATGTGATACTCTTTTTCCTTGGATGACCTAGTTGCTTCTTAGTAATTGGAGGTATGATCACAACTTGTTCTTCCTTCCACTCCGACTTCTCGAGAGTTGGAACATCATATATCCCCTCAGCGCATGTTCTTTTGTAAGAGTCCACAAAAAAATATACCTCAATAAATTATTATTATTATTATTATTGTTGTTGTTGTTGTTGTTGTTGTTGTTGTTGTTGTTGTGGCCAAATTGGTAGAAAAACATGTTTAGGGAAGTGGTCTTCTAGACATATAGGTCAAAATTCCACTCTATTTGGAGAATCAAAAAATGGATCTTACAAAGAATTAACTTATCGCCCATTTAAGAAGCCTGAAATAGATCTATCCTGCTTTAACGAATTGGCTGGGCTTCAACTAGGCACAAAAAAGAGAAAGAGGTCAGCCAAGCAACTTGCCAAAAAGACTGGACAGTCGTCATCCCAACCTGCATCCACTACTGTCGCTAGTCTAGTGATCCTTCATTCTTCTGAGACTCTTGCAATTCTAGAAGTCCATTAATCAGTCCATCATATTGAACTAGAAGCTGTTGTACCAGATGATGATTCTCAGCCTCTGAGCATACATCGACGGAGAATAATTTCAGTTACAATCCCGTCCACGACAGCCCCAGCATGCAAGCTCATGAGGGACCAGAATCTTCTTCAAGATCGGTTGACATTCCTATTGTCGATCCTCCTTCCATCAGTTATCAGACCTTCCCAGCCCGTGCTTCTACCCAGAGGACTTTCAGTGGGCGGGGTGTAATGAAACAACAAATGTGTCAACTGATTGATGAGGTTGTGCCTTCTATCCCAAGTCGCCATGCCATTTTTTATGACACAATCAAGTTTTTGTACGAGCAATCCTTGGACAAAGGTAAGAAAATGACTGAGGGCCGAAACAGGCCTGAGATATCCCAGATAGTGATCTGCGCTCTTCTCCAGATAATTATACAACTCTTATTACTTTTTCCAATTTTGTCAAACTGCTTGGTTGACTATTCTATTAATGGATTTATTATCGTAGTGTATGCATATGTCCTCTGCCCTGGTCAACTACGCTGAGGACGAAAATTATCTAGACACCCAGTTGATGTGCCAGATGACTAAGTTTAGTAAGCTGGAGGAAAAGAGTCAAACCTTGGATAATGAAAAGTTGAGCCTAGCCACAAATCGTGAACTGACTAGATCTTCTCAAAAACAGTACAAAATGGAGTTGCATGCTGCTAATGAGCAAAGAGAAGCCCTACAGAAAAGCAACGCACTCTTTTGTACAAAGAATAGAGAGCTCAAAACAAATATTATTGTCGTACGTAGAGAGTGCTCGTCGTTAAAGAATGATACTCACGCCTTATCTGAATGACTCAACTCAACTCGCCTAATAATTGATCAAAAAGATGTTGATATAAAAGATACGGATGCTGCCCTCTAGACCAAAGACAACATGCTTCAAGAAAAAAAGACCGCCCTCCAGCAATGGCAATCCGAGAAAGATCGTCTGTCGTCTGAGCTATCAGTTGCGAGTAGAAAAATCCCAACATGACAACGAAAACCTTTGGCTTCACTTCAAGGGAGAGTCAAAGAAACTTCAAAAAGTTAGCTTTTCCTATTTCTAAAGATGAGTATTAGAGGAATTCCCTGACTTAGACCTTTCTTTCTTGGTAGTGGAGCTTGAAGATGAGCTGGTAGGAGAAAATATTGAAGGAGGCGGGGATGTGATTGCTGAGGATGAAGAAGAATTACCTACATCAGCAGCTGAGGTGCCAATGGAAAGTTTAGTGTAGGCCTTGAACCAAACCTCATCGGCTGACGCTACTACCGTGCTGATGTCAGATCAACCAAACGTCACCAATCAAAGCACTAATCTCTGAACTATCTTTCTATTTTTTCAACTTTCCTTTTTGCACGTCTGTAATTAATTTTTAGTAGGGATAATATTTTATCATCATGACCTGTATATGAACAGTAACGACCGTTTTAAGTTCCGAGAATTTGTGATAATTATAGTACGTATTTTTCAATACATGTCATTCGCACATTTAATACATACTTTTTAACGCTTCATTTTATTCTCTATATTATTTCATTTAGCTATTTAAAGCCAAACTAGGAATTGAAAATTATTCTCAAGTCCAGACGCTCTCTTCCAAATTCTTGAGTTTTCTTCTTTAATTTTTCCCACACTTTCTGCAGTCGTGGCATCCACTTCATGTACTAAGTCTTCTGCTTTTGAGATGATTCAATTCGAAATATACATCGAGATAGAATTGGGAGATTGCTTCCGCTCCCTAATGACGGTAGCGAAGACAACTATGGAGGATCACCCCCGTCTGCGTGCCCTTGAGGAGGAGGCTGCTGTCTTTTTTGCCATGGAAGCAATGCATTTCCAAGAAATCTCATGCCTTTACAAACTTAGGGAGGAGGTGAAATGAATTAAATAGAGCAAGCGTGACCTGGCTACTGACTTTAACTATCACAAGCTCTTCACCGATACTGTTAAGGCAAAAATAGTCAAACTTTTGGAGAAAAACGAATTCAAGAAGGCCAAGATCCATGATTTGATCAACAAACTCAACAAATAAGAGGCGCATGCCTTCTATTTCTCCAACTCAGACTCAGAAGATCTGGGTTCTCTTACTTTTCCGGTATCGGAATGAAGCTCTTTCAACCCCAGTTTTAAGAAAAAGAAAATCTTATTTGTTGTTGTTTTTTTTTTTTTTTAATAACCATGTCCTCCTCTCTTTTGATAATGAAAAATATAGGGTTCTTGATATTCTTTATCTTGTGTTATGGCTCCTTTATCTGTTGGAATTTCTTGAGTTGCCTTACCCCTGCCTGCCCTAATTCATAACTAGGTTAAAATTTTAAACTAGTTACGAATTATCTGTTAGGCTTATGATAGTAGGTCGAATCGATACACTTCCTTAGATGCAAAAAATGTCATAAGTAAACCAGTTTCAAACCCACCAATAAGATAAGTTTTCTGGGTACTTCTTATGAAAGAACAATGAAGTCCCTTTCAAACTGTAAGTGATTTGGACAGCGTCAACTAAAGTTTGGATGTCTTGGATTACGAACATTTATCGGGGTGAGAACAAATCAGGGTTGAGCTTGAGTTGCGAGCTGAAGTGCTCAATTAAAATCTGATTATAAGGAATTAACTGATGCTGGGCTGAAGTGTCCAACAAAATTCTGAGTTTATATGCTCAATTAAACACTAAGTTAGAGAAGTCAGTTATTTGCTCAGCTGAGCTGCCCAGTTAATAGCTGAACTTACATGCTCAGTTAAACTCTGAGTTAGAGAACTCAGTTGTTTGTTAGGCTGAGCTGCCTAGTAAATTATTGATCTTACATGCTCAGTTAAACTCTGAGTTAGAGAACTCAATTGTTTGCTTGGCTGAGGTGCTTAGTTAATTGTTGAGCTTACATGCTCATTTAAACTCTATGTTAGAGAACTCAGTTATTTGGTGGGCTGAGGTGCCTTGCTAATTACTGAGCTTAAATGCTCAATTAATCTCTGAGTTAGAGAACTCAGTTGTTTGCTAGACTGAGGTGCCCAGTTAATTATTGATCTTATATGCTCAGTTAAACTCTGAGTTATAGAACTTAGTTGTTTACTGGGTTAAGGTGCCTAGTTAATTGCTAAGCTTACATGCATAGTTAAGCATTGAGTTAGAGAATTTAGTTGTTTGTTGGGGTGAGGTGCCAAGTTAATTGTTGAGCATACATGTTCAGTTAAACTCAAAGTTAGAAAACTCAGTTGTTTGCTGGGCTGAGGTGCCTAGTTAATTGTTGAGCTTACATGCTCAGTTAAACTCTAAATTAAATAACTGAGTTGTTTGTTGGTTGAGCTTACATGCTCAGTTAAACTTTGAGTTAGAGAACTCAGTTGTTTATTGGGCTGAGGTGCCCAGTTAATTACTGAGCTTACATGCTCAGTTAAACTCTGAGTTAGAGAACTCAGTTGATTGTTGGGTTGAGGTGCCCAATAAATTATTGAGCTTACATGCTCAATAAACTCTGAATTAGAGAACTCAGTAGTTTGCTGGGCTAAGCTGCCAGTTAATTGTTGATCTTATATGCTTAGTTAAACTCTGAGTTAGAGAACTCAATTGTTTTCTAGGTTGAGGTGCCCAATTAATTGTTGAGCTTACATGCTCAGTTAAACTCTGAGTTAGAGAACTCAATTGTTTTCTAAGTTGAGGTGCCCAATTAATTGTTGAGCTTACATGCTAACTCTAAGTTAGAGAACTCAGTTGTTTGCTAGGATGAGGTGCCTAGTTAATTGCTGAGCTTACATGCTCAGTTAAACTTTGAGTTAGAGAACTCAGTTGTTTGCTGGGATGAGCTGCTCAGTTAATTGTTGAGCTTATATGCTCAGTTAAACTCTGAGTTAAAGAACTCAGTTGTTTGTTGTATTGAGGTGCCCAGTTATTTACTGAACTTACATGCTTAGTTATCTGTAACACACTTATTTTGAGTTGTTAAGTGTGTACAGAAGATGCAAAAGCAGAATAATGCAATGATAGATGGTTGCAAATTTGAAGGAGAGAAAAATTATTTTCTTTATTCAAAATGTTTTCTCAAAATAAAAGAGAATAATTTCAAGATAATGAATTAAAAATAGGAATTCAGAAAAAATGATCAAGAATTCATACGAAATACTTACGTAGATGAGAAATGTTCTAGGGTTTGGGGATTGCTATTCCGTCAACATTCTCAAGCCAATAGGTTCCTGGTATGTTTACTTTGGTTACACGGTAAGGGTCTTCATTTTTTGGAGCCAACTTTCCTAAGCGAGCTTCTGGGTGATGAGACATTACTCTCTGAAGTACTAGGTCTCTAGCATTGAAGTATTGTGGACGAACTGCATAATTGAACATTCGTGTCATCCTTGACTTGTAAGCTACCATCCACATTAGTGTTTGTCTCGCTTTTCTTCCAACTGGTCAATTTCTTCTTATAGGAGTTCTTCATTTTCCACCAAGTTGACCTTATCGTCTCTTTTGCATTGCATTCCTATCCTCATTGGAACGACAACTTCAGTTCCATAAGTTAAAGAGAATTGTGTTTCTCCAGTTGTAGACGCTGGGGTAGTACGATGAGTCCATAGTACACTAGGGAGTTCTTCCACCCACTTTCCTTTGGCATCATCTAGTTGCTTCTTGAGAGCCTCTTTGATGGAATGATTTGTCACCTATGTTTACCCGTTGGCTTGTTGATATGCTAGGCTAGATGCCCGATGTTGAATCTTTAGCTCGTTGTACATTCATGCTAGTTTTCCTTCGGTAAAATGTGTCCCATTGTCAAAAATGAGAACCACAGGTATGCCAAAATGACAGATGATATTTTTCCAACGAAAATTCTTTACTTCGTTCTCTCCTACTGTTGTGAATGCTTCCGCCTTGACCCACTTGGTGAAATAATCAATTATCACCAGTAGGTACTTTGTGTTTCTAAGTGCTGGTGTAAACAGCCCCAACACATCCATTTCCCACTGAGCAAATAGCCATAGATTAATTATTAGAGTTTGTTATTGATTAATAACTTTAATGTCGTTGGAGAATCATTAGCATTTGTCGCACTTTCTGACGTATTCTTATGCATCAGTGCGCATGGTTGGCCAATAATACCCTACTCTTAGTACTTTGTGTACCAAGGTTCTTTCCCCTTGGTGGTTCCCACAAACTCTATTATGTATTTCTTGTAGGGCATAGTTTATTTTTTTTTTGGTCCTAAACAGAGCAACAACGGTTGGGAAAATGATCGTCGATATAATTTATCATTGGTTAATACGTACCTTGACGACTTGTATAGAACTATCCTGGCGGTGTCCTTGTCTTCTGGTAGAACTCCCTCCTTTAAGTACTGAACTAAAAGAGTTCTCTAATCTTCTTCTTGATCTAGTTAGCCTATGTATGCACATTGGCTAACTGGGGTGACAATAGACAGTTGATCAAGGAACTCCACCAGTTCAGATCTCTGATCTGGCCCCAAAGTAGAGGCTAACACAGACAAGGAATTTTCCTTGGTGTTCTCAGCCCTTGGGATGGCCTTAAAACTGCAGCTCTGGAATAGGGAGATAGACTCTTTCACTTTTTCAACGTAAAGTAGCAACCTTTCTCTATTAATGATGAACAACCCATTAATTTGATGGACCACCAATTAGGAGTCTGATTTCACTTCTAAATGCTGGGCACCCATTTTTCTTGCGAGAGTTAACCCAATAAATACAGCTTTGTACTCAGCTTTATTGTTGGAGATTTGAAAATAGAGTTGTACAGCTTTTTCAAGATGATTTCCTTCGGGCATTTGCAAGACTATTCTTATACCATACCCCTTCATGTTAGAAGCAACATCAACCCACAGCTTCCATGCAGCAATGGATAGGGTAGTTGCTTCTTCGTTCGATAGAAGGGTTAGTTCAACAATGAAGTCAACCAGAGCTTGTCCTTTGATTGTTGCCCTAGGCTTGTATTTGATGAAGAACCCTTCAAGTTCCACAACCCACTTCATAAGGTGACCAGAAGCTTCTAGCTTGTGCATTACTGCCCGGAGTGGGTACGAAGTCAACATGTTAATCACATGCGCTTGAAAATATGGTCTGAGTTTTCGTGCTGCAGTTACCAAAGCCAATACCTACTTTTTTAACTCCGTATAATGAGTTTTTATTGGAACTAACGATTTGCTTATGTAGTACACCGGTCTTTGCCCACCTACAAGTTCTTTGACCAATGCAACACTCAATACTATGGGTGTCACCGCCAAATAGAGGTTCAACTCTTCTCCTGGGTTTACTTTGGCCAATGTCTCCACTAAGCCCAAGTAATATTTAATGGATTGAAGAGCTCTCTCACAGTCATCATCCCACTGAAAGACTTTATTTTCTTTCAATATCTTAAAGAAAGGGGCACACCTATCAGTAAATTTTGAGATGAATCTGTTCAGTGCCGCTAATCTTTCAGTTAGCACCTGGACTTCTCTTATAGTTATAGGAGATTTTAAATTCTTGACAGCCTCTATTTGTTCAAAATCCACCATGATACCAGTCTGGTTAACAACAAAACCTCGAAACTTGTCAGATGTGACACCAAAAACATATTTTTCTGGGTTCAGCTTCACGTTATACTTTCTTAGATTAGCAAAAGCCTCTACTACATGGATGAGTTGATCCTCCTGCCTGGAGCTTTTGACGAGCATATCATCTGTATAAACCTCCATGGTGGCCCCAATTTATTCTTGGAAAATGCAGTTCACCAACCGTTGGTAAGTAGCTCCTGCATTTCTCAAACCGAATAACATTACCTTATAACAGTAAGTATCTTTGGCGTGATTAACGATATCCCTTCCTCATTCTGCTGATCCATACGAATTTGATTATAGTCTGCATAAGTATCTATCATGGTCAAGCGTTGGTGCCCTGCTGCAGCATTTACCATCTAGTCTATCCTCAGCATCAGATAATAGTCTTTTGGGCATGCTTGATTGAAGTCGGTGAAGTCCGCACACATTCTTCCCTTTCCATTCTTCTTCTTTACTAGAACTGGATTGGCTAGCCACCTTGGGTACCTCACCTCCCTAATGTGGCCAATGGAAAGTAATATTTTTACTTCGACTTTAATCACTTGTTCTTTCTCAGGACTAAAGGTCCTCCTTTTCTGCCAGACTGGAGGGTAAGACCTGGAAATATCCAGGTGATGTACCACAATGCTTGGATTGATTCCCTTCATATTTTCAGGAGCCTAGGTGAATATGTCCAGATTCTTTTGAAGCAGCTCACTGATCTCTTTAGCCTCAGTTTGGCTTAATGATCCTCCAATCATAAGATTATGAGCTCATTAATTGAAGGTGATCTGTTTTACTTGCTTGGCGGGCTGGATCATACTTGCGTGTTCCCTGAAATCGTTAATTTCTCCTACCGAGCATGTTGGTGAAACTGGTCCCTAGACCTTCTTTGATTGCTATAAGAGCATACCCCTACCTTTTATTTCCACGAAAAAACATTACCTTGAGGCCACTTGATCATCTCTTATCACTGCCACAGAACTATCCCTTGCGTATATGCCACACTGGTGGTACGTTGATGCAACAACCCTCATTGCATATAAGCACGGACGCCCAAGAATTGCATTGTAGGGTGACGCTGAGTCTACCGCCATGAACTCCATGGATTTTATGTATCCTCGTTCCTTTTTGTTGGAGGTAACGGACAAAGTGATCTTTCCACACGGCGATGTAAGATCGCCATTGAATCCCACCATAACGGTTTGAGTAGAACTGAAATCTGAACTTGGTATTCCCATCTACTTTAGAGTACTGACATACATAATATTAGTAGAGCTACCGTTATCGATCAAGATCCGTCATACCTAAAAGCTAGAGATCCACAGAGTAATAACCAAGGCATCGTCATGTGGGTGAACAATTCCTTCGCAATCCTCCTCCAAAAAAGTAATGATTGGTCCTAGATTTGTTGTCACCTCCAATGCTTCTCCAAAGCAACGCTCCAATGCTGTTTCGCTGGCTTTTTTTTGTCGTTCTCGATTGGATTCTTCAATGGTTAGCCCAATGGAATTTATCATGAAGATTACTTCACTATTCTTTCTAGGATGATCCTCTTTTTGTTCTTTTTTGCGATGTTCTTCGCCACGACCCTCATTTCTAGGCCTTCTCTTATCCCTTGGGTATTCTTATAGATAATTACGCAACTGACCCATTTTAGCTAAATGTTTGATCTCCTTTTTGAACTCCCAGCAATTATCTGTATCGTGACCATGATCCCTATAGAAATCACAATACTTAAACCTGTTCTTCCTGTTGGATTTGGTAGTTTGCTAGGGAGGACAGTAAATTACTTTAGAAGCGCATATCTTATGCAAGATTCTAAAGATCGACATTCGCATACCAGGTAGGTTTGGCTCTTAACAAGCTTCTGATCTAGAATTCGAACTCCTAGCTCAATCTTTATTCCTTTTCACAGTACTGGCTTTCGCCTTGCTGCCAGCCTTCTCGCTCTACTTGGGGTGATCTTTGAAAGATCCCCTGCCTTCTTTGGTGAGCTTGATGTCCTTCAGTTTCATGTACGGTTTGGATTTTTCCGTAAACTCTAACATGCTCTAGGGACTTTTCTTGGTTAAGGAGTCTTAAAAGCAACCAACACGTAACCCTGACGCAGAGTTTCTCCTTTCACTTGATGCAAGGTAAGCAGAAAATCAGGACCTTTCATTAACCTTTGACAGGTTATAAAACGATTGATAAGCATCTTCCCAAACTCCTTGAACGACTTGATGGAGTTTGGATGGAGTGTATACAACCATTTGAGAGCTGAACCCTTCAATGTAGTAGCAAAAGCTCTGCAGAGTATGAAGTTGCTTGAATCGTAAAAATTCATTACATGCTTGAACTGGCAGATATGGTCCTCAGAATCTGCTTTGTCATCATACTTCTCGAACTTTGTGGGATCAAACTTTTTGGAAAGTGGGATAGCTAGGATATTCAACGAGAAAGGTATCTTGGTGTCTTTCAACAGCATGTCCAATTCATCTAAAGGCTGACCTCTTTCCACTTTACTTTTAATCTATTGATGTGAATCAACAGTCTCAGTTCAGCTGTATATTCTTCTCTCTTGCTGATGGCTTGCATCTCCTTGAGAAGGTTGCTCCTCATAAGACTGAAGATTAACATACCCAGGAGACCTTACTTCTTCTCCAACTTTATGGTTAGCTGCTGAGGATTGCGACTTGTTGCCAGCAATTATTCTCGCCATGTATTTGATCATCTCAACCATCTCAGAAATCTTTGCAGTAAGAGTATCAATCTTTGCATCAGTGTTTTGCACGGTCGGTGGAGGATCAGTCTGAACCTCCCATGTTGTTCTACTGGAGTTTCTACATCGGACGGTGGTGGAAAGTCATTTTTTCGACTCGTCGCTGCCGCGCTTGTTTGTAGCTCTCTTATAGTCGTGACAGAACGCTTGTTATTTTAGCGTTTCCCACAGATGACATCAAATGATGTTACCAAAAAATCTCCAACACATGCAACTGCTCCGCACGTGCCATAAACCTTTTCACCTTCCTCCTGATACCTACAAAATCGTGAGTTCTAATGGGGGACATCGGTGTGGTATCAGCGAAAGAACCTCCGACGTGAGAATAAGTTAATCTGGTATATGGAGAAAGTTGTATGCAGATTGAATTGTGTTAATTACCAGTAATATCTATATTTTTTATAGGCTCTGAGATATGTTGTTACTTTGGAGAGGTCGCCACTCCCTTGATACGCTCCTAACGGCTTGGAAGATAACCAATATCCTCATAATCTTATAGGGATCCCTATAACGATCCTCATTAATTATGGGCCATTACAATTAATCTGGTTCATCTTCTCAAGTGTAGGGGAGTCGTTCATGTCGAGCTGACTTACTAGTTCCTTAACCTTGGACACCGTGGGTTTGAATATACCCAAATATGGACCTCTTTATAGGATCGTGAATCTTGCTCAGAAGATCGCCGAAATTAACACCCAAGTGGGCCTGTTATGCTTCGGTCTAGATAACCTATTGGTTTTGTCTGTGCCGGATCAAGTTTCATACCTGATCCGACCCGTTTAACGCTAAATGCCTATGTTAGTTATGAGCGCGGGAGTTTTCTCATATCAAGAGCTAGGGTTTTTTGTGATTTATTCTAATTTATATAATGGGTTTAAATGTCTGTTCATTAAATTGGCCGATGGTCTAAGAACTAAACACTAACAATGTTTCACAAAAGGGTTATGTTACAACATACCTGATTAAAATGATTTTTTTTTTCTATATCAATTCTTAAATAAGGGCTATTAAATAAATACCTCAATAAAATACTATTTTTTTTTTCAGGCGGATAAATGATGCATTTACAACTGTTCCTTTTCGTCATGTGAGTTTCACTAGTTTGACAAAGATAAGACACAACGTTATTTTGTTCACTGTCAATTTTATTTTATTTTTTCAAAGTACATGCTTTTTTGAAATTTTTAACTGAATTTGATATGAGTTGCCTACATATACAATAGGAATTGGGTTAATTAAGGACACAATTAAAGATTTTTTGAAAAATAATACTTGAAAAATAGTGAGTTTTCACATTTAAAAAAAAAATTGATGAGCTACCACATATCCAAATGCTCACTTTTGAAAATGATAAAGATCTTTGAAACAACGATATAATGTTCCTTAGCTTTGGACTCGGGCAAGATGCAATTAAAATTCATATATAATGTGTCCAATTTGGTGGATGGGTAAGATAATATGCTCTATGAGGTATGTCGCAATGACTATGACAGAATGTTAGGAACGGATTATAGATGAAGTGCAACCGCAAACTCGAAAAAGGGTTGCTTACGAATCTTGATATTGTGATGAACTAGGTCTTGTGTAGTTCATCAAAACCTACGAAATTAACCCATTGGGTCAATTAAGCTGACATGGCCTATCGAGAAATAAGACATCCATAAATGACCCATCAGGTTAACAAGAGGAACATCATCCATCGGGCAAAAAGATTTAGAAAATGACCCATCAGATTAAGAAAACACAACCTATTAGGGAAAATATATATATAATGAATAGCCCATCGGTCAACCAGATTAACATAGCTTATCCAGCGGGAAGACATACAACGAATGACCCAATGGATGTATAAGATTAACATAGCCAATTAGGAAGAGAGACACCCAAGCAAATGGTCATCAAGTCGTTAATACTAACACTGCCCTTCGGGCAAAATGACATTTAACAAATCTCCCATCAGGGCTACTTCACTGATCAGCCAAACATAATATTCAAACGACCAATTGGATCTATAAAACTAATATGGTCCATCAGGCTAATAGATAAATAACTTATTGGGTCGAAAATATTGACACAATCCATTGGATAAAATGATAAATGACCCATCAAGCCGATATGACTAATATTGTTAGCAAGTTTTTCAAATATATTGTTAGCACAGAGGTAAATATCACCACGTTTTTGCGTATAAACGATGTTTATTAGTGGTAGGCGTGGTAGTTTAATCCAATGTGAGCAAGGTGTTAGGAATTTTCCTACTTTTTGAGTAAAACACGTTTTTTTAAAAAAATTTAACTCATCAGGTTGACAATACTAACAAGCCCCATTGGGAACAAAAAACATCTACAAATAACTCATAGAGTTAACCAAACTAACATTGCCGATCGAACAAAAATACATTTAATAAACAACTCATTGGGTTAAAAAGACCAACATAGCACATCGAGATAAAAGACATTTTTCAAAAAGCCCGTCGTTTTGACAATATTGACATATATCGCCGTTGGGCTGAAGGATATGAAAAAAATAATATAACAGGTCGATAGGATTGATATTACCCATTTGGGTGGGAAGACATCTATAGAATTATACATTGGGTTAACCAGATTGACAAAGACTATCAAGGAAGAAGAACTTCAACAAATGACCTGTCGAGTTGATAATATTGGTATCACCCATTGGGCAAAAGATATCCACAATTATGACCCCTTGGGTCAACAAGATCAGCATCGACCACTAGGGGAATAAGAAAATCCCTCATTAGACAGAAAAATTAGGAATGACCTATAGGGTCGACAATATTGATATGGCCCATCATGTGGAAAGACAACGAATGACTCATCGCGTCAATAAGAACAACAATATTGCCCTTTGGAAAAAAAAAATGAATGACCCATCATGTCAGTGACACTAAGGTGGCCTATCAGATCGAAACTGAAGCAGATGTTATATTAGTTAATGAAATCAAGAATATACCATATCACAAAAGATGACTCCCTCGAATCCCTGGTGTTTGAGATAACTAACGAATGTACTTGAATCTTTTTTGCCATATGTGAGACCGATCAGTAGCTAACAAATGTTCTCAATTAATTTTCATTTGTTTTTTGTGTTTTTAGAGAAAAATCTTTTTTAAAAAAAAAGTAAATACCAGAATCACAGATGATGAATAAATCTCCCCACATCAAAAGGCCTCTTTCGGTGGTGGCTTCACTTTATGACAAATTTCTTAACCGTTTAATCTCGGGTCTGATCACTATTCTGACCATTCAAGTTCTTGTATTCTCTCGAATGTCCGAAGAAAATTAAATAGCAAATGGTCTCGACAGAAAATTGAATTAAAAACAACTTTTACTAGTCCACCTGATCACCTAGAAGCGTGTAGTCCTAGTTGATGCGATTTAATGCTCTTCTTTGTTTTTTCTTTTCATCTCCCCTTTTAATTCCAAGTAGTAATTTGTGTTAACATAATAATGACCCACGTGACCCATTAAGATAAAATCTTAACCCCTACTTTCCCTATAAATACCTATGTATAGCATTATAATATATGTATTTTTTTTTCTTCATAATATCAATACATGATTCAGTCTCTCACATTTCAATCATCTTAACATGGTATCAAGAATAAATCTTTTTAGGACTTGTTCTCAATAAAATTTTTGCAACCCTAACGTCGCCGCTACCACCGCCCATATTCTCCCGAGACTTTTGTCACTACTGCAGGCTTCATCCCTTCTCCGGTATCAACAAATATCATACCACCGACTTTATCTTGCATAGACGAACATAACGCCACCAAAATCACCGCCACCAGAGTCCAGACGCGCTCTCACACGCCTCCAATAGCCAGCAACACCACTACTCTTCACGGTCTCGGATTTTGGGCTCTACCGCCTCAACCAGGGCTCTAAATTCATCTCACGACATACCATCGGAATTGTCTTGATGAAACGATTCCAAAAACGTTAGGCTCATCACCAAGTTACTGTTTACGCGCCCTCACACGCGGAAAATAGGTGGCACGTCAAATCCACGCGCAGCCATCCTTTGCCTTCTGCCCACCAGCTGCCACGTCAGCCCTAAAAGTCCAGTCAACAATCCACGTCAGCACCAACTTAGCACCTAGTCAGCGCCACATCATCGTTGACCAGTGCCACATCATCGTTGACATGTGCCATCTCAGCGTCACGTTAGCGTTGACCCGTGCCATATCAGCGTTGGTCGTCTATCACGTTAGCGTTGACTGCCACATCAACGCCCTGTTGTTTCCTCAACCCTTGCCACGTCATCAGTACCTTCTTTGTCCCAGTTCAGGACTTTGTTGACCGATTTTTTACAAACTTGGATCGATTCCTGGGGTTTTTTGACGTTCTGAATCTGTTTCCGGCCTTCGTTTTCTGATTTAGTAATCACAAAATACACTTCCTTCTTTATTTGATTGTTTTTTACCCCGGTTCACTTCCTCTTTTGCTTCCATGGCTGAATCTGATGTACATCGGGTTATCACTATTGTTCTAAATGAAACTAATTATGTCGTATGCCTCAAGAGATGTCTAGTTTTCTCCGTGGATGACAATTATGGCGTCTCGTGACTGGAGATATCACTGAACTTGAGTAGAAGGACAACGAAGATAAGGCCAAATACATTGATCGTCTAGAGGAATGGAAAAGCAAAAATCATTAGATTTTCACGTGGTTCCATGCTACTATCATTCTAGAGATCAAACTTCAATTTGGTACAATCCAGACAGCTAAAGAAGCTTGTGATCTTTTCCAGGACCGCTATACTAAGGCAAACATCTCGAATCGGTATCGTCTTCTCTCTACCCTCCATAGTATAAGCCAGGAACATGGACAAACTGTCAATAATTTCCTATGCTAAATGACTGCCGTGTGCAACCAGTTGGCTATCACTAAGCCAACTTGGGAATGCACAAAAGACGCCACCATTCATGCCAAATACCGAACAGAGACACGCATTATACAATTCTTGATGGGATTGAGGGAAGAATTTGAGCATGTACGTGCTTCAATCCTCCACCGGGGCACGCTAACTTCTCTAAACAATGTCATTTTTTATCTAATCAGTGAGGAAACACGTTTTGCGTCACTACAAAGCTCATATATAGATGTTATCCTAGCAGTGCCAGTTGCTCATGCAGCACCAGTTACTCTTGCAACACCAAGAGGGAAGTCAAACCCATCCCAGAAGCCCTTATACTGCATGTATTGCTATTCACAATGGCATGAATTGCTCAAATGTCCTTCTCGCTTGTGTAAGGTTTGGAAAGAACCGAGCTACTATCTTGCAGACTGCCCTAAACTTCCATCTGGAAATCACTCAAATGAGAACCAATATCGCTCTCGAGGGTCTCGCAATCGGTCCTATTTCAAGCCAAAGAATGATGTTGCTGTAGCCATTGATGCTACACCAACTTTATCCAGCTCTCCACCTGATTGGAATGGTTTCTGCACTGCGCTTACCGAGGCTCTAAATAAAACTGGTAAAAATATACCCAGGTCAGCTACACCAGGTATATCTCGATTGTATTTTGATTCTGCCTGTTGTAATCACATGACATCTGATTCCTCTATCTTTTCTTCTAAAACCTGTGATGAGCATGTACCTACTATTCACACTGCTAATAAATCAAATATGTTGGTAAGCCATACTGGATATGTTGACAATTCTCATTTATCTATTCCTGATACATATTTGGTCCCTAAGCTTACGCTCAACCTTATATCTGTTAGACAATTATGTGATCTTGGATTTGATTTGCATTTTTCTTCTACTGGTTGTCGTGTGTAGGACCCTCAGATAGGAAAACGCCTTGGGACCGGCTGTAAAGTTGGACGTCGCTTTGAGCTCACTTACCTCCAAGTCCCATCCTCATGATCACCAAACCAATCAGCCGCATCCATGCCATAGCTGTCACCCGTGGAATTGTGGCACTCTTGGTTAGGTCATACTTTCTCCAGTCGCCTTCGTTCTCTTATTTTTAATGGTCAGTTAGGTTCATTTCAACATGAGTCTTTCCATTGTATTCATTGTCAACTTGCAAAACAATCAACAATAGGTGGTGCTCGCTATTTTGTTATATTTGTGGATAACTATTCTCGATATACATGGTTGTTTTTTATGAAAAATGTATCTGAATTATTTCAATTATATTCTGATTTTTCTTCTATGGTTCAAACTCAATTCTCTTGGAATATCAAAATTTTTCGCTCAAACAATGCAATGGAATATAAAGACCGTGCTTTTCTTAACCTACTTCACAAAAATGACACTCTTCCCCACCGCTCATGTCCTGGAACCTCCCAAAAAAATGGACGAGTTGAACACAAACATAGACACATTCTTGACACTGTTGGTGCTCTACTCATTTCTTTTTCATGTTCTAAGCGCTTCTGGGGTGAGGCTGCCTTAACCGCAGTGTACACAATCAACCGTGTTCCTTCTACCACAATCCAAAATCAGTTATCATTTGAGCGTCTTTTCGGAAAACCTCATGATTACTCTGAACTCAAAGTCTTTGGTTGCATTTTTGTTATTCTTAAACCACATGAACATAACAAATTGGAACCAAGGGCTCACCTATGTGGTTTCATGGATATGATATTGAACATAAGGGGTATTGGTGTTGGGATCCCATTTCTAAATCTCTTCGTATCTCTCGTTATGTCATTTTTCAGAAACATCAAATGTTCTCTTCCTTACGGTCATTTGACATGTCTACCATCCCTAACTCCATATTTTTTATTGATCCATCTATTGAGTTATTTCCTAAAGATCCAGTTTCAGGTACTGTTGAGTCTACCTTTGACCCACCAGCTGATTTTACCCCTCCAAATCCAGCTTCAGCTCTAGAACTGCCAGCTGACCTCACCCTTCCAACTCAATCGGTCGTCCCTGAGGATATTCCTATGTCTGATGAGTTTGCACCGACTTCCTTTGAGGGCCATCCTCCAGATCACCCCCCACAAATCTACCAAGATAATTCATCGCCCCTCTTATCTCCATGATTTCCATTGTTTTTCTACTATACCTCATCTGCATTAGCCTCAATCCTATAAGGAGATTAGTACTAATCCTCTTTGGTAGAAAGCAATGGACGAAGAACTTCAGGCCCTAAATTATCGGTGCAAATCGAGTGTTGCACTTAAGTGCGGTTTTTAGATTCCTGTCTCATATTGATCACTTCAGAGTTCTCAAACCATTATATAAATCAAAAGAGCTACTCTATTTTGACAGCGTATGGTTTTGAGTTGGAAACGCTTGAATCAAATTGACACCAAATGCCTGTACATAAATTTTAATCCTCCATTGTACCCAAAATATTACTTTCAACAATTAAAATTCTGTACAGTTTGAAATTCCTTCTGTTATATTACATAACTAAATCATAAACTCTGACAGAAATAGATTTCTCAGAGAGACGTATAGCTGCGGGTTCCATCTACTGTAAGATTTTTTAAAATCAAACTATGATCACCCAACATGCATGCTCCTTCCATCGTTGTTACATATGTAGTGTCAAATGGCACCCAGAGTTCCCCCAAACACTTGAATACAAAGAGATTAAGTACTCAGGTGCAGTGAACACTGTGTAGGTATCATAGTACTGAAGTGCTCAAGGGAACTCCACGGGAAACTTGACGATTCTGGACCTTCTTTTCTTTTCATTTTTTTTTTTTTTTAATGAAAGAACAAGAAAACCTAGTATTATAGTGGAAATTCTCTATGTTTAGGAAGAATGTGTGTCCTTCAATTTGATAGCAAAAAGGAATATATTTTTGGTGAATCTAAATATGGAGAAATTTGAATTCTTGAACCTAGTCGGAATTGTTTGTCTAGTGAAGCCTCCTAAGTAAGGTTCTATGCCCTTTCATTTTCCAAGATCACCAACCTTTTCTATTTTTTCTGAACGACTCATATCCGCAAAAAGTTACAGAAGATATTATCTTTCTTCTATTTTTTTTTCCTCATGTTCGTGCGTGCATGAAGGGGAAACGAAAAAGATTTTTTTTTAATTTTTATTTTTATTTTTGAGATTATGGATGAACTTGCAAGAAATTTATAGTTTCATTTGGTAGTGCCAAAGGAAGTTTTCAGCTAAATTCTATCTTTTAGAGATAACTTTTTATTGTTTTTCCCTTTTTTACACCCAAAAAAGAAAAAGTTATGAAATATAAGTCATAGGGTTCCAAGTTCTAATTTTTATTTGTGTTTTCCCACTTTTATAGTCTTACGAAATTATATTCAAAGTTTAAAAATCTAAAATATTAAAATTAATTTTTTTGGACAAACTTAACAATATCCTAAACCTTAAGGAACAACGTTAAAATTTACAAAAAAAAAAAAAAAAAAGGGTGGGAGGGGGGGGGGGGTGAAATCTTAATATTTCTTAATCTTTACACTATTAAAGAGCTTTAAATACTCAGTTATGGATTTACGAGACAATTTATACCCTAAATTTTTATACGTGAAAAAGGGAAGGGGGGGGGGGGGGGGGGGGGGGGGGGGGGTGAAATCTTAATATTTCTTAATCTTTACACTATTAAAGAGCTTTAAATATTCAGTTATGGATTTAGGAGACAATTTATGCCCTAAATTTTTATACTTGAAAAATATGCATGTTTAGCAATTTCTTGGCCATGAGATATCTCTCGAGTTTCGAATATAAATAAAATCTTTTTCATTTCTCGTGGGAGAAAAAAATAAAAAGTGAAAATGAAACGAGATAGGGATGCATTTGACCACTCAACTCATCATCAATCCTATAGATTCTTCATGCTTTATTTAGCCCACATTTCCGACTAGGTACAGTGCCCTAAACCCTTCGTCCCTTCAATTTCTCTGTGGGTACATAAATATTCAAATGTAAAAACAAAATAAATAAATAAAGCAATCATTTTTTTATTTATTTTTTGCTAAGCAATAAAATTTTATGAATCTATAAAAAGGGTGTCAAAATTTTTGTAAAATATAAGCAACAAAGCAAAGCATGCAGAGATTGAATATTGATCAGATGTTCCCTAGAGTTCCTCCGAACACTTCATTGGGATGGGTTTTATTAATACTATATTATTTATTATTAGACTTTTCCACTGAAGTGTTTGGGGGAACTCCTGGGCTCATTTGATACTCATGGAGATCTTCACCAATTTTTGCACGCTTATGAGTAACAAATTTCACTTATTGATTCAATTCTTATTTTGAACAGATTTGAATTTTGTTTATTGCTTTTAGAGTAAGCAAGTTTGTTAAATTTTTTGTCATTTGGTTATTTCAATTTTTCATTATGTTATGCTCAGTTAGATTCTCCTCTTAAATCAACTATAAATAGCCGAGGATTTTGTATGGAAAGGAATGAATATGAAGATAAATTGTTCTCTCTCTCAAATCACCTTGTAATATGGTATTAGATCAGAAACTCTTTCTCCGCTAGCTCTATTCAATCCTTCATAGTTGTTGACATCTGGAATTAGGGCTCCATCTTTGCATGGTCCGAGCCGAAATCGATGAAGCCAAAGCTAGCCCTAAGTTCAACCGACTTAGTAGCAGCATCAACACCATTCACGTTCGTCGCTTGTCCAGATATCATCAATGTCAATAATCGTCAACGTCTATTATCCAATAATCATCGGCCGTCATCAACATCGATTGTCCTAAGTTCGCCGTTCACGATCGTCGACTGTCCTCAATGTCGATTGTTCAGATATCATCGCCAATCATTAATCGTTCTCCTGTTCATGATAGTCGATTGTCCAGATCGTCAATCGTTCTTTTGTCATCGATTGTGCAACAAGTCGACGTTATCCAAATCTTTCAATCGATTGTTCACATCCCGTCGTTGCTTATCAGATTGATTCTCCAATTGCATGTTGCGATCTATGTTCTTCATTAGGTCAGATTTGTGTTCGTCAAATTTTGCTTCGTGGGGTCTCCAGTACCTGGTTTCTTTGTGAGCTCAATGTCTTATCAGTTACTGTGATGTTTTCTGATAACTATGTGGTATTCTTTCTCTCTCTCTCTCTCTCTCTCTCTCCCTTTATCTTCCAGTATGATGTTTCTTAATGTTTCTTCTTTATGGTTGGTGTTTCCTGATAGTTTCCAATATCTAAACGTTGTTCCAACTCTAGGATTCATCTGGTGAGCGCCTTATTCAGGACTATCTCACAGATTTTCATTGAAATATTTTCACTAACATCCATGAAATCTACAGAATCTGCAATTTCCAAGTCATCCACCATTTGATGATCCTATAAGTCCATACTTTCTTCATCACTCCGACAGTCCTAGTACTGTTCTTGTTTCACAACTAACTAGAGATAACTATGCTTCTTGGAGTCGTGCAATGATGATCGCTCTTTCTGTAAAGAATAAGCTCAGTTTTATTGATGGTTCAATTAAGAAACCTGAAGGTACTGATCTAACTCTTCTTAATTGATGGATCCGAAACCATAACGTTGTTATTTCATGGATTCTAAACTCTGTGCCTAAGGAGATTTTTGCTAGCATAATGTTCTCTAAGTTTGCTTATGAGATTTGGCTTGATCTTAAGGATCAATTTTAGCAGAATAATGGTCCTCGAATTTTTCAATTACTTCTTGAAATGATGAATCTCAGCTAGGACCATAATTCTATTAGTGTATATTTTACCAAGTTGAAAACCATATGGGAGGAACTAAGCAATCATAGACCTGTTTTCACTTGTGGAAAGTGTACTTGTCCTTCCTCATGGGTTTACATGATTCTTTTTCTCAAGTTTGCGGTCAAATTCTACTAATGGATCCTCTTTCACCCACCAACAAAGTATTTTCCTTAATTTCTCAAGAGGAAAGTCAAAGGAATATGGGCTCTCATCCAACTTCCGATATTGATTCGGTTTACTATTTGGATTTTGTTGTTGAAGATAATGTTTCTAAGAGGTTTAATAATAATGCTAATGCTCATCATACCGGTAATCCAAATCCTGAGGGTTATAGAGGACAAAAGAAAGACATACCATTTTGTACTCATTGCAACTTTCATGGTCATACTATTGAAAAGTGTTACGAGATTCATAGTTATCTTCCTACTTTTCAACGACGACAAATGGTCGATCACCATCTTTTTCTGTCACGACTCGTCCCGGACACTCGTCATCCCAGGGCCGGCGTGACGACAACATGACATCACCTATTTCATTTTTTTTTCTTTTAATACATTACAAAATGCATACATTACTATACAATTCATTATACAGAATATTCATAATCTCTCTCTTTCATATGGTTCACCTCTGATAGCTCAACTCAAAACTCTCAGATGACTCCACCTAATGCCAGTAGGGGACCGTCTTCTAAATGATTCACCTGCGAGTGTACTATCTTCTTAGTAAACACATTTTATAATAATAATAATTCATTGTACAACATCTAAATGGATCAAGCGTAAGTATATAAACACCACATAATTCGTAAAATTTCCAGTATATAAGCAGTGAAAATAAAGCGATATAAATAAATTCCATTCAAATCCATCTAGTATAAAATCATACCAATCACCATAATAAATAATAAATCACCAAATATAAGTAAAACACCACATCTCAACCCCATACCCACCGGCTAAGCCATAGTGATCGTTTTAACCTTACGATCGGGAGTTGCAACGGTACCGTAACCATCCGTAGGATATGCCTTCCTAGCGAACCTAACTGCGCAGATCACCGCCTACCGGACGTCTCTGGAGACCAATAATATAAATCACCACATAATATCAATCACCATAATAAATATCCATCTGTCGAACCACCCTGCTGACAGACCATAATATGAATCATCACTTGTCGGATCACCCTCCGGATAGGACATCATAAACTATGGCATAGTTAACTCAATAATATCATCACCAAATCACAAATAAATATCCATATGCCGGACCACCCTCCGGACAGACCATAATATAAATCACCACCTCATCAATACCGTCAAAATCACCAACGTCCACCTCTTTTTCACAAAACCAACTTTTAAATTCGAAAATCATATTTTTCACTTTGGATTGAAAACCGTCTAATTTTAACAGAACCATTTTCCCCCTCTCTATTTTTATGAAAACCAAATATTTTCTATTCTCTTTTAAAACCACCAAATTCAACAAAACTCATTTTTCAACTTTCTTTTAAAACCACCATATTTTAACGAAAATCCATTTCCGCCAACTCACCTAAAATCCAACGAAAATTATTAAATATCATTCTTTTCAGAAACCAATACAATTCCCCAAAAATGCATTTCACCAACTCATCCCAAAAACCTGCTTGATCCATTGTCATTTTGAAATCATACAGTGGAAGTAAACACAGATTTCATCATATGTATATATAAAAATAGTTTGGCAAGAAAACAATACACTCACCTCGATATCCGCTTTCGTAAACTTTAACTGACTATCCCCCATCCAACTCCGGTGCCTGCGAACCTTCCTCGAATTTTTCACTGGCCACGAGATTGAATTTATATTTTTCGTGGGGTAGTTTGTGAAATTTCTCCATTTTCCTTTCTTCTTCCTTTTTCTTTTCTTTTTCTTCTTTTTTTCCCACGCTTTTTTTTTTTTCCCGCCTGCGTAACTGTTTCTGTTTAGCTGCCGTCCCTACTACAGCGGGCGAAGTCCCCACCGTCGCGGCGAATCGACCAGACACTGCTCCCAGAAGTTTTACCGTCGGGGCGACGGAATTTTCGCCGCGGTGAACGCTTAAGATTTCTTTTTTTTTTTTCTCTGTTTTCTTTTCTTTTTCCTCATTTCTGCGTCTGCTTCGGTTTAAGGACCCGTCGCCGACCACCAAACTCACTTCTCCCCACCTTCACCGGCCGACCCTCTTCAACGATTCAAACCATCCTCACCGCAACAAACACAATACACACAGTCACACACACTGCTCTCTTTCTCTAACTTACCAGCCGACAACCTCACGTACAAACGACACACACACACGCTGTCGGACACACACAAACACAGACACACGCACACTTACCAAACGACGGCCAAATCAACATACACGCACACCGTCAGAACACTCACGTCACCGTCGCCACCGTCGACGATACCCACACACCATCGAACCGACAACACACACACATACACAACTGAACTGAAAAATGGAGCACACACAAAACACACAGCCACTTGTCGAAACAGACAAAAGAACACACAAACACCCGACGCAAATCACACAAACTCACCGCTGGGGAACCATGACGACGAACCCATGTCGCCGGCGACACTCACTTCACCGCCGAAACACATATACACACACGGCACACACAACACGTACAGAATAGCAACACACACAAACCTCACACACACACACTTACTAGAGACGGCAACGAACGGATCACACGGCCAGGCCGATCCCACACTGATGACAACGACGCCACACTTCTCTTTCTTTTCCTCTTCTCTTCCCCGGTCTTCCTCTCTCTCTCTCTTCGTGAATTTTGCTCCGATGATTTCTCTCTCTCTCACTCTCTCTCTCTCTCTCTCTCTATATATATATATATATATATATATATGAGTGTATATGATAGTTCTAGAAGTCGGCCATGTGGCCACCTCCTCCACCGTTCGATCCCCTTCCTTATCCATCTCTCTCTCTCTCTCTCTCTCTCTATATATATATATATATATATATATATAAAGAATATAAAATAATATAATATAAAAAATTTACACAAACATCCCCTCATTTTAGTTGGGATAGAAATTAAACCCAAACTAAATTTTAATGTTTATAAGAATTACAATTCAACCCTCTAAAGTTGTAATTCACATAATAAATATTGAAATCCACCCGGGTATTTTTGAAATATTTAAAACACGTCTTTAAATTATATGTAGATCAAAAGTCGGGATCTTACATCTTTGATATCTTAAATCCAATCTTGGCCAAGGGTTGTTCTTTTCATCACCCTCTTCCTTACAGCTAAAGGCATTATCCGATGCCGCTTGTGTCGATTCCAAGAAATCTGTCACAGGTTTTTTTGTTTTTATCGGAGATTCTTTGGTGTCTTCGAAAGCCAAGAAACAAACCATCATTTCACGTTCATCTGCTAAAGTCGAATATTGATATTTTTGCACCAATTCTTATTTTTTGTGATAACCAGACTGCTATGCACATTGCCTCTAATCCAATCTTTCATGAAACGACTAAGCATATTGAGGTCAATTGTCACTTTGTTCGTGATAAGGTTGTTGAAGGATTCGTCAAGCTTATACCTATTCATTCTTAGCATCAACTGGCAGATGTATTTACCAAGGCTTTACCTCCTTCTTTATTGTTGTCACTCTTATTCAAGATGGTTGTAAAAGACATTTACAGTTCTCCATGAAAGGGAGTTTTAGAGTAAGCAAGTCTGTTATAATTTTTATTATTTGGTGATTTCAATTTATTATGCTTAGTTGGATTCTTCAGTTTATTATTTTGTTATGCTTAGTTGGATTCCCCTCTTAGATCAACTATAAATAGGTAAGGATTTTGTATAGAAATTAATTAATATGAAGATAGATTTATCTCTCTCTCAAATCACCTTATAATAATTGCACTACATATGTGTAAATAGTATGTGCTGCTGCTTTTTTTCAAAAAAATAGTGGATGTAAAATTCACCACTTACGTGATTGGCGTTCACTACTTATTGAAAACGCATATCAATAAACTGAATGTCAAGTGCACTGGAGAGAATTAAAATCCAATATAAATACATGCTATTTTTCCTTCTATAGTAATTGTGTTGGATAGGTGAATAGTTAACTAAAACAATCCACAAATTATTCTAAACTTTAAAAACAACATGCAATTTTGAAGTTGTTTGTATTTTAATTTGAATAGTGGAATTCCACTCACTCAGTAGAATTTCAGTACTAGTTGGTTGCATTATACTATGTCGGGGGAATTGTACCAATATCTTGAAACTTACAAAATATCGATGCTTTCATGCACACTCACAAACTATGCTTATGTTATATGGTTCGATGAAAAATTAAAAAAAAAATCTATCATTGAGAGAGAGTGAAATTTAGGCATATTTTGTTTTTGTTTTTGTTTTTTTGGTTATTTTAAAGGGATTAAATGGGTGGAATGTTTTTGAAAGAAAATTGGGACCGAATTTTTATAAAATAGAGTCACCACCCACTTGATTAAAATAGGTGTATCGGGCTCGTACTTTGATTTATTTTTTTTTATTTAATTGAAATGACCTATAATATTTGAAAAATGACATCACAATAAATTGGTCAAAACCAAAAGTTTAAAATGGTTCAAGGTTCCATTATACTTGTGGAAGGTGTTGGACACTCCAAAGAATCAAAATATGTAAAATGTCCTCCAGTATGATCACTTGTCAATTATGTTAAAATGATAAGGTTAATCCCCGTGTGAAAATCTTATGGATTAAATACTCCCTTAATATTAAAAAAAAAATGAAATGTTATTTAGATGATATTGCACCTATAGTGTTTATGCGTTTGTATAACCTACTTAAAATATAGGTCGAAGGAGGTGATGATTTTTTATTTTTTTTTAAAAACATGTTTAATATCGGTCGAAAAAAATCAATTTCTAAATTAGATGATATATTGGTGTGAGAAGATTATACTTGTAAATGTATATTTATACTACAAAGGAATGGATTCAATTTTTCATTTTGTTATGTTTTTATTAAATAAAAATGTGATTCCTAGATTGGTCACTATATGAGACGCTAATCACACTAAATGAATTGATAAAAATGAAATGAATACAATTTTGGAAAGATTTTGTTTTGTTTTTGGTTGGTTTTTTTATTTTTTGATTTTTTTGATTTTTTTTAAATAAAAATGTCAACTTCCTACATTAAATGATATGTGAATATATTTTTTAATGAATGCCCTATTGAGTGGAAAACCCCTTTTATAAAATATAGACATGATTCTTTTTGAACAAAATTGAAAAAAAAAAAAAACTAAATAATATGAATTGCAAATATTTTATTTATTTTTGAGAATAAGGGGATTTTCATTTACATTTATCCAATACCTTATTAAATTAAAATATGGAGAGATGTATAGATTTTATTATTATTATTATTATTATTATTAAGAAAATTGAAAAGTGAGGAACATGAACGATGTATTGATTTCATGAAAAAGATACATAGAATACAATGATATATATAACTATTTATAGGGGAAGTGGGGGTTAGAATTTTACCCTAATGGGCCAAGTGGGCCAAACCCATATATTACATTAACATCCCCTCAAATTCAAGGCGGTAAGTGGAAGGTGAACTTGAGGTCGGAAACTAGAGAGTGAAAACGTCCGAGTGGATGAGCCTTAATAAAAATGTTTACTGTCTGATCGGCTAAACTGACAGATTGTAGACAAACTGTATTTTGAAGAATGTGTTGACGGGTGAAATGACAATAATTCTTGATGTGTTTTGTACGCTCGTGGAAGACATCATTATGAGAGATCTGAATAGCATTCATATTGTCACAATGTAGGGTAGTCGCAGTAGCAGAAGAAATACACATGTCAGCGTGTAGTAATCGAAGCCAGAGAAGTTCTTGAGTTGCATAAGCCATGGCACAATATTCAGTTTTAGTACTGGAGTAAGCAACCATAGTTTGTTTCTTACTACCCTAGGAAATGAGAGAGTTACTCAAGAAGAAACAGTAACCACTGGTTGAACGTTTGTCGGTGAGGTCGCTAGCCCAATCGGCATCAAAATAAGCTTGTAAGATGGGAGCAGACTGAGTTGAGAAATGAAGTCCATAAAATAAAGTACCCTAGACATACCAAAAAATGCGAAGAACAAACGAGTAATGGGTGATCCGCGGAGCGAACAAGAACTAGTTAACCTGATTAACGGCATAGGCAATGTCGAGGTGAGTGATAGTAAGATATACAAGACTTTCAACCAATTGGCATTATAGAGTGACATCTTGAAGATGTGAACCATCAAGTAGAGTAAGTCTCATGTTCGGCTTGAGAGGAGTAGTGGTAGTGGTTGAGTTAGTGATCTTAGCCTTGAAAAGGAGATCCGAAGCATATTTGGCCTGAGAAAGAGAGAAAATATACATTTAAACCAGATGAGACTTCGAGGCCAAGAAAATAACTGAGCACCCTAAGATCTTTCATCTCGAATTATCCACTGAGAAACTTTTTGAGTTAAAAAATACCACGTACATCATTTCCAGTAATAACCATGTTATCCACGTACAATAAAAGAAGGATAATACCGTTTGATATGCGATAAATAAATAGAGCCGAATCATGAGTACTAGATGTGAACCCAAACTGATAAATAGTAGTGTTGAATTTGGCAAACCAGGCACGTGGAGCTTGTTCTAAACTATATAGGGCACGACGAAAGCAACCAACTTTATTTAGAGGGGCAGCCAGACCGGGAGGGGTATGCATATAGACTTCCTCAAGAAGATCGCTATTGAGAAATGTATTTTGGACATCTATTTGAAAGAAAGTCCATTTTCAAATGGCGGCGACAACGATAATTGTACAAACAAATGTGAGCCTCGTCACTGGAGCAAGTGTCTCTACATAGTCAATGTCATATTCTTAAGCAAATCCCTTGGCAACAGGTCGAGCTTTATATTATTCAATAGATCCATCAGAAAGCGTCTTTATCTTAAACATCCATTTTCACCCAATAGGATTTTTTTCAGGGGGCAAATCAATAATATCCTAAGTATGAGTTTTGGCTAAGGCCTAAAAAATTTCGTCTATTGCTTTATGCAAAAGAGGATTACTATTAGCCTCCTTATAGGATTAAGGCTTATGCAGATAAAGTATAGTGGAAGAACGATGATAATCAACAAGATAAGGAAGACGATGAGTTTCCCTATAGATTTGTGGGAGTGATCTGGAAGATAGCTCTCAGAAGGAGTCAGTGTAGATTCATCAGACATAGGAATATCCCCAGGCACAACCGATTCAGTCAAAGGAGTGAGGTCAGTTGGTAGTTCTGGAGCTAGGTCTGGAAGGGTGAGGTCAGTTGGTGGTTTTGGAACTGAAAAGGTGAGATCAACTGGTGGTTCTGAGGTGACCTCAACAGTACCTAAAACTGGATCCTCGAAAAATAACTCAATAAATGGATCAGTAAAGAATCTAAACTTAGTGATGATTGACATGTCAAATGACAATATAGAAGAGAACATTTGATGTTCTAAAAAAATGACATGATTAGATATGCCAAGAGTTTTAGAAATGAGATCCCAATACCGATACCCCTTATGTTCAATATCAAATCAGATGAAACAACACATGGTTGATTGTGTACAATGCGGTTAAGGCAACATCACCCTAGAAATGCTCAAGACGTGATGGAGAAATAAGTAGAGCATGAATGGTGTCAAGAATGTGTCTATGTTTGCGTTCGATACGCCCATTTTGTTGGTAGGTTCCAAGACACGAGCGGTAGGGGAGCGTGTCATTTTTGTGAAGTAGGTTTAGAAAAGCATAGCCTTTGTATTCCATTGCACTATCTAAGCAAAAAACTTTGATATTCCTGGAGAAATGAGTTTGAACCATAGAAGAAAAATCAAAATATATTTGAAAGAGTTCAGATCTATTTTTCATAAGAAACAACCATGTATAAAGAGAATAGTCATCCATAAATATAACAAAATAGCAAGCATCACCCATTGATGCATGAGGAAAAGGCCCTTAAACATTATAATATACTAAATGAAAAAGTGGAAAGGAAACAAACTGACTCTTATTAAAAGGTAAAGTTGATTGTTTTGCAAGTTAACAATGAATACAATGAAAAGACTCATGCTAAAATGAACTTAACTAACCACTAGAAATAAGAAAATAAAGATAGCTGGATGAAGTATGACCTAACCGAGAGTGCCACAATTCCACGGGTGAGAGTGCTAGGATAGATACGGCTGATTGGTTTAGTGATAATGATGATGGGACTTGGAGGTAGGTGAGCTCAAAGAGGCGTCCAATGTTACGACTGGTTCCAAGGAGTTTTCATATCTGAGAGTCTTGTGCATAACAACTAGTAGAAGAAAAATGCAAGTCAAGTCAAAGGTCACATAGTTGTCCAACAGAGATAAAGTTAAGCGTAAGATTAGGAACCAAATATGTGTCAGGAAGAGACAAATGAGAACGGTCAATATGTCCAATGTGGCTAACAAACATATTTAATCCATTGGCAATGTGAATATTAGGTGCATATTCATCACGGATTTTAGAGAAAAATATAGAGGCATCAGAAGTCACGTGATTACAATAGGCATAATCAAAATACCATCGAGATATACCTGGTGCAGCTGACATGGCTATATTGTTACCAGTTTTAGTTAGAGCCTCGGTAAGTGCGGTGTAGAAACCACTTCAATCAGGTGGAGAGCTTGATGAAGTTGGTGTAGCATCAGTGGCTATAGTAGCAACATTCTTTGGCTTAGAATAAAACTGATTGCCAGAGTCTTGAGAGCGATATTGGTTCCCATTTAACTGATTTCCAGATGGAAGTTTAAGGCAGTCTGCAAGATAGTAGCTCGGTTCTCTGCAGACCTTACACAGGCGAGAAGGATATTTGAGCAATTCATGCCCTTGTGAATGACAATACCTGCAATATAAAGACTTCTACGATGGGTTGGCATTAGAAACTACAATGGCAAGAGCAACTGGTGCAGCAGGGGCAACATTTGTATGTGATCCTTATAATGTGGCGAGACGTGTTTCCTCATTGAGTAGATCTGAAAAGATGTCGTTTAAGAAAGGTATCATGTCCCAGTGTAGGATTGAAGCTCGTATAGGCTCAAATTATTCTCTAAAGCCCATCAGGAATTGCATAATGTATGTCTCAGTTTGATACTTTCTATGAATGGTGGCGTCTTTTGTGCATTCCCAGGTTGGCTCAGTGATAGTCAACTGGTTCCACATGGCAGTTATCTGAGATAGAAAACTGTTGACAGTTTACCCAGGTTCTTGGCGCATGCTATGAAGAGTTGAAAGAAGGCGATACCGATTTGAGATGTCTGTCTTGGTGTAGCGGTGCTGAAGAATATCCCATGCTTCTTTAGTTGTCTGGAATATACCAAATTGAAGTTTGATCTCTGGGATAATAGTGGCACGGAACCATGGGAGAATCTGGTAATTTTTGTTATCCTAGTCCTCCGACAGTCAATGTATTTTGCAGCATCTTCATCGTCATTCTTCTTAGGTTCAGTAATATCTCTAGTTACGAAATACCATAATTTTCGTCTATGGAGAAAACTAGACATTTATTCAACCCACATGACATATTTAGATTAATCCAGAACATTAGTAATAACCCGAGGTAAGTTTGAGTCAACCATAGGCGCAAAAAAGGAGGTGAACCAGTATAAAAATCGAATAAATATAAAAGGAAGTAAATTTTGTAAGCCTCAAATCACAAAATGAAGGCCAGAAATATAATCAAAACATCGAAAAACTCCAAAAATCAGTCCAATTGTGCAGAAAATCGGTCTAAAAAGACCTGAATCAGTCAAAGAAAATTACCTTAGAAAAAGGCCGATGACGTGGCAGGGGCCTCGTTGACTGGCGCTAGCATGGCAGTCAACAAATGATGTAGCGGTCAACAAGCTAACGTGGCGCTTATGTGACAATGACGTGACAGTTGACTAAGTGCTGACTGAGCGTTGATTGGGCAACTAGGGCTGACATGACAGCAACAAAGAAGACAGAGAAAAGGATCTGACGCAAACTAAAGTTGACGCTTCTACCCGCTCATGGGAGTGTGTGTGGTGTCAAACAACCTTGATTTTTTCGTTGTTTAAATCTTCTCGTCAAGACGGATCCGATTGTATATTTTAAGATGGATTTGGAGCTCTAGTTAAGGCGGTAGAGCCCAAAATTCGAGACGACACAACTTGGTAGTACTGCAGGCTATAGGAGGCGCGTGAGGGCGCATCGGTACTCTAGCGATGGTGATTTTGGTGGCGTTGTGTTCGTCTTTGCAAGACGAAGATGATGGTGTAGTGGTTCTTGATACCGGAATGATGATAAGGCCTATAGCAACGTCGAAAACCACGGGGAAAAAGAGAAGGTGACGGCGGAAGCTTTAGGATTGAGGAAACAAAAATTCAAAGATAACAGGTCGAGAAAATACTTACTCTTGATACTATGTTAAGATAATTGAGAAGTGGGAAACGTGAATGATATACTGATTTCATGAAAAATATACGTAGAATACAATGATACATAGAACTATTTATAGGGAAAGTGGGGGTTAGAATTTTACCTTGATGGGTCAAGTAGGCCAAACTCATATATTACATTAACAATTATTGTTGGTGTTGTTGTTGTTTGGCTAAATTTGTAGAAAAACATGTTTAGTGAAGTGGTCTTCTAGACCTATCAGATCCAAATTACATTCTATTTGGAGAATAAAAATGATAATATTTAGATCTCTCCCTTCACTTGTTAATTTAAATATACATCCAAATTAATGTTGAAATGAACTTTTTAATGATTTTTTTTTTTTTTAGAATTTTATTTAACATATTTTGAGATAAGAATAATATTGAGTTATTTTTTTTAGACTAACCAAATGGTAATGATGATGATGATAGTAAAAACGAAATATCATCCTCGTATTGTTTGAAGGGGTTAAAAATTCGACATGATAACATCACATTTTGATTGCATATCATAGAGTCCTCTGGGCCTAGCAAAAACATTTTTATTTAAATGATTTAACATCTTTGCAAGACGAATATGCAAAAGAGAATGGCTTAGTAAAAAGCCGTTGAGATGAAGAGTGAGTGTATGAATAAAAACGAAACTAATGATTTGAAAATATAAAAAGTACCTTTTCTTCGATTGTTTGGATCTAGGAATGAAAAAAACTCTTATTTCATAGTAAATATTTTCTCAATTGTTCTCTAATTTTTTGGTTCCAAGAAAAATGAATTTTGTATCACTTTTTTGCCCTCAAGAGAGTGAGTTTTCTTCACAATTTTTTCCCTCTCTAAAAACATTAAATGAAAGTCCTATTTATAAGTGAAGATCGGACCTTAAAAACCCTTGAAATCCCTTAAAACCTTAAAATCTGTAGCACTTGGAAGCCAAGTCTCCACCCCCACTTTTTTGGTGCAGGGGGCGCACATTGTGACTTTCCAGGTAAGTTGTTAGGTGGACAACTGTCCATGCATAAAAGTTGTCCACGCGGTTAGGAAATTTTATTTCCTAACCTAATTTTGGGCAACATATTATTAATACAATTATATTTGCTATTTAAATTTAATGGGCTAAAATTAAGTGATCTAATTAATTTGTGTAAACCCATAGACTACTCAAAATAATGTGGGTTGAATGTGTAGATATCAAAAACTGTTGGGGTGATTAGGGGATTATGGGAACCCTAATCACACCCTATATAAAGAAGAATATGTTAGGGTTATGGTCCCTAACACGCCAAAATGACTTGACAGCTCTTTTCTCCCCATCTAGAAGAGAATCGAAATCCCTGTAAGGAACTCTAGAGTTTTGGTTGAGAAAGGCCACGTACCCACTCGATCCGTGTTTATCTAGTGATCGACTGTCATAGGATTCAGCATCAGAAGTCAGTTGATCATAATGGATCCAGATACTTAGTTTACGTGTACGTTGAACTTTTGGTGATTTGACATGATGTTTTAGGTGTTTTAAATTTAGATGTAATGGGATAAAATCCCTACAAGTAGTATCAGAGCCTACTTCATGTTAAATCATTAGGGTTCTTGAATTTTTCAAGTTTGTAGAATTTTAAGGTTTGTATTTTTCTCCTTTCAAATTGACTTATTTGTGAAAATAATGGGAGAAAACATTAAGGTTTATTGTGTGTTTTGCATTATCTATGTGATTTCTTTTCAATACTATGGATCTAAGGAAAGAAAAACCCTAAATTTTGGATTTTTTGAGGTCTTTTCACAGTTGAAACGAAAGAGATGAAATAGATCTGAACATGTCGGTCGACTGACCATTTTTATCGGTTGACTGATCTATTTAGAGACGGTTCGGACTGTTTTCGTAGGTGTTTGTATTTTGGTCATAATTTTTTCATACGAACTCCGATTGAAGTGATTCAAAAATCTGTGAAAATATCAAAAATAGATCTACAACTTTTATGTTTTGATTTGTTCCATAATAGAATTGAATCTTGGTCAAAATCGGGCTTGAAGTTACTGCATTCGGATAATTTTGACTAGCATTCGTATTTGGGCATAACATTTCCATACGAACTCCAATTGAGGTGATTAAAAATTTTGTGGAAAGATAGAAACAACATATATAACTTTCATGTTTTAAGTGTTTCCTAAATCGGATTGAATCATGGTCAACATTGACCAATCAGTCGACTGATGGATTCAGGATAACAGTCGACTGATGGATTCAAGATGTTATCAGTCGACCGATAGATTCAGGATCCCATTTTTTGGTGACTGATCAATCTACTGATGGATTAAGGACAGATTGGGTCATTCCAATCTTAAGAACTAGTCGACCATTTGAATGCCCAACATCGGAAACTTTAATTCGTTGCATGGCGTTCGATCAACGGACCTTAAGGACGGTCGACTATTAAAATCTTGTATCTTGAAATAATTTTAAAAGATTTAAATATATTTTATTTTGGGATATTGAGATATAAATGTTTATAATTTATGCGAGCAATAGTCATCCCAAAGGAAGACTATTGTTTGGCCGAATAATAAACATTAATGTTTATAATTTATGCGAACCATAATTGGCCCAAATGAATGTTATCGTTTAACTAAATAATAAACATTGTTTAAGATTAGTATGATTATTATTTATGCGATCAATAATCGGGCCAAAGGAAGGTTATTGTTTGACCAAATGATAAACATATCTGTGGGAATAAATGTGTGATGATTATAAAGTTTCTATGTGAACAATAAGTCGGCCCAAAGAAAGGCTTATTGTTTGACAAGACCTATTATCAACATTTGATTCCTGTACTGAAAGTACCAATTACAGTTAATTTATCTGTCCAAAGACTAGGAATTAATGTTATGCTAGGTATCTTGAGATGGGTCCCCAAATTTAGATTAATTATTCATGTCTTATTTTATTATTTTATGACATGCTAGTATGTGTGCTTGTTTATTTTGTTTTCTGTTTAATTACTGCTACTATTATTGCCAACATAAATTCCATTCCAATGCTTAGCGGCACGAACTTTAAGGATTAGAGAGAGAACATTTCAATTGTTCTTGATTGTGTGGATCTTAACTTTGTGCCAATGAAAGAACAGCCTTCACGTTTTACTAAAGAAAGTTCCGCTAAGGCTAAAAGGGAATATGAAATGTGGGACCATTTTAATCGCTTAAATCTTATGATGATCCAACGTAGCATTCTGAAAATATTCAGTGGCGGTATATTTGGTGAGGTAATTGCTGAGACATTCCCTAAGGAAATAGAAAAACTTTTTTTTTTTTTTTTAAGAACGAAAAGGTATAGACAAGTACATTTTTTTTTTTTAGCTAATCTTGTCTCAATAAAGAATAAAAGAAAAAAGGGAATGTAATGGAGTACATTATGGAAATGTCCAATGTCGCTTCAGAACTAAAGACACTAAAGTTAGAGCTGCTTAAGGACTAGCTCGTGCATTTAGTACTCATTTATTTTCTTGTACAATACAATTGGTTTATGGTGAGTTATAATAATCGAAAGGATAAATGGACTCTTAATGAGCTCATATATGACTATGTGCAAAAGAATAAAATAATTAAGCGAAAAAGGACAGATAATGCTCACTTAGCCACTACCTCTAAGGGTAAGAAACGATAAAGAGATAAAGATCAGGAAGCTGCAGTTTGAACACAACAGTCTAAATTGTAAAAGAATCAGGATTATGATTTTACCTATTTCTTCTGCAAGAAAGCTGAACATATAAAAATGGAGTGTTCCAAGTACACTGCATGGTGTGTAAAGAAGAGTATGCTTCTTACTTTAGTTTGTTCTGAGGTTAATTTAGCTTCTATACTTAGTCACATTTGGTGGGTAGCTTCTGGTGCTACTATTTATATAAGTATGTCTATGTAGGGTTGCCTGTGGAGTCGAAAGTCATTTGATATTGAAAGATGCATCTATGTGGGCAATGACAAAACAGTTGTTATTGAGGAAATAGGGACTTTTAAATTATCTTTAAAGACTGATTATATTTTGAATTTTGAAGGAGACATAAATAATACTGTCATTTAGATAGTATTTGATTTCTATTTCTATTTTGGACAAATTTGGTTTTTCTTGTTCATTTGGAATAATAATCTAGGTCTTTTTTGAAATTCAAATATTATTGCAACTGGTTCTTTAATTGATAATCTATAGTTGTTGGATACTATTTCTTTACAAAATAAAACCTTGCAAACAACTAATTGTGGTACAAAACGCAAATTAGCTAATGAGAATTTTGTCATACTTTGGCATAAACATCTAGGACATATCTCTAAACAGATAATAGATATGCTTGTTTCTGATAGAATTCTTGATTCTCTTAATTTAATGAATTTCAAAGTTTGTATTGAATGAGTAAAGGGAAAACAGATAAATATAAGAAAACTGGGGCCAATAGGAGTTCCGGTGTCTTAGAAGTAATACGTACTGCGAACCATTCCCTACAGCATTTTGGAATGGAAAACAGTATTTTATTACATTTATAGACGGCTGCTCTCATTATGGGTACCTATATTTAATTCATGAGAAGTCTCAATCCTTGGACGTACTTAAGTCTTTCAACGTGAAGTTGAACTTCAACTTGGAAAGAAAATTAGGGTTGTCAAATCAGACCGTGGTGGTAAATACTACAAGAATTTGACGGATCAAGAAAACAACGTCCGGGACCTTTTGCTAAATTCCTAGAGAAATGCGAAATCGTCCCAAAGCACACCATGCCGAGCAAACCTAGCATGAACAGTGTTGTTGAGAGACGAAACAGAAAGCTAAGGACATAGTAAGGAGTATGATAATTCATTATTCCTTGCCAGAATCACTCTGGGAAAAAACACTTAAGATTGCAGCATATATAACAGGGTACCAAGTAAAGCAGTGGTTAAAACCCTTATGAATTGTGGTTAGGCATAAAGCCTAGCATAAGTCATTTACACGTTTGGGGTTGTCCAGCTGAGCTAAAGCCTTACAAGCCAAATAAAAGAAAACTGGACCTAAGGGTAGTTAGTTGCTGCTTTGTTGGGTACACTGAACTATCAAGAGGATTTAAGTTTCATGATCCCACATCAAGATCCTTCTTTGAAACGGGAAATGCGAAATTCCTTAAGGGTGTTAAGTTTGATGTTCAGGACAGGCTCCCATTCCTGACATTGTTCCAGAACAAGATAACGATGAGATTCAACCTCAAAGACAACCTATGGAACAAACTCAACAACCTCAAGAAGTGTCATTAAGGAGATCCACTAGGGATAGGAAAAGTGTGATATCGAATGAGTATATCGTCTTTCTCCAAGAACATGAGGATGGCGTTGGTTTGACAGATGATGACCCTATCAACTACCGTCAAGCCATGCACATTTCTAACTCTCAAAATTTAATCGATGCTATGAAGGACGAGTTGAAGTCTATGAAAGACAGTGACATTTGGGATCTCATCAAGTTACCTGAAGGTGCGAAGCCCATTGGTTGTAAATGGATATATAAAACCAAGAAGGATTCAAAGGGTAACATAGAGAGATATAAAGCTCGTCTTGTCACCAAAGGTTTTACTCAAAAGGAAGGTATAGACTACAAAGAGACTTTCTCTCCAGTATCTTTGAAAGACTCTTTTAGAACTATAATGACACTAGTGGCTTATTTTGATCTAGAGCTGCATCAGATGGATATTAAGACTGTGTTTCTCAATGGAGACATTGACGAGACAATCTTTATGGTACAGCCAAAAAACCTTGTATCGGGAGATCTAAAGTCTATGGTCTATAAATTGAAAAGATTCATCTATGGTCTCAAACAGACTTCCCGTCAATGGTATCACAAGTTTCATCAAGTCATCACTTCGTACGGTTTTGAGGTGAATGTCATTGATGATTGTGTATATCACAAGTTCAGTGGTAGTAAATATATCTTCCTGATATTATATGTCGATGATATTCTACTCGCAAGCTGCAATATAGGCTTATTGCACGAAACTAAGAAATTTCTGACGAAGAAATTCAAAATAAAAGATCTTGGTAATGCCTCTTTTGTATTAGGTATCCGGATACTGAAAGATCACTCTCGAGGTATCCCTGGGTTATCACAAAAGGGCTATATCGATAAGGTTCTAAGTAAATTTGACTTGAAAGACAATGAACCAATAGATACGCCCGTAGCTAAAGGAGACAAGTTTACTCTCAATCAATACCCCAATAATGACCTTGAAAGAAAAGAGATGCAGAAGATTCCTTATGCATCGGCAATAGGGAGTTTAATGTACGCTCAAGTTTGTACTCGTCCCTACATAGCATTTGTAGTGGGAGTTTTGGGTAGATACTTGAGTGATCTAGGCATGCAACATTGGAAGGCAGCCAAACGGATTATAAGGTATTTTCAAAAAATAAAAGATCACATGCTCACTTATCGGAAGACAGATCATTTGGAGATCATTGGGTATTCTGATTCCGATCAAGTTTTTTTTTTAGTTGCTAAAGATAGAATTCAGAGTAAGATAGTGTTTATAGAACATATGGAAACAAACTCCATGATTGCAGATTCGCTCACTAAGGTTTGTCACCTAAGGTATTTCATGAGCACACTGCTCGTATGGGTGTGGCTTTATCTGATAATGTGTTGGTTTAGTGAGAGTTTGTGTTTGTTGAATGTTCTTTTATTAGATACGTATATTTGATTTCTACAGAATAAAACTGGTGGATTAAATTTTATTTACTCTAAATGTATTCTTTCTAATTGTGGTTTAACATGAGGATAGAAAAATTAAGTATTGATCTCACTAAAGACTAAAGTTGGACCAATTGGAAATAGGTATGCCTAAGATCACATTGCATGTAATTTCTATGCTACTCATCCACATTTGATCTGTCATTGAATATATTAGTATGGTGATCATCGTGGTTTAGTCACAACTGTATTGTGATATAAGCTGCGGTAATTCCATTGCTAGTATATGAGATAGACCAAATTGTTTAAGGAGAAGTCTAAGGATAAATAGCATACGGATGCGCACCTAAGAACTTTTGTGATATAATTGTTTCAGGGATGATATGTAACCCAAGTGGGAGATTGTTAGGAAATTTTATTTCCTAACCTAATTTTGGGCAACATATTATTAATATAATTATATTTGCTATTTAAATTCAATGGGCTAAAATTAAGTGATCTAATTAATTTGTGTAAGCTCGTAGACTACTCAAAATAATGTGGGTTGAATGTATAGATACCAAATATTGTTAGGGTGATTAGGGGATTATGGGAACCCTAATCACACCCTATATAAAGAAGAATATACTAGGGTTATGGTCCCTAACACACTAAAACAACTTGACGACTCTCTTCTCTCCATTTAGAAGAGAATCGAAATCCCTGTGAGGAACTCTGGAGTTTTGCTTGAGGAAGGCCACGTACTCGCTCAATCCATGTTTATCTCGTGATCGACTGTCACAAGATTCCGCATCAGAAGTCAGTTGATCGTAATAGATCCAAGTACGTAATTTACCTGTACGTTGAACTCTTGGTGATTTGATATGATGTTTTAGGTGTTTTAAATTTAGATCTAATGGGATAAAATCCCTACACACGCGTGGCATTGATTTTTTTCCTCTTTCTCGTGTATCTCTATTTTATTTTATTTTTGCGACAGACCATATTTCTTATCCTCTCATTTTTTTCTCTGTGTTTTCTCTTTTCTTTTCCTTTCAAAAATAGAAAAAAAAAATAAAAAAATAATGATGATAATAATAATAATAAATAAAATACTATACATTTCTTTACGGGCGGGTAAAATGATGTGTTTATACAATTGTCCCTTTTCGTCATGTGAGTTTTACTAGTTTGCCAAAGATAAGACAACGTTATTTTGTTTTTGTCAAATTTTTTGATTTTTTTTAAGCACATTATTTTCGGAATTTTTGAGTGAATTTGATATGTGTTGCCTATGTATACCATAGGAAATCAGATTAAGGACACAATTCAAGAATTTTAAAAAGATGATACTTGGAAAATGGTGAATTTTCACATTTTATAAAAATTGGTGAATTTTCACATTTTTTAAAGTGGAGATATTTATTTTATTGAAAGACCTTTTAAACAACCATGCAATGAAAATACATAGATAATGTGTCCCAGACCATGGATGGGTGAGACAATATGCTCCATGAGGAATATCATTGTGACTATGATGAAATGGTAGAAATGGATTATAGATGAAGTACAACCAAACTCAAAAAAGGTTTATTGTCTTGAACTGGGTTATGCGTAGTTCATCAAGACTTAGTAAATTAATTCGTTGGTTCGATAAACCTGGCATGGCCTACTGAGCAAGAATACATCTATAAATGATCCATCAGGTCAATGAGACGAACACTGCCCATCGGTCAAAAAGATTTAAAAAATGACATATCGGACCAACAAGACACAACCCATGAGGGAATATATATATATATATACACACACACACAATGAATAACCCATCAGTCAAGGAGATTCACTCGGCCCATCCGGTGGGAAAACATACAACAAATAACCTGATGTATAAGGTTAACACATTTGGCCCATCGGGAAGAGAGTCACCCAAACAAATGGTCATCGAGTCAATAATACTAATACTGTCGTTTAGGGAAAAAAAACATCTAACAAATCACCCATTGGGGCTACTTCTCCCATCGTTCGACAAACATATTCATAAATGACCCATTGGATGTACAAGATTGATATGGTCCATCAAGATAAGAGATAAATGACTTATTAAGTCAAAAATATTGACACAACCCATCAGACAAAACGACAAATGACCCATCAGGCCGATATGATTAATATCGCCCATCAGGTGAAAAGAAACTAAACAAATAACCCATTTGGTTGACAATACTAATAAGCCCCATTAGGGAAAAAAAACATCTACAAATAACCTATAGAGATAACCAGACTAACATTTCCCATCAAACAAAAATACATTTAGCAAATGGCCAATTGGGTCAAGAAGACTAGAAATACACATCGAGTGAAAACACATTTTTAAATAACCGATCGAATTAACAAGATTGACATATACGACCTATCAGGCTAAAAATATATATATATAAAAAAAAATGATATAATAGATTGACAAGATTGACATTGCCCATTATGTGCGAAGACATCTATAGAATTACCATTATGTTAACTAGAACTTCAACAAATGACCCGTTGGATTGATAAGATTGACATTGTCCATCAGGCAGAAAATATCCACAATTATGACCACTTGATCAACAAGATTGGCATCACCCATCAGGTGTAAAAATAAAAATATAATTCATTGCATTGAAAAATTATGAATGACATATCGGGTCGACAATATTGATATGGTCCATCATGTGGAAAGATAACGGATGACTCATCGCATTGATAAGACCAACATTGCCATTTGGACAAAATAAATAAATAAATTACCCATTGTGTCTATTAATGTAATATATGGGCTTAGGCCCAATTGGCCCATTAGGTCAAAACCCTAACACTAGGGTTCGTCATTTCTCCTATAAATACTCCTATTGTATATCATTGTATATTACACAATTTTCCTACATATCAATATATCTTTCATGTTTTCCATATGTTCCACTTCACAATTATCTTAACATGGTATCCAGGGCCAAAGATTTTTGGCCCTGTTTATGTCAAAATTTTCAAAACCCTAACACCTAAGCCTTCCGTTGCGCCTATACATCAATTGACTGCTACAATCCCACAACTACACTGAAATCAACTCTCATCACATCAACACCTTCGTCTCGAAAAGGCGATCACAACACCATCAAAACCATGGCCAACAAAGTTGTTACGTGCTCTCATGAGCCTCCAATCATCACTGGTTTTGGGCTTTACCGCCTTAACCAAGGCTCCAAATTAATCGAATAGCATATCATCGGAACCGTCTCGATGAGAAGATTCCAAAACGACAAACAGAGCCCCAATCTAATTGCACACGAGCCCTCATGTACTTCTAGAAAGGACTATTGTTTTTCCATCTCAGATCCACGCGCCGCTGACACGCCCCGATTTTCAAGAGGGAAACAAAATAATAAATAATAAATAAGCTTAAAGAGAGGGGATTTTTAAAGCGCCGGTTTTCTCAAAAAATATACTTAAGACATTTTAAAAATAAGAAGTCGCCACCTAATATTGGGTTTAAATGGTGTACTAGGTCGCCGAATTTTTAGAAAACAATTTAGAAGGCCTAAGTAAAAAATTTAACTCCAAAAACACGGTTAAATCAAATATTCATTTAAAGGCTCGGGAGTCGGTTACCCTCGGGGAAGGTGTTAAGCATCCTAAGACGCTCGTCCGAAAATGGTACCTTATGTCAAATTAGTTTAGTACGAGTGTTTTATTTTATTTTGAAATCATTCCCTTCTCATAAAATATTTTTGGTATTTTTCACAAATAAGATGAGACAAGTTTTTTGGATTTTTGGGAATGTTCCCCCGGTATAACCTCTTATCGAATATTAAGGATTCGACAAGGATGGTCCCCGGGGGGTTTTATGTATGCATCCGAAAGACTTTTTTAATTTAAATAGATAAACTAAAATAGATGCATGAGATTTGAAAATATGAATGCAAAACTAACACCTAAATAAGTTTTAGTTTTGTTTATGCAAGAGTGACTAAAAAGAAACTAAATGATTTAATTTAAATATGTCAATGCAAACTAATATGAATACGGGAATCGAATATGGAATACTACGTGAATTAATGTGATTATACGTGACAATGATTTAATTAAAAAATAGAAGTGGTGCACGTGTTATGACTAGATGTGAAAAAGTAGCGTGGATTCGTAAAAATAAAAAATAAATAAAAACTATATGTATAAAAAGTGTAAGTGGTGAAAGTGTCCTAAACATGCCATCTAAATGATACAAGAAATAAACATGCTAAGTGGATGCAAAGAAAATCTACTTTGAGTTTGTCTAATTAATTTAAAGAAATCCAGTTTTGAAATTCCCTCAAATTCTATGGATAAGAGAATCGAGGGAGGTTCGCGGAAACAATTTAGTTGAAATTAATCTTTTCAAAATTTAAACGAAATTCCACGAAAAATCTACCGAGGGAAGAGATTTCATAAAACCATTCGTTTCTAAATTCTACTCGAGTCGGGGAATGGAAACGAGACCTTGAAAAACTCTCCTACGATTTATCGAATCGTTGGATTCAACTTAAGGTTCGTAAGGATTAATTCCTACCAATAAATTTTTTTATTATTATTATTTTTTATTTTTTAATTTTTTAATTTTTTAGGGTTTTGATAAGAAGAATAAAATTAAAATTAAAATTAAAAAATTCAGAAAAATAAAAAATAAAAAAAATGCAGCAAAATAAATAATAAAACATCATTCACCTAATGCTTGAAGTTAGGTTTAAGCACGAGAAACCCACTCCAGCGTTTTCATCGGATCATTAGACGACTTATTTTTTAGTTTTTCCTCTTTATTATAATAAAATAAAATAAAAAAAAAAAAAAAAAAAACAGCGAGATATGGGTGTCATCGTCTAAACGCTCAAAGATTCAGATCAAGAATGGGGAACCTTATCTTGGCGTTTTTCATCGGGTCATCGGACAAATAAAAAAAAGCTTGCAGGAATTTAAGTTGCGAAGAGAATAAAATAAACTAAAAAAAATAATTTAAAATCAGAAAACATATCAGTTCTAGGCCAAGAATTCCGATGCTCGATCTTTTCTCTCTCGCAGAGAGTTTCCCCGAAAGAGTTTACGATGAGAATCACTTTCTAAAATATTTTTTCTCTCAATTTCTGAATGTCCCCGAAGGGGTTTTCTCTGAATTTTTTTTTTGTTTCTAAACTATGAGGATAAGTGTCTTATTTATAGGAAGGATGTGAAGTGAAAAATCCTAGAAACTCTAGTCCCAATTCAACGAGGAAATGGAAACAAAACCTAAAAGGAAACCTAATCCCATTTTGACAAGGAAACCTTTTCTTTTCCATTTTTTTTTTCAGTTTTATTTTTTTTTCCTTTTTTTCTTTTATCCTTATTTTCTTTTTACTTTTCCATTTTTTCTTTTCTTTTTTCTCTATTTTTTTATTTTTTTGAAAATAAAAATAAAATAAATTTTAAAATAAAGCATAAATTTTTTGCGGAATGGTCAAAATGTCATGTTTACAGCTGCCCCTCTTTGTCATATAAGTTCCATTTATTTGACAAAGATAAGAGATCACGTCATTTTGAACGTTCCATTTTCTGATTTTTGTCAAAGTGCATTTATCAATAACAGAATAAATAAAATAAAATGACTCATGACGAACAAATGTCCGTTTAAAAGATCGTTTAGAGTAATAACAAAATAACTCATGACGAACAAATATCCGTTTAGAAGATCATTTAGAGTAATAAAAATGATGCATGATGAACAAATGTCCATTTGGAAGATCATTTAGAGTAATGAAAAAAAAAATACTCATGACGAAATTCATGACGAACCAATGTCCATTTAGAGGATCGTTTAGAGTAATGAAAAACAGACTCATGACAATACTCATGACGAACAAATGTCTGTCTAGAGGATCATTTAGAGTAATGAAAAAAAGACTCATGACGATACTCATGACGAACAAGTGTCTATTTAGAGGATCGTTTAAAGTAATAAAAGAATGACTCATGACGATACTCATAACAAATAAGTATCCGTTTAGAGGATCGGTTAGAGTAATAAAAGAATGACTCTTGACGATACTGATGATGAACAAATGTTTGTTTAAAGGATCGTTTAGAGTGATAGAAAATAGCTCAAGCCCAAGTCCTCTTGGCTCGGGGACAAAAGAAAGTCCATAGGTATAGAATATACCCTAGCTTGTGGTTGGGCAAAGATGTCCGAACCTTTATAGGTTGTCTGCGTACCTTAGCATTACGCTGATGATCAGATTTAGCATAGTTCACTGGATGCCCTTTTCAGGGCAAAACGCATACCTGGATGCTCATTTAAAGCTTTTGAATTTTTAGCAATAAGAGTCTTCAATTTGAGTCGGGAGGAAGGTAACAAGTCCTAGTGATAGGGAAATCCATGCTTCCAGTTCTTTTGAGATCCCTATAAGTGGACAAGAAAAACACATACAACACAAAAATTTAGTCTGAAAAACTTGTCACCTTTGACGACTCACAATTCCGTTCCCCCTTTTCGGTTGTAATCGCTTCGGCTGATGGTGCTTGGATCGAAGTGATATCGGGAGATTCTTCTGTTTAAATTTAGAAGCTTCTCTTTTTAACTCAGGGCACGACATGTCTCGGGGTGATTCGATGAGACGTTTTCTCTTTTTATTTATTTATTTATTTATATTTTCGAATTTCGCTTTTCAACTTAGGAGAGGGACTAACATACATCATCAAGGTCTCATTGGCTTGCTCAACTGAATTCTTGTCTTTTCAAATTTCTAGGTGCTTTAATACTTGGGGTTCTAATACTCCTGCATGCTCTGAGTTTTCTCAAGTCCTGCAAAACTGATTTAGTCCAAAAAAATGGACAAATGTCAAAAATTACTAAAACGAGTGTCTTCAATACCTGATATGATTTTCTGTGAGATCTTGAGTCGGATTGTAGATGAATATAGTTCTGATACATTTTCAAATCATGACCAATGTTTCTTTTCACAAATTCAGATTCCATTCAAATCCATCAAGTTCTGATCTGGATAAACGTCGTTTGCTTGCCAAATTGAGTTGAGGCGAAAACCTTGAACGGATGAAACTATCATCTTTCTTTCATCTTCTAATCTATTCCATATTTGTACCAATTCTTCTTGCTCGGTTACTCCACTTTTTCATTTTTCATTTTGTTTTTAATAGATAATCGAACTTACAATGGTTCAGGGGCAGTTGAGCTTATCAATGAACTTGATCTTCTTTGGGTCTGATAGCTGGAAAACTAAGATGTTTACACCTAAATTCACTATAGGACCATCGGAGACAGCTTGATTAGCTTGCAACAATATATCAAAACATCGTTAGGGCAATGGAAGCCAATATTGACTTTTGAATCCTCTAATACTCTGGAATTGCTGTCGGATTTGGTCAGGAGCCTTTTGGATCTCACCATCGTTTGGCTGAATAGAATATTTCTTTGTTTCTATTCCCATTGGATCGTGGTCTAGCTCTGTATTGAAATCATATACTTGCATTCTCACTCAGTCACATCACATACAACATATGCAGGCGATTTTGGGTACCTGAAAGAGTAAAATTCAAATATTAGACCACAGTTTTGGATAAACAGTATTGCATTATTAAAATTCAAAAAGTCGTTACAGGGTATATCCATTTCCTTCCAAAAGACCAACGAGATAGAGAGGTGAGTATATGAAAACTACCCAATTTTATCAAAGTTTCTAGCAAATTGAAAGTAAACAAGAAAATCTAATTTTGCAGTCTTTAGATTTTTCAAATCGAGCTTCAAGCACATGACTCGCTCCCATATCCACCAACGTTTTGGTAAAGATTGATTTCACCACTCCCTGAAGGTACATGCTTAGGCAGTGGATTTTGCTAACAATTTAGTGCACCATCTCAGGATTTTTAGGAAATATGATGGCTCATGTCCATATAAACTCCCGGATCTTGTCCTTTAGCTGAAAGCACTGCTCGGTCGCATGTCCTTTGGTTCCCGAGTGGTATTCACAAAAAGCATTTCAAGAAGCAACTTTACTCGCGAACTTAGGCTCGTAGGATGGAAGGGGTATTAGCATCCCTTGCTTTAAATAGTTCCGATACAGCTCAGTGATTGAGACCGAAAGGTCTAACAGTTCTTTATCATCATTTCAGAAGTTTTCCCTAGTAGTACGAAGTAGATAGCCTTAATGGTATTGGGTTCCTGACTTTTGGGTGTGGTTAGGAATTTTAGGCGAGGTGTTTGGGTTTGGCTGATATGTATGGTAGGAGGGTGCTTGATAGGCTTGGGGATAATATTGGGGAGTGTGGTTTTGGTAAGGGGGAGGTACGTTTTGGTAATAGCGGGGACGACTTTGTGAATAGGGTTGGTTCCGAGGATAATGTTGGTTTTAGCGATTTTGAGGAGGGTAGTTATGATATTGGTTGTTCTGGTTCGGGTAGTTTTTGGGATGGGAAGCTTGGGGGTAGTTTTGGTGATAGGTTTGCTGGGGAAAAACAATAATGGCTACTTCGTTCTCCTTCTTCTTTGGCAGGGCTGACCTCCTAGTAGGATTGGGCGAGGTCCCTTTATTATTTTCGCTTCTTATTCCCTCTTCTATCACCTCGGCTTGTTTGATCGCATCGCTGAAGGAAGTCACTGCTATGCTCGATAGATCTCGATAGAACGACAGTGTCTGGATTGACTTGAATATCTCCAACTGAACCTCCTCGCTCAGTCTAGGGACAACTTTGGCAGCTTCTTTCCTCCAGCGAGTAGTATACCTTCGAAAGCTTTCATTGTTTCTCTTTAGTATCTGGTAAAGGGTATTACAGTCTGGCACGACATCTTTATTGTATACCTACTGTTCATAGAAGGCCTCTACCAGATACTCAAACATCTTAATCTGCGCCAAGTCCAGGGTCATATACCGGCTGAGAGTCGGTCCTTTCAACGATCATCAGAACATCTTCAGTCAAAGGCCTTCGTTCCGAGCATGAACTCTCAACTCTTCCTTGTAGATATTGAAATGCCATTCTGGGGGGGGCCAGTACCGTCATACTTCGTGAATTCTGGAACTACGAAGTTTTTCAGATACACCACCTGGGGTGGTGCTGACAGCTCCTTGTACGTCGCTTTTTTGGATGACTTCTCGATTTTTAGTTCTTCTATGGTTTTCTTCTTTCATTTTCAGAACACAGGCTGGAAAGGGTCCATATTCGTTTCTATTTGCAGTTTCAACGGCCGAGGCCAGTCGATTAGCATTTGGATCATTCGTCGGAGCAACGACCTTCTCCGGGTGGATAAAGATCTGGGCTGCAGGAGGGGCCAAACCTTCGGGTGGAGCCTTATAGGTATGCCCCTGGCTGGGTATACTGGTGCTCCCTAGGCGAAACGATGAAGGCCCATCTGGGGTCCATAGTAGACTGATCCCACGAAGTTCGGACCAGCATGGTTCGGATTTGGCATGGAGTTCTCCATCTCGGCACTTGAAGGGTTTCTATTTGGTGATTTAGTTACGAGAGTTCCACTAGACGAGGGAACAGGCACCTCCTGAGGCCAACTAAGTTCGTTGATCCTTTCCCTCAACATGTCAATAGTTTTCTACATATAACTCATTTGGGCCGCACGAGGAGATTCGGGATTGCTTTCTGATGTCATCTTAGATTGAGTATGGGCCCGACAACGAGTAAAGACCAGAGTTCGGATGGGGGGAACCGGAATTGCTTTTTTGGGACCAATTTTTCTGTCTCATCATGTTCTACAACGAACCTATTTATTAGTCCACGAAGGTCTTAGGTAGTTTTAAAACTCATCTGAGTTCAAAGTTTTCAATTCCGATAATGACCGATCAAAATAGATAATGATTTATGAAAATTCATTTTGTAGCTTAATCGGTATTGGAAACTCCAGACTCATTTGGTTTTTAGGACTTCTTAAGACATCATCAATCCATCAAGTATGAAACCTCTCCGTCTTGTATCATAGAATCCCAAGAGAATAATATGAATACAAGACAATCGTACTGGTGTCGAAGGGTTTTATAACAATATAAGAGCTCGAGAGGGAAGAAAGAAAATAAAAGAAATAAACATCACAACTTATTTACAAAAAAATAAAAAATAAAAATGGGAAAAGATAGCAAAATAAAATATAACATTCAGATATAAAATGGTAGGTCTTATTTTGGACATATTAGGCTCGACCCTCTAATTGTTCCCCAGCGAAGTCGCCAGCTGACGCGCCCCAATTTTTCAAGAAAAAAAAATAATAAATAATAAATAAGCTTAAGGAGAGGGAATTTTTAAAGAGCCAATTTTCTCAAAAAATATACTTAGGTCATTTTTAAAATAAGGAGTCGCCACCAAACACTGGGTTTAAATGGTGTGCTAGGTTACCGAATTTTTAGAAAATAATTTAAAAGGCCTAAGTAAAAAATTTGACTCCAAAAATACGATCAAACCAAAGATTCATTTAAAGGCTCGGGGGTCGGTTATGCTCGGGGAAGGTGTTAGGCACCTCAAGACGCTCGTCTGAAAATGGTATTTTATGTCCAATTAAGTCCAATTAGTTTAGTCCGAGTGTTTTATTTTATTTTCAAATCATTCCCTTCTCATAAAATATTTTTGGTATTTTTCACAAATAAGGTGAGACAAGTTTTTTGGATTTTTTGGAATGTTTCCCCGGTATAACCTCTTATTGAATATTGAGGATTCGATAAGGATGGTCCCCGGGAGGATTTTATGTATGTCTCTGAGAGACTTCTTTAATTTAAATAGACAAACTAAAATAGATGCATGAGATTTGGAAATATGAATGCAAAACTAACACCTAAATAAGGAGAATTTTTTTATTTTTTATTTTTTATTTTTTAATGCAAGAGTGACTAAAAAGAAACTAAATGATTTAATTTAAATATGTCAATGCAAACTAATATGAATAGAAAAATTGAAAAATGAACACTACGTGAATTAATGTAATTATACGTGATAATGATTTAATTAAAAAATAGAAATGGTGCACGTGTCATGACTAGATGTGAAAAAATAGCATGGATTCGTAAAAAAAAAAAAAAAATAATAATAAAAACTATATGTATAAAAAGTGTCCTAAATATGCCATCTAAATGATACGAGAAATAAACATGTTAAGTGGATGCAAAGAAAATCTACTTTGAGTTTTCCTAATTAATTTAAAGAAATCCCGTTTTGAAATTCCCTCAAATTCTATGGATAAAAGAATTGAGGAAGGTTCGCGGAAATAATTTAGTTGAAATTAATCGTTTCGAAACTTAAACGAAATCCCACAAAAAATCGACCGAGGGAAGAGATTTCCTAAAACCATTCGTTTCTAAATTTCACTCGAGTTGGGGAATGGAAACGAGGCCTCGAAAAACTCTCCTATGATTTATCGAATCGTTGGATTCAACTTAAGGTTCATAAGGATTAATTTCTACCAATAAATTTTTTTATTATTATTATTATTTATTTTTTAATTTTTTTAATTTTTTAGGGTTTTGATAAGAAGAATAAAATTAAAATTAAAAAATTCAGAAAAATACAAAATAAAAAAAAATGCAGCAAAATAAATAATAAAACATCATTCAACTAATGCTCGAAGTTATATTTAAGCACGAGAAACCCACTCCAGTGTTTTCATCGGATCATCAAACGACTTGTTTTTTTAGTTTTTCCTCTTTATTATAATAAAATAAAATAAAAAATAACGAGATATGGGTGTCCTCGTCTAAACGCTCAAAGATTCAGATCGAGAATGGAGAACCTTATCCTGACGTTTTTCATCGGGTCATCGGACAAATAAAAAAAAGCTTGCAGGAATTTAAGTTGCCAAGAGAATAAAATAAACTAAAAAAAGGATTTAAAATCAGAAAATATACCAGTTCTAGGCCAAGAATTCCGATGCTCGAGCGTTTTTCTCGCGCAGACAGCTTCCGCGAAAGAATTTACGATGAGAATCACTCTCTAAGAATTTTTTTCTCTCAATTTCTGAATGTCTCCGAAGGGTTTCTTTTTGAATTTTTTTTTTTTTTTTTGTTTCTAAACTATGAGGATGAGTGTCTTATTTATAGAAAGGATGTGAAGTGAAAAATCCTAAAAACCCTAATTCCAATTCGACGAGAAAATGGAAACAAAACATAAAAGGAAAGGGAAAAGAAAACATAATCCCATTTTAAAAATGAAACCTTTTCTTTTCCATTTTTTTTTTCAGTTTTATTTTTTTCTTTTTTTTCTTTTATCTTTCTTTTCTTTCTTTCTTTTTTTCATTTTTTCTTTTCATTTTTCTCTATTTTTTTTATTTTTTTGAAAATAAAAATAAAATAAAATTCAAAATAAAGAATGAAATTATTGCAGGATGGTCAAAATACCATGTCTACAGCCGCCTCTGCAATTTCTCTGCCACGTTAGCCCTAATTAGCCTAGTTAGCACCTATTCAACGCCCATTCAGCACCCATGTAGTGCCCACATCAACGCCACATCATTACCCAATCAGCGCTACGTTAGCATTGTACTGCCACGTCACCTGTTGACCTGCTACTTCATCACCCAATTAGTCTCCCCTACCATGCCACCGGTTTATTTGAGGTAACTTTTATTAGATCGGTTCAGACCTTTTTAGACCAATTTTCTATAAAGTTTGACTGGTTTTGGGGATTTTTGGACGTTCTGATTCTGTTTCTAGACTCTGTTTTGTGATTTAAAGCTCACAGAACATACTACCTTTTATATTTGTATGGTTTCTACTCCGGTTCACCCCCTTCTTTGCGTCTATGGCTAACTCAGACTCATCCTGGGTTATTACTACTATTCTGGATTAATCCAATTATGTCTAATTTCCTCCGTGGACAGAAATTATGGTGTTTCGTGACTAGAGATATTATTGAACCTACGAAGAATGACGAAGGAAATGTTGCAGGATATACTGACCGTCTAGAGGAATGGGATAACAAAAATCATCAGACTCAAACTCCAATTCGGTACAATTCAGACAGTTAAGAAGCTTGGGATCTTCTCTAGCACCGCTACACCAAGCCAGACACATCACACCGGTATCGCCTCCTTTCCACCATCCACAACATGTGCCAAGAACTTGGGCAAACCGTCAACAGTTTCCTATCTCAGATGACTACCGTGTGGAATTAGTTGGCTATCACTGAGCCAACCTAGGAATGCAGAAAAAATGCCATAATTCATGGAAAGTACTGAAGTGAGACATGTATTATGCAATTCTAGATGGCCTTGAGGGAAGAATTTGAGCCTATACAAGCTACAATCCTATACCAGGGCAAGATATATTCCTTAAACAGTGTCATTTATGATCTACTCAGTGAGGAAACACGCCTTGTGACATTACAAGGATCAAGTATAGATATTACACTTGCAGTATTAGTTGCTCTTACCACACCAGCTGCTAAGCAAAATTCATCTCAGAAGCCCTTATACTACAGGTATTGTCATGCATAAGGGCATGAATTACTCAAATGTTTTTCTCGCCTGTGTAAGGTATGCAGAGAATCTGGCCACTATCTTGCCGACTGCCTTAAACTTCTAGTATTACCATCTAGAAATTAGTCAAACAGAAATCATTATCACTCTCGCGGCTCTCATAATTAATCTTATCCTAAGCCAAAGAACACTATTGTTGTAGCCACTAATGCTACCCCGACTTCATCCAACCCTCCACCTGATTGGAGTGGCTTCTGCATCGTGCTTATTGAGGCTCTATCTAAAACTAGTAACAATAGAGCCATGTCAACTACACCAGGTACATCCTGATTGTATTTTCATTTTGCCTGTTACAATTACATGACATCTAATGCCTCTATCTTTTTCTCTAAAACCCGTGATGAGCATGAACCTACTATTCACACTACCAATTAATCAAATATGTTAGTTAGTCATACTAGACATGTTGACAGTTCTCATTTATCTTCCCCTGATACATATTTAGTCCATAATCTTATGCTTAACCTTATATCTGTATGACAACTATGTGATCTTGGATTTGATTTGTATTTTTCTTCTACTAGTTGTCGTGTACAGGACCCTTAGACAGGAAAACTCCTTAGAACCAGCAATAACATTGGACGCCTCTTTGAGCTTACTCACCTCCAAGTCCCATCCACATCATCACCAGACCAATCAGTCATATCCATCCCAGCACTCTCACCTGTAGAATTGTGGCACTCTCGATTAGGTCACACTTCATCCATTCGTCTTCGTTCCGTTATTTCTAGTGGTCAGTTAGATTTATTTTAGCATAAGTCTTTTCATTATATTCATTGTCAACTTCTAAAACAAGCATCTTTATCTTTTGGTGAGAGTTAGATTGTTTTTCTTGCACCTTTTGAAGACAGTACACTACTGGTGTTAGATAGGATCAGAGGGTGGTGTTGCTTTGGAGGTAGTTGGGGCTGTTATGGTGATAAGTTGTTCAAGTTTTTGTAGTATTACAGAAAAATTTGGATCGGTATAGTTGAATTTTGAGTTAGTAAATTTTAAAATTAATGATAGTTGGCAATTAGTTTATATTTTTATCTATTATTATTTTATCATAGTGGTGTATCGGAAGTGTGGCGGTGGAGTGATTTGTGTTTTTTTCAACATTTCTCCATAAAAATAAAAAGGAGAAACCGAGTGGCAACCTTGGGAAATCAGGTCGTTACAATATTCCTATATCTGATGAGTCTGCACTGACTCCCTCTGAGAGCCATCTTCTAGATCACTTCTGCCAGTCTACCAGAGTAACTCATTGCCCCCTTTATCCCACTAATTATCATTACTTTTCTATTACGCTTTATCTACTTGAGCCTCAATCTTATAAGGAGGCTAATACTAATCCTCTTTGGTAGAAAGCAATGGACGAAGAACTTCAAACCCTAGCCAAAACTCATACCTGGGATGTTGTTGATTTTCTCCCTAGGAAAACTCCTATTGGATGTAAATGGGTCTTGATATTTTTTTATGGTTTTGTTGAACGATATAAAGCCCGACTTGTTGCCAAGGGATTTGCTCTGGAATATGGCATTGACTATGAAGAGATATTTGCTCCCATGGCGAGGATCACATATGTCTGTACACTTCTTGCCATCGTTGCCATTCAAAAATGGACTCTCTTTCAAATGGATGTAAAAAATGCATTTCTCAATGGCGATATTTTATATGCATACCCCTCCTGGTCTAATTTTTCTCGAAATAAAGTTTATCGCATTCGCCGTGCCTTATATGGTTTGAAACAAGCTCCATGTGCCTAGTTTGCTAAATTCAACACTACCATTCATTAGATTGGGTTTACATCTAGTGTGCATGATTCGACTATGTTTCTTCGCCACACTGCCAACGATATTATCCTTATTTTATTGTACATAAATGATATGATTATTACTGGAGATGATCTACACGGTATTTCTAAACTCAAAAAGTTTCTTAGTGGATAATTCGAGATGAAAGATTTTGGCGTGCTCATCTATTTTTTAGGCCTCAAAGTCTCATCTGGTTCAGATTGATATTTTCTCTCTCAAGGCAAATATGCCTTGGATCATCTTTCCAAGACTGACATCACTGACTCAACCATTGCTACTACTCTACTCGAGCCAAATATCAAACTCATTCTACTGGATGGTTCACCTCTTCAGGATGTCACTCTATATCACCAACTGGTTGGAAGTCTGGTATACTTCATTGTTACTCGCCCCAGACATTGCCTATATCATTCATTAAGTTAGTCAGTTCTTGTCTGCTCATCGGATCACTTATTACTCGGTGGTTCTTCGCATCCTTCGGTATGTCAAGAGTACCTTATTTCATAAACTTCATTTCTCGGCCTAATCTGCTCCTACCTTACAAACTTATTCTGATGCCAATTGGACTGGAGATTCCACCAACAAATGTTCAACCACTGGTTATTATTTCTTATTGGGTAATTCTCTCATTTCCTGGTGTAGTAAAAAACAAATTATGGTTTCTCATTCCAGTACTGAAGCTGAATATCGTGCCATAACTAATGCAACTCAAGAACTACTTTGGTTTCGGTGGCTCCTCGTTAACATAGGAATCTCTTCTCCTACTGCCACTATTCTACACTATGACAATAGGAGTGTTATTCAGATTACCCATACTGATGTCTTCCATGAGCGTATAAAACACAATGAGATTGATTGTCACTTCATCCGCTATCATATTCTCCAGAATACGGTTCATCTACAATCCGTCAGTTCAGCCGATTAAATATCAGATATTTTCACTAAAGCTCATTCTCCCGGATGCTTCCACTCTCTAGTTTTCAAACTTAAGTTCAACTCTCATTTACCGCCTTAAGTTTGAAGTGAGATGTTAATATAATATATGGACTTTGTCCCATTAAGTCAAAATCCTAACCCTAGGGTTCTCCACTTCTCCTATAAATACTCATATTGTATATGATTATATATTACACACTTTTCCTATATATCAATATATCTTTCATATTTTTCATACTGTTTTACTTTTCAATTATTTTAACAGTGTCAATGAGACTAAGGTGGCCCATCGGGTAGAAAATCAAAAAGATGCAATATTGCATTGGACTTTTTTTTTTAATGGAATAACAAGAAAACCTCCTATTTTTAGTGGAAAATCTCTATGGTTAGCAAGAAAGTGTGTCCTTCAAGGGTACCACAATTCTATAGGGAAAAGGAATATATTTTTGGTGGATCCAAATATTGAGAAATTTAAATTCTTGAACCTAGTCGGAATTGTGTGTCTAGTCAAGCCGACTTTATCTCCATTTTACTCAGAGATACATATCCGCAAAAAAAATCAGAAGAGATTATAGATCTTTTTTGGGTGTGTGGTTGCGCGCGCATCAAGAGGAAAAAGAAAAAGATTTTATTTTTATTTTTTGAGATTATGGATGTACTTCAAGAAATTAATAGTTTGATTTTTTTTTTTCCTACTAGTTCTAATTTGCATTTGTATTTTTCCACTTTAATAGTCTTATAAAATTATATTCAAAGTTCAAAAATATAAATATTAAAATTAAATAATTTAGGACAAATTTAACACTATCCTAAACCTTAAGGAACAACAATAAAATTTACAACAAAAGTAAACAAAAAAAAAACTCAATATTTCTAAATCTTTACACCATTAAAGAGCTTTAAATACTCAAGTTACGATCTGGGTTGGATTTAGGAGACAATTTTCCTACGCTTCTAACAATTATCAATCTATACCCTCAATTTTTATATGTGAAAAATATGCATGCTTATATGAGATACCTATCGAGTTTCAAGATATTTTAATCATATTAATTTCTCGTGGGGGAGAATAAAAAGTGAAAAGGATGCATGTGACCACTCAACTCATCATCGACCCTATTGATTCTTCATGCTTTATTTAGCCCACATTTCCGACTAGGTACAGTGCCCTAAACCCTTCGTCCCTTCAATTTCTCTGTAGATACATAAATATTAAAATGTAAAAACAAAAAATAAATAAAGCAACAAAATTTTATGAATCTATAAAAAGGGTGTCCATATTTTGGGAAAATATAGGCAAAACAAAGCATGCATACAGTAGAAAGCGTGAATATTGATCAGATGTTCCCTAGAGTTCCTCCGAACACTTCATTGGGATGGGCTTTATTAATACTATATTATTTATTATTAGACTTTTCCACTGAAGTGTTTGGGGGAACTCCTGGGCTCATTTGATACTCATCGAGATCTTCACCAATTTTTTGCATGCTTGTGAGTAGCAAATTTCACTTTTTGACTTACTTTCTATTTTGAATAGATTTGAATTTTCTTTATTGCACTACATATGTGTAAATAGTGTGTGTTTATATAAAAATGGTGGGGGTAAAATTCACTACTTATCTTATTGGAGTTCACTACTTATTAAAAATACACATCATTATACCAAATGTCAAGTGTACCGTAGAGAATTCAAATCCAATATAAATACAGACTATTTTTTCTTTTGTTTTTCTTTTTGTTTAAATAAATTGCTATTGTGTTGGATAGGCAAATAGTTAATTGAACAAATCCATAAATTATTCTTAACTTTAAAAACATGCAATTTTGAAGTTGTTTGTGTTTTAATTTGAACAATGGAATTCCACTAGTTTCAAGGTAACTCATAGTGGAATTTCAGTACTCACTACAACATAAACTGTCTATAAAAACACTTTTGTTGGGACACAATTTGTATTGTGCCCTATAAAAGTATTTTCGGGGCACAAATTGAAAGTGTCTTATAAAAGTAAATTTGATATTTTTAATATTGATTTTCTTATTATTTGATTATAAACTAATATATAATCAAATGTTTAAAGGGTAAAAAGTAATGCCCAGTAAAATTAAATTAGTAAAAAAATTAATATTCTATATATAATATAAAGGGATAACAAATAGTGCCCTAAAAACAAAAATTATATGAGGGCACAATTTTGTGCCTTATTGTAATTAAATAATTTAATTATAGGTCAATTAATTGTACCCTAATTGATATAAAAAAAATTAAAAAAAAAATTAAAAGTCAATTAATAGTACCCTAATAGATATAATAAGAAAAAATCAATTGAAAAAACAATGATAATCATCCTAAAAAACGACGTCGTTTTATGACAAAACGACGTCGTTTCGTCTCAGTGCCAAACCAAAAAAACTATCCAGCTCACAGTTTCGATGGAGGAAGGCTTCACAAAATACCAAAAAGAAAATGAAAGCTTCACCGCCTTCACTTCTCTTTCCAAGAATCGAGCCCTAATCTTCTTGAATCCACCCGCTCAGCTTTCTTCTTAACCCCGGCGACCAATGCCGTACTCTCTATACCCCTACAGTACCAAGGCAACATCATCTTCGCCATCGCCCTCCAACTGCATCGGAGTTCAACCGACCAGTTTCATTCACTACTGGCAACCGAATTTCGACAGCTAGAGATACTTATGCTATGAATGCAACTCAATGTGAAGATGATACCGAGACATATTTTGAGGGCAAGACATTTGATAGTCAAGTTTCTAGAACTAATGATGTTATTACTTGAGTGAGAACAAATATGCAAAGAATGATAGTTGAACCAAGAACACACCTTGATGATAGAGATACTAATGAAATAGAATGAACATTCGTTTTCATATACTTGTTCCTATTCTATTAACTACTTGTCTGCTTGTATTCTTTGAGGTATGTATACTTCCTTAATCTTTGTTTCCATTTTTTTATTTTTATTTCGAGAATAGAAACTGAGATTTGAAAATAAAAAACACTAAGCAAACATGACTTTAGTGTACTTGTATATGAGAGAGATTTATTTCAGTTTTATTATGGGTTTCTCTGGATAGAAGCTGCAGGCGATATGTCTTTTGAGGTCTAGTCATGTATCTGAGCTTTGTTCAAGCATGGAAAGAGGATGTATGGAGTGCTGTTATGGCATCAGCTATTATAGTGTTTTTTAGTTTTGCTCTTAATTTTTCATTCGCTTGTTTGTGGTGGGGGAGGGGATGGATGTTTTCGGGATTAAGTACGCAATTTATGAGTTTTGAATAAGGAGGAGGAGATAAATAGGGAATCTAAGAATAAAAGTGTTAATGCAGGATAGGAGGCATACGAATATGTTTATGCTAATCAGAACATACTGGTTGGTCATCAGTGTAATACTGCTTAGTTTCTTCTTCACACTAAAGAGTATTATCTAATTTTATGCATCCTTTTAAATTGAAGATATTAATAATTGTTACATTTTTTGCTATTCCTGTAGCTATTGGCTTATTTGATCCCTTTTATAATATTGACCTTGCAAACCATTCTGCTCGGTGTTAAGTCTTTGATGTTTATTGCTACATTGAGAGGAGATCAATTCAGGTAATATTTTATCTATTGATGATTTTTGTTTAGTATTTTTGTTTAGTTCAGTTCTTTATAACAGTTCTGAAATTTAAGAATTAGTTCAGTTCTGTATTCTAATTTAGTTTGGGTACGAATTATGGAATTAGGATTTATGAAACAGTTCTCTGAAATTTATCAACTAAATTGTTCCCAGATATTTATCTATTGAATTATACTAAAAATTTTGGGAATTTTTTTTTTTTTTTTTGTGAACTGTTTTGTTTTGTTTTAACATTACATTATTTTTTGTTTTGTTTTTTATTATTGAAATGGAACATGTAGAGTTGAGTGTTAGTGTTATTGAAGAGCATAACAAACACAATGGAAATTGTAGCGAAATGTTATGTCCATAGTATAGACTCATCGGCACAAGTAGGCGGAGAAGAATTAGGGTCCAATTAGTCTGAAGTAAATGTCCAAGTCCCAGTCAAATGGGATGAACGTCTAATTAGACCTTATGGACTTTTCGCAACAATTAATGCTGCCATTGGAGCATCTATTGCATGGTCATTGTCTTTGGTATGTTTGTTTTTAATATTATGAATTTTGCTGAATATTATTAAGAGTTACGACTTATTGATCATTAAGACTAAATGTATGGATGAAGACGAATATTGTATGGTATGTTATGGAGCATCAAACTTTAGAAATGTGTTTTTGTTGGAAAATTTTTTATTTTATGAATCTTGTTTTGGTTACATGAATTTTTTAATTTATGACTATTGTATTAGGGAAAAAAAAAAAAAAAAAAAATTGACATTATTTTTGATTAATGGGTAATGCTTTATGATTCATTCCTTATTATTAGAGGATGGTTTTCTTCAGTTAGGTTAGTCTTTCCGATTTTGTGTATCTCTGTGATTTTTAATTTTTCCATTTTAATGCAAAAAATTGAGTTCTTTATGTATTTTGTAGTGTGAGGAATTTTTAGTTTTTATTGTTTAGATTTAGAGTATTTTGATATTTTAAAATAATCTTAAATTATATAAAAATAATAATTTAAATATTTTTTGGGACACTAAAAATTATCTTATAAAATGAATAAAAAATTTGTTGGAACACTAAAAAATATTCTATAAGATAGTTATTAAAACATCATATACTGTTGTAATAGTTTATATTGAGACGGTAAATAGTGTCCTTATATGTTTGTTCTCTTTGACAATTTTATAATACATTCTTGTGCCCTAATAGATATTTTTCACAACACTTTGTAATACCATAATATATATAATTTTAAAAATATAAAATGTTATAGAGACAATATATGATGTCCTAATAACTATCTTATAGGACGCTTAGTATTACCTTAACAAGTTCAAATAAAAAGGACAATATACAATGCTCTTATTACTTATTGGGGTGGCTTTTTACGAGACACCAGTCCAAGTATTAGTTCAAGTGTCGCAATAGGAACTCTATCGCAATACTTTTTCGTGTCCTGATAGACCAATTTTGTTGTAGTGACTTGGTTGCATTATACTAATGTTTGTTTAATTATGATAATATCTTAAAATGAACAAAATAAAAAAAAAAATCATACATTCATATAGATAGTGTCCCGTACGGTGTCTTTTAAGTTAACTTTTACTAATTAGCTGAATTATACTAAAATTAGTTAGATGTTGGAGCCCCTGTAATTGTTTGAAACAAATGAAAGACCCTTTTATATATAGCTACGCATATTGTAGTTTCAATAATGAATTTCCACTAGTTTGAATATCACTTATTTTCAGTTGAATGTCACTAGTTAGTTGAATAATACTTAAGCAGTTAAATGACAAGTTTTTAGTGGAATTTCACTAATTTTTCTTTTAGAAATCCTATTACATCAAATTTCTTTTAGTAGATAATAAGAAGTTGAATTTGACTATGCCATTTGTTTTTGTTTTCGATTATTCGAGTGTGGTTTTTATTTTTACAAAATCTAGTGTATTTAATTACCCTTTTACCCTTCTCACAAAATTAAAGACCAAAATGGCATCAAGTTGGAGTTTGGTTAACTGAAATTCATTTTGGAAAGAATCTATTGACATATATGGATTAGGTTAAAACTTTTAATACTCAAAAAAAACAAAAAATAGAGCGCCCTTAGAGACAAACAAGAGAGAAGAAGGAAGACAAAATGTATTAAATTGAATGTTTTGCACTTTCCAACCATAGTTTCGGAAACATCCCATTTTAGCTCTATTTTTTCAATTTTAACACATTAAATCTTGAAGTATCCAAATTGTGACAACTCAATCCAAATCAATAACTTCGTCATTTTTTATGATGGAAATCAGCCATGTGTTGAATACTGAATCACTCACATAGGTGAATTTTGTTATAAAATACTGATTTAACATGATTTGGATACTTCAAACTTGAACGTGTTCCAATTAAAAAAATAGGGACCAAAATAGAATTTATCTAAAACTTCAGTGATGCAAAGTGCAAACACCTCTTAAATTTATTTAATTAAAGTTGGATACCTCATCCCCTTGCTGGGCGGTGAATCCTAATAAACCATTTATTGCCAGGTTTCCCTTAGAATAAAAAAATTAATTTTAAAACTTATCCTAGTTTCTAACCAAATCATTGGATATAAATGATCGTTGGATCAAATTCTTTTGTCTTCCAAAATTTAACGGCAAATCACACTTTGACCATCTAAATTATGGGCAAATTTTCACTTTAATCCCCAACCTATAAATTTTATCTATTTCATCATTCAATTGTTAAATTCCTGTTCAGTTGGCATAATTTTAAACATTTGTTTGGTTTCCAAACTCAAGATGATATCTAATTTACCGTCTTAATTTTTGAGGGAAGATGTTAATATGCCATTTCACCCACTAGATTAAACCCTAATCTCAATAGGAAAAACAAATGTTAATCCTACTAAGAAAATTCTAATCACTCTCTATATATAGATTTTTTAGATATATATGTAAATTGCACATTTCTTATATATCAATATAATTATCTCATGTTCTCTCAATATTACGCCTCTCAATTATTCTAACAGTTTCAACAAACAAGCCTCATGAAACTCCCAAAATTATGTGTTGGTTTGCAGTTTAATACACACATATAAATGTTAAATTCCAAATTAACCCAGAGTTTGGGGGTCAAAGTGTAATTGCGCAAACATTTACTTCACGTCTAAGCAAATAAGCTTAAAGATGAATCTTACAAAAAAAAATCCTTTAGATCATAACTGTATTATATAGTGATTATCGCTCAACATGTTTTTGTCCCATTCACAGTTTTTACTATAAAATTTGACGATGAAGCCTTCTTCAATCTCTTTGCCTTTCGAAAGGGTTATCGTTTTCATTTCTATATTCTTCATATATTTTCAGATTTTCTTTTTCAATTTTTTTTTTTTTTTTTTTTTGGGTGGGGGCGGATTTGAAAAAGAAAATCGATATAAGAATTTATTGACCACATCTGAAAGATAACGATTTTGTTGAGGAATATTATTAATTATGGGAAATTGCATCCGGAAAAGTCTCTGCAGAGAAACCAATCAGCATGTTGACACTGCTCAACTTCCCAATCCCACAGGTTTGCCTTTAATGTTGGCTCTTAGCTTGCTATTTTTTGTTTTGGGTAATTTTAGACTTTCATTTTCTATAATATGTATCAATTGTCACTTTCATTTTCAAACAATATTTTAACAAGCAAATAGCAAATTCCCGATTAGCTAGATTAACGAGAGTGCGAAAAATACACACCAGATTAACGAGAGTGCGAAAAATACACAAACAATTTAACGTGGTTCACCCAATTTAGAGTAAGTCCACGGGCCGTTGTTGGCCTTTACTGAGGAGGAGAAAATTGTACAAGTGTTTGCAATACTCAACTCATCAAGCTATAACCCAATTATACACCAAGAGAATTTTTTCACTAAAAATTCTCACTCTCTCTCAAAAACTTCTCTCTTAAGTTTTTTCTCTCTCAAAATTGGAAATACATGAAGCACTGGGGCATTACTCTATTTATAGAGGTAAAAAAAAAAAAAACCTCCCCCACTAAAGACAACTTGCAAACAACAAGCAACAACTATTTTTATAGTTGGCAAATTATAAACTTATTTATTAAGAGAATTGTTAGGTTTATCTTACATCGGATGTGGAATGAGTTAGTGGTTATCAAATTATAAGCGTATGGAAAAGTCTCACCTTTTGAGCTACTTTTTAAGATTGAGAGATCCAAAAGGCCATGCTTCACTGGTATTAGCGCCCGTATTACAAGTGCTCTGACCTAATAGTTACAAAGGGAGAAATTGGTTGATGGTTAGCCAACCAAAAGACCTATGTGTGGGAGAAGATTGTTGGGTTTATTCCATATCGGATGTAGAAGGAGTTGATGGTCAGATTATAAGTGTGAGGAAAAGTTTCATTTCATGAGCTAACTTTTGAGGTTGAGAGATACCCTAGACCCCCCTATACTAGTATCAAAGTTTGGTTACAACAACTTTGATCGAATAGCCACAAAGAGAAATATTGATCGAGGGTTAGCTGACTAAAGGCCCAATGTGTGATGAGGAGATTGTTGGGTTTATCCCATATCAGATGTGGAAGGCTTTCTCTCACACCACTAGCCACTTTCACATCTGATGTGCAATCAACCCAACAATCTCCCCCCTAACACATCGGGCCTTTCGTCGGCTAACTCTCGACCAGTCTTTCCCTTTGTGGTTATTGGGACAAAGTTGTTGTAACTGAACTCCAGTATAAATGGGTCTTGGGTCTCTCTCAAATTTAAAAACTAACTCATGAAATGAGATTTTTTTTCATACTATAACCTGACCAACAGTCTCTTCTATATTCGATATGGGATAAACTCAACAAGATTACTTATCCACTCAAGAGTTCAAATCAAATACATCTTTGACCACTTTAATTTCACTAAACTTCTTGAGATTTCTTTCTTGCCTTTTTGTGAGAATTTCTTTAACATTCATGAATTGAGATATTTAATTTTTTTTATCTCACGTTTTTCACTTTATTTTTAGTCTTCCGAATTAATTTTTAATAATCCTTCAATTAACATTAACAAGATTGAATCTATTAAGTTAATGTCAACTAAATATTGAATTCGCATGATATCATGCATAGATAATACTAATTAAAATATTGATAAAAAGTACAAAATTAAAATAAATTAAAATAAGTTGGTAATGAGTAAAAAATAGAGTTACATCAAAGAAAAAATAAATAAATAGAATATATATAATAAAAAAAAACTCTTTCAACTCAACTATTATATTGGTTCAATGTGCACTTTGACACCTAAACTATATATGTATTAGGTTACATTTTGACTTCCTAAATTATAGGTAGATTTGCACTTTGAGTCTTTAGATATGATAATATCTTTACTATAAATTTGTACATGTTTTACATTGGAGATTTTTTTTTATTGTTGGATAGTTTGAGACATTTTGACTGTGGATTTAGATTTTGTTGAGAAATTAAATAACCAACTCCCAACAAAATGATTTTTCTTGATTAATATATTTGAACTAACTATATCATATTTCAGATTACAGCATTGAATTAAAATTAATGCTTTTAGATAGGTGTATTTATTTTTTCATATTATAAATTAAGACTGTGTGCGCTCCACAAATTATTTTTTCTGAATAGAATAGTTGAGATCTATTAGAAGAAATTTGGAGTAAATATCAATCATTTAATTATAAAGATATTTTTATCCATTGGAGTATATATTTTGAGAGATCTTAGTTTTTATATTCATGACCTTAATTACTTTGTGGAGCAATCCAAGAGGTATTAGTCTGGTTGGCAAGGGAGGAACCCCCTTTCCTTGTCAACTAAGATTTGACTCTTCCTAGAGAGTACTCCACGAATTAAATTTTGAATTTAATCCTAAATGCACTGGGCCAATATGAGAGAGTACGCCCTTAAAATTGTTCGGGGATGTAATTAATCGATGTGTGCATAATCTGACCCGGACAGATCTTATTGCAAAGAAAAAATAAAAAATTATTTTGTGGAGCTCACACTGTTCATAATATAAATTAGATAATTTAAGATAATTAATTAATTATATTTTAAATTTATAACTCTACATTATTAAAAAAAAAAAAAATATTAGAATACTATTAAAGTGTATCTTTATGCACGGGTAATTACTAGTATGTTAATATTGAATAAAATTCACTTGAATTTGATAGCTCGGGGCCCAGAGTAAAAGTTAACTCATAGTTTAGCTATCAAAATGTAATTTAACTTTTGCGTCTGGTTGAAATTGTATTTTTGACTTCAAAATTATTGGTTTATTGGTACTTTAGTCCATGAATTAACAATTGTATCAATTTGCTCCCTCATTTTTAACATTTTCGTGTCTAAGTTGTTCAATTGTAACATGATCAACTTAATGAGGACATTTCATGGAGTAAAATGAAAATTTTCTCATAATTTTAGGAAGTAAAAGTACAGATTGAGCCATATTTATAACGTGTCTCATGTTTGTTCTAGCAACAACACATATTAACAATTGTACAAATTCGATGTAGAGATAATAATGGACGAAGTAAATTGACATAACTTGAGTAATTCAATGTCAAAGTGAAAATAACCCATAGTTAGAGCACAAAGTCTATTTCTTCCTTTTTATTTTTTATTTTTATCAAAAGAGTGTAATTTATATAGATACATAACAACCAAGATAGTTAGGTTTGTAGAGGGAACCCTTTTTCCCTGTCAACCCAAGTTCTATTCTCCGAGGAGCATTCTATGAGTAAAATCTTATGCATCAGGCTAGTATAGAAGAGTACGTTCTTAAAATTAGCCGAAGACGTGATTAGTCTATGTGCGCGTAACCTACCCCAGACACACCTTACCATATAATAATAAAAGAAAATAAATATATAGATACATAACTATGTATTTAATTATGAATATAAAGACTATATATTTGTACTCATTTCGTCTATACAATGCAAGGGCTCAATGAGATCAACATTTCTAATCTCCCCAAGGCTTCAAAGTCTCTTGGAGAAGTAAATCTACATGCTGCTTCAAATAAGAAGAAAGGTATGGAAATTTATTGAATTAATTTCCATTTTTTTTGCGTAATTTTTAAAATTAAATTATTTTATATGCTTAAATCTTGAATCTAAAATTTGATATGTTTGATATCAAGCAAGGAATGAATGAGAATATTAATTATTGTATAAGGAAACCTCCTAAGCCACCACAAATGGTCACCACTTCATCATTTGCCTCAAATACCCTTCAAGGTTTGCCTTTTACCTCAATTATATATCCTTCTCATATATATATATATATATATATATAAAGCCTCTTTGTGATTGGAATTCTCAATGGGTTTGTAGCCTCCCATCCACATAGATCTTCAAAGTCATTGCAAGAGAGAAACTTGTTTGTTCCCTCAAACACTTCAAACACACATGGGGAGAAAGGTAACTAATCTAACACTCTACTGTATATGTGCCCTTCAAACCCTTGGATGGCAATTGCACCTGGACAAACAGGTAATCAAACTAAACTGAATCAAATGGTTCAGGTTTGGGTTTGATCACGGTAAAATGGTTTTTGTTTCAAAATTTAAAATCGAAATGATTTTAGTTTTGGTTTTATTTTTTACATTGTAACTATGAAACCGAAACATTTAACCAAACTGCATGTCCATTATTTTAGATCTATTTCTTTATATATTACCTATACTTTTTCTTTTATTTACAATTTCACCTATAGTATATATAAGTGTATTAACACTTGGGTTTTCATAATAAATTTTATAATTTTACTCTCATTTGGATTTATCATTTTTTTATTACATTTAAACTTTATGTTTTATATTTTGGTTATGCTCGGAATGTATATTGTAACAATTAATTGATTTGTTTTGATTTTGTTTGTAGTATATATATATATATATATATATATATAATCTTAAAGTTTTGTGGTTTTGAGGGTTTGATTTGAATTTTTTAAAAATAAAACAATTCAGTTTAAAAATCGAGTTTTTAAAAACTGATAGTTATGATTTGGTTTTGCATTTGGTATTTTCTTAATGGTTTCGGTTTATATTTTTGGTGAAACTGATTCAAAATCGATCCATTGTCATCCTACCAAACACGCCATTAAAGTTTACAAATTTTGAGGGAAAATCTCACAGGAAAAAAAACATCTCACTAAATATTACCAACGTCTCACTTGGCTGATTGATGATGCAGAGAGAAATAATAGATATGGGAATTTGGTGGCGATGAACGAGGTGGTTCATGCATACAAGCTCAACTGCTTTCGCTTTCATACTCTGAAGGTGGCCACCCAAAAGTTCAGTGACACTAATCTGATCGGCCAAGGCGGCTCCGGTGATGTTTTCAGGGGATGGATTGATTTGCGGACCATGACCGCCAGAAAACCTGGCCGACGATCTCCAAACATTGCCGTCAAGGTTTTAAGAAATGGAACGCTAGGCAGAGAGGAGTGGCAGGTTTTCAAAATTCACCATTCAAATATAGAATTTGAAACTGAATTAATTGAACTCAATTAAACACTTAAAATTGAATGTATTAAGCACTTGTCAAATTAAATATATTTAATAATAAAATGAAGTAGCTGTTTAAAATATAAATATCACTTAAAAATTATTAAGTGATGTGTGGCTCAATTTTTTGCACTTCTCACTTAATATTGTAAAATATTTAATTATCGCAATCAGAATTTTATATCAATACTATAAAATCTTACCAAAAAAATTATATACAAAAAATTATAAATTGAGAAAATATCAAATTGAGAAAAAATAAATAAAGAGAGAAATTTGTAGAGAGAATATTTTTAAAAAATAAAATTATAAAAATTATTTTAGGAACAAAAATGTGCACAATGATAAATTTTTTGAAATTAATTTTTTTTAAAATATGAATGTTTAATAAATTCAACATTTTAAATTTAAGCGTTACCTAACGTTGCCATATGAGAAGGACATTTACAAAAAAAAAAAAAAAAAGGTTAAATATATTTTGCCCTCTTGTAGTTTGATTGAATTATACTTTACATCCATATAATATTTTCGTCATCATTTACCCTCTATAGGTCAAATTTAAGTGTAATTGTTAAATATTTAATAATATTACTTAAAATAATAAATTTATTCTTATATCCGACTTGACATGACCCAACTCAAGGATTTTAATGTCAATAATTTATTAACATGACTTTTTGAGGTTTGACTGTTAATTTTATTAGAAAATGTAATTGTTGTACTTTTATTTAAACCAACAAGAAGGTAAGTGATCACAAAAATATTATAAAGGTATAAAGTGTAATTTAGTCAAATCAAAATATAGAAATGTGATTAACCAAAAACTAATTTTGGAATGAATATAAAAATAAATATTTGAAAAAGAAAAATACAATTAACACTGCACAAATATAAAATTTCACTCTAACTACAAATTATTAAGTTTTATAATCTTTTATTCTTGGTGATTTTCTCATAATTTTTTAATCATTTAACAAAGTTATTTATTTAATTACTTAATATTAATTAAATTGAATCTGTCAATTTGATATCAATAAAAATTAACTGAAATATTAACAGCAACTTAAAAATAATTCAGAATTAAAAAATAAATTGCTCTACAAATTGGATAACCCTTTAATAGTACTTTTTTTATTTGTACACCTAAGATCAAGATTGTCCCCACACCTACATAAGGTGTGAGACTAATCTCATTCAGAGTTCTGTGATTGTCCTTCCCAACAAGTGTTTTTTTGCAGGCTCAAACCCGTTGCCGCTTTAATCACACTATGTTGGTCCTTTAATTATACTTTTTAATATATATAAATAATTAGAATTCCAATTTGTGAGACTTCTCAAAATAGAAAGAATTACTCCACTTAACACTAAGCTGAAACCGGCTCCTAAGTTTTAGTTTTGCTTTTTGCGATATTATTTTTTGTGGCAGAATGAACTAAATTTTCTGAGTAGATTTCATCATCCAAACATGGTGAAACTAATAGGATACTGCTCAGATGAACAGCACAGGATCTTAGTATTCGAATATATGCCTAGAAGAAGCTTAGAAACTCATCTTTCCGGAGGTAATTAGCCAAGCCCCTCTTGTTTCTGTGTTTATGTTTTTGTTTAAAAAATAATTAATTATTTTTTGTTCTGCTACCAAATTTTTAGGACAAAATTCTGGAAATAGAATTTTGAACAAATCTTTCGTAATATATATATATATGTATATATATATATATATATATATATGTATATATATATATATATATATATATGTATATATATATATATATATATATATGTATATATATATATATATATATATATATATATATATATATATGTATATTGTTCCCATGTTTGTGTTTGGGTTCTCAACTTTTTCATATAACTCATAGAGTAGAAGGACCCGTTAGTTTATGCACAATTTGGTAATGTTTTTTTTTTTTTTTAGTTTTTTTTTTTTAAAAAAAAAAAAAACTTATTTAAAAAAAATAATGTTTATTTTACACATCAAAAAAAAAATTAAAATTTAAAAATAAATACAAGATTTTAAATATTTTTTACGAGCAACAAAAAGTAATTATTTTTTTTTTTTTTTTTTTTATACTATAATAGATCAATGGATTAGGAACTTATATGGATAAAATTAAGATAGAATTTATATACTATCAAATATACTTTTGATTTTTTACTTTTATTTTTAAGTAAAAGTATTTGTTTTTGTGTAATTAATTTTTTTTCCTTTTAAAAGTATTTGAAAAGCTGAACGGTGCATAGTATTTTTTTTTTTTTCTCAAATTTTGATTTTTCCTCCCAAAAAAGAAAACTAGGACCAAAAGTTAAAATATGAATCGTGTTCCTATTTCAGGGAAAAAAAAGTTATTTTTGTTCCTCTCCCTATTTTTTTATTACAAATTTCAGACAACAGAGCAAAATTATTCTCACATTTCTATTTTCTATTCCTGTTCCATGTTTTCTCAAAAAAAATTAAAAAAATACTAAAATAGAATCACTAAGATGGCGATGGTTAGGTTTAAATCGAAGAACGAAAACACTAACGAACTATTTGTTTAGCGTTTTATTTTTCCAAAATTTCTCATCGTTTCTCTTTAAAATTTGTGAATAAATATGGGAACAATAAATGTATTTCCATTATCCTCTTAAGTTCTTGGAAACAAAATAAAATTGTTCCCTAATTTCTATTAATTTCAGTCATAAGTTCTTCACAATCAAAAACATAAATTTTGAAACAAACTCCGCCAAAAAACATGAGCCTAAATATTATTGCTCATTTTTCTTAGAATCAAGAAGAGGATTAAATTGGAGAACAAGAATTAAAATAGCAATCGGATCTGCCAGAGGATTAGCGTATTTACACACGTTTGCACCACCTATTATTCATCGAGACGTGAAGTCTTCGAATATTCTTCTTGACAAAGTAAGATTCATTTCCACTCATACTATATATATGCACACTAAGAATTCTCTAAGCCTGAAGACTATTCATTTTCTAATATATAAGTGTTTGTAAATAATTTTAAAAAAAAAATGACGGATTAAATACAAATGTAAAACTTAAAGGGTACAAAATATAATATAATTTAATCGTTCTAAAAGTGGCGGTGCGAAATTCTTTTGTGAGAATTTTCCTTTAAATTTTTTTTATAATTCAATGTCATTCATCTATTTCGTTTAAATCAATACCAACCCTTAACGAAATGACATGTGAAAAAAAAACAAAAAAAATAGCCTAATCTATTATATGGATATGTTGTATTCTCAATTTGTTATTAATTTTTATCTTTTAGTCGTCCAAATAAACTTTTGATTCTTCATTTAACATGACTTATATTGAATACATCGTGGTAATGTTAACCAACAATAAAAAATGAAAGACTATATAAAAGGAAATAATAATCTTTTTAAAATTTATTTGGATTTTATATATATATATATATATAATTATGATGATGTTAATGTTACAGGACTTCACTCCAAAGCTATCAGATTTTGGATTTGCAAAATTTGGACCAATTGATGATGAGAGTCACATCCTCACTAGGGTATTGGGCACCAGAGGATATTTTGCCCCAGAATATATGTACAGTGGTAATAATTAAATATTTTAATTTTAAATTTCTTAAAAACCATTCTAATTTTTATTACAAATTAACCAATATATATAGTGATTTTTTTTTTTTAACAAACCTCTACATTTAATTCCCTTTTCTTATTAGTTCTAATTATTTCAATTTTTTTAGACAAACAAATATTCATTTATTTTTTAATTCACCTAATTTTTAGTTCTATTTTTGTCCAATTACATGAGAATATTTTATTTAACCCATTTATGAATTGTTATATTGGGTGTCCGATCGGGAAAATTAAGAACACTCAAATTGGATAGTTAAATATTATAACACTAATTTGAAGTTGTTTTTTTTTTTAATAAGATACAACTACAAATTCAACTAACTTGAAATAATTCATTGTTTACAATCACACAATGTATGAATTTGAATAAATTATACCTAAATAATTCATCACAAATAAGAAAATTATTTAAATATGATCATTTGGATAAACAATGTAACTTTAAATATTTTTAATGTTTACAATGAAACACTAAAATACAATAATTTAATAATTTATAAATTGACTAATCAGGATGGAAAAATATCCAAATGGCTAGGGATGATAATGAGTCGGATTTGGGTCGTTTTGATAAGAAATCAAAATCGTTAGACTTATACCAAATCCAAAATCGAACCATAAACGGTCTATTTTTTTTACAAATTTGGTTCTTAAATCGAACAGTTTAATTTTACAAAAATCAAAACGAAATCCGCAAAATCGCTAACCCATTAAGTTTTTTTCCTCATATTATTTATTAATTTTCTCTATCGTATTTACTATTTATTAGCAATTCAAGTTCATAAAATTATAAATAAGACATAATTAGAATATAAAATATAAATTTCAAAATCAAAATGTCAAATCATTGATTATTGCAATAAAAATCCTAAGCATAATTAAAGTTAAAAAAACAGATAAAGTTCAAATGGAATAAAAAATGGATAACCAAAACGCTAATACACCTTGTCCGATTCTTGTCCCACATTTATTATTTGAAATTGTCCAAACCATTATCTAGGTCAAATGAGCTACTATATACATATTGTTTTTAGTTAGAATCTTTTAACACACATACACATACACACACAATAGGTAAAATTGTATATAAATAAAAAGGTAGAATTAATATATATATATATATATATATATATATATATATATATATATATATATATATAATATCTAAAAAATAGTTACACGGTTCGATTTTAGGGCGACTTTCCCAAAATCGAAACAAAAAAAAATCAAAATCGTTTCGATTTTAATTCTCAAACTAAGATCGTAATCGAAATTGTTGAACCAATTTTAGATCTGAACTATTCGATTTGGTTCGATTCGATTACCGGCCAGTTCCAGTCATCCCACCGCTAGTTTTTATTTTTTGTATTTTATTTTATTTATTATATTTTTCCTTTTGTGACAGGACGTTTGACGATAGAAGCAGACATATATAGCTTCGGGGTAGTTCTCCTGGAAATTCTTTCCGGTTCGGCCGCAATTAAAAGATTCTCGAATGGGCAAGATGGTAATCTCGCACAGTGGGCCATACCGTACCTCAACAACCAGCCCCAACTCCATCGTATAATCGATAAAAAGCTAATAAGAAGCTTACAGATGGCGGAAGCTTATTGGTTCGCAAAAATCATCGGCCAGTGCCTTAACTCGGACCCAGAAAACCGGCCTAGCATGACAGAAGTAGTATCCGGTCTAGAAAAGTTAGACCGGAACGTGAAAAAAACCTCGTATTTACAGAGCCGCTTTGCATCTGATATTTCAAGTAACAGACGATAATAAAAACTAGTTTCCTGTAGTTTTAAGCATGAGGATTTGCTTTAATGGTTTAAATGGACATTGTAAATTCCCTTTCAAGCAATGTCATACTTAGCTTTAGAGCAACGCTTACTAGGGATAATAATCAATCATTTATATTTTAATCTATTTTTGAAAATGGATTATCTCTTCTAAAAATGTCATTTATAACTCAAACTAAGAGCTTGTTTGATGATATCCAAATCTGAATTGTTAAATATGGTCTACTCATGTTTCGGAATATGATCCTTGCAAACTTTGGTTAATTCTCACAAAATAATGCACTGTGAGTAAGTCTATCAACTTTGCATCTCCACTGTGAGAATAAATATTATTTTTGGTAGTCTTTGAACAAAGTTTTGCTTAAAAAAAAAATATACATACCTAGGCTTGCCAAACCCCCTAGTGTTTATAGGCGTGAGAAAATTTATTTGACAAGTTTTCCCTAATATCGTGGTAAAGTCAGATATATGATTGCCCTTTTCTCATATAGTGGGATTTGGTAACCTTTCCGAGAAAGGATCACAGCCCAAGCTGGGACACAAATTGTGATGTCTTTGGTTGTTTCGAGAGTAAACCATCCCGTGTAGACCCAAGCTTAATCCTTGGGTAAAATGGAGTTGTGATCGATGTTGAACGTGATCTCGGTACTTGATCGTTGGTCTCGAGCAGGATCCTCAATTTCCCATATGTCTTGCTCAGACTCATGTGCTTCACAAGTGAGTTTTCTCCTTGTACATGTTCATCACTAGGACTTTCCGAAATATCCCTCATCATTTGATAACATTGAAAATTAAGTGTTGAACGCCTATAAGTATTGAAGTTTAAATGTTAAAATTGTAAGTGTTAGCCCCAAATGGTTTAATCCCATTAGTTGATTTTGATAATAACAATTGATGAGGAAAAATCTGAGTCAAGACCATACCATAGTATCATGTCCACTAGGCACATTTTTGTGTGCGAGGATCTGCAAAGCGTACTACACCAAACAAAACTACTACCCCGAGACAACTGCTATTAACTAGTATTTCGTCTAAGATCGCTCTCGAATATGATTACCCCTTAATGAGGAAAAATAGGCCCTAGGCCGGAGCACTCTAGTCCTACAAGGGTCATCAACCCTAATACACGACAACATTGTTGTCCCCACTCAAGGAGAGTTGTAATGGCTTCCTATTGTTATGAAAAAGTTGAAATTGTCCCTAAAGTAACAATTAATCACACCATATCCCACTAAATCAGCTACGTTAATGATAATAGACCGAGATTTTAGGGAAGATTTTCCAAATAAATCTTCCTCCATTTACAAATATCAGTGAGGTAGGTCTAGCTAGGTAGGCACAATTTTCTTAGTCAACACTATGTCAAACTCATTTAAAAACACTCTTCTGATTCTCACACAAGGGCTGTAAAGTTGGTAGATTCACCTGTAGTGAATTATTTTGCAGGGATCAAAGCTAGGAAGATCAATCCAACTCTAAGTCCCAAAGTTTAATAACAGACAAGCTAGATTTTGACTTTATTAGATTGGCGTTGTGTCACAACCCACCCCGGTTACCCAATCCACGAGGGCCGGTGTGACAATGATACAACTCATCCGAAAATTGACTAACACTAATTAAAATATCTTACACAAAAAAAGAATATTATTTACTAATGTCAACAAAATACATATACCCCCTTCCATTGGGAACTCTCTTGATCTTAAACAAAAGTATTATTTCATTTTAACCAACCAACATATACAACCAAAAGCAAAAAAAAAATCACTATCAAGATACTCCTCGCTACGGCCCTTCCGGAATCGACCTACTGCCAGTAGGGGACAAAAGTTTCTCTACAGCATTTGCGAGTGTACTGCCTTCTTAGAAATTTTAAAACATATTTTTGAAATAATAATACATCTCAATATCTTTTTGAAAGGGATCAAGCGTAATTATACGAATACCATAATATAAACATCTCTTCTTAAAATAAACAATGAAAATAAATAAACGAATATATATTTATATATCTCTCCAATCCATTCCGTGTAAAACTATACCAATCACTATATGTAATAAATCGCAAATCTTAGTAAAAACACTCCATTTCAAGTTTACTTATCACCCATATATATACCGACTAAACCATAGTGATCGTTTTAACCTCACGATCGGGAGTTACAACGGTACCGTAACCATCCGTAGGATATGCCTTCTTAGAAGACCTAACTGCGCAGATCACCACCTATCGGACGTCTCCGGAGGCCAATAATATAAATCACCAAATATATCAATCACCATAATAAATCTCCATCTGCCGGACCACCCTCCGAATAGACCATAATATGAATCACCACCTACCGGACCACCCTCCGGATAGACCATCATAAACTATGGCATGGTCTAACCAATAACACAAATCAAAGTAATAACACCATCGTCAAATCAATTACCGTCAATTTCCAACAAAATTATTCATGACATCCTTCTTTTTAAAACCCTAACAATTCAACGAAAATTTATTTTTTTACCAATTCACACAAAACCTGCTCGATCTACCACATTTATAAAATCATGTAGTTTAGGTAATCATTTAGGTCATCATATATGTACATAGAAAAATATTTTAGTGAGAAGACAGTACACTCATCCGAAAATTCGTACTTGCAAGCTCCCCTGTCTCCCTGCTACTAAGTCTCCGAAAATTGTGAACCTATTTGTGATAGGACCTAAATTAATAATGTAGCAAAAAACAACCTAATCGTGTGATGCAAGCCCTACGTTTATTAAATTCCCCCGTCCCACATTTTGTCATTTAATATGTTAAGGATATAAACTAGTTCAGTGAAACATAAAAACTAATAAGAGACGTTACTTACTTCGGAACGGTTGTCAATTTTCTTAGAAATTCCTTAGAATATGCTTCTGTTCCCCACTGCCTAAGCGGAAATACACCGTCTAGGCGAACAGGCGATTTCTTGCTCTCTATTCTTTTACCGCCTAAGCAATCTTCCATCGCCTAAGCGATCATGCGATTTCTTGTTCTCTGTTCTTTTACCGCCTAAGCGATCATGCGATTTCTTGCTCTTTGTTCTTCTACTGCCTAAGCGATCTTCCACTGCCTAAGTGATCATGTGATTTCTTGCTCTCTGTTCTTTTACCGCCTAAGCGATCTTTGGTTCGTCCCTAACAGAACATACCAGTCCTTTACCCCTTCTCGTCACCAGCTCCGGCCCTTAAATTCCTCACTCCACCTCCACGATCAACCATCCCAAATTTACAACTGATACTACCAACCTCATTCCCTTTACTCCAACTAAAACACCTACTAAAACAACACCCCAAACCACCGTTTGCACTCCAAACAACAAAACAGAGCACATACCCTTCACACACACATACCTGCTTCCATACGACCTCAGAAAATGTCACACTTGCATACTCCTACAGTCCAGACAACCCTCAACCCTGAGAAAACACACTAAACTAGCACCAGTGATCTCCGGCAGCTTCTCCGATGACTTTTTCTCCTTTGCTATTCTCTCTCTCTCTCTCGCTCTTTCTCTTGGTTTTTCTTCTAGGATGATGGTGATCCTTGATTACCATGATTATACACACACACATACATACATACATACATACATACATATATATATATATATATATATATATATATATATATATCTAAAATATTTTTAATCAAAATACTCTTTCCTCCCCCAAACTTCTAATTTTTTCTTATATTTGTCTTTTTTTTTTTTTTTTTTTAAAAAAAAAAAAACAAACAAACACATAAATGGAGCACAACATGAAATCAGGGTCTTACAACTCTTCCCTCCTATAAGAAATTTTGCCTTGAAATTTTTGTACCTAACCGAACAAATGTGGGTACTTGTTCCGCATCTCATCTTCTCGCTTTCAAGTCGCTTCTTCCACTGCATGACTACGCCACAAAACTTTGACTAACGGAATCATTTTCGTTCGTAACACTTGATCCCTACGGCCTAGAATTTGAACTGATTCTTTAATATACGTCAAATTTTCTTTCAATTCAATCGGCTACGAAGTCAACACATGAGAAGGGTCGGGTACATATTTTCGAAGCATTGATACATGAAAAACATTATGTAGTTGAGACAATTCCGAAGGTAATGCAAGCCTATACGTTGTGGCGCCAACCCGATCCAAAATTTCATATGGTCCAATGTATCTTGGGCTCAACTTTCCTTTCTTTCCAAACTTCAATATACCTTTCCAAGGAGAGACACGAAAAAATACATGCTCTCCCACCTCGAACTCCAACTCCCGCCGGCGATTGTCTGCATAACTCTTTTGGTTGACTCTGAGATATTTTTAATTTTTCCCGTATCATCTTCACTTTATCTGCGGTCATCAGGGCTATATCTGTCATCAATAATTTATGTTCACTCTTTTTCAGTCCAACAAACTAGAGTCCTACATCTCCTACCATATAATACTTCATATGGGGCCATCTCGATTGCCAAGTGATAACTGTTGTTATAGGCGAATTCCATCAATGGCAAAAGATTGTCCCAATTACCAGGGAATTCCAACACACATCCTCTTAGCATATCCTCCAACGTCTGAATTGTACGCTCCGATTGACCATCTATCTGAGAGTGGAAAGCGGTGCTAAAGTTCAGCCTGGTACCCAAAGCGGTCTGAAGACTTGGCCAAAATTTTGAAGTAAATCTCGGATCTCTATCGGATACTATAGAAACCAGAGCGCTATGCAACCTTACAATTTCATTGATATACAATTGAGCATATTTCTCAAGTGAAAATGTCATCTTTATGGCCAAAAAATTAGCAGACTTAGTAAGCCTGTCGACAATCACCCAAATAGAATTATGACCTTTTTGAGTGTGGGGTAAACCTGAAACAAAATTCATCGTAATATGCTCCCATTTTCACTCGAGAATAGGTAGAGGTTGCAGCAATCCACTTGGACGCTGATGTTCAATCTTTACTTGCTGGCAAATTAAACACCTGGCAACAAATTCTGTAATTTTTCGCTTCATTCCGGTCCACCAATAATGCTCACGCAGGTCTCGGTACATTTTGGTACTGCTCAGATGCATTACATAGGCGGAGCTATGCGCCTCTTCCAAAATATCCTTCTTCAAGTTGATATCGTTAGCCACACATAAACGACTGCAAAACACTAATGCCTCATCACCATCCCTAATCTGATAATCTGTTCTGAATCCATTTTTTACTTCATTTCGTATTCTTCCTAATTGATCATCCGACTTCTAAACTTCAATAATACGATCTATCAACGTCAGTCTCAAAGTCAATGTCGCAAGCAGCGTTGCTGTCTGCCCAACCTCTATTTTAACTCGCATCGATCTCAGTTCGGCATACAGATTAGTATGAACTATCCGAAGATGTGTGATCGAACCCGCTAATTTCCGACTCAATGCATCTGCTACAATATTAGCTTTTCCTGGGTAATAGTGGATGGCGCAATCATAATCTTTAATCAACTCTATCCAACGCCTTTGTCTCAAATTTAGCTCTTTCTGAGTAAACAAGTATTTTAAACTCTGATGATCAGTGTATATCTCCCAGGTTTCGCCATACAAATAGCGCCTCCAAATCTTTAGAGCAAACACAATTGCCACCAACTCCAAATCATTCGTCGGATAATTACGCTCATGATTCTTCAATTACCGAGATGCATAGGCAATTACATGATCATGCTGCATCAGTACACATCCCAGCCCTTTGTGGGACACATCACTATAAATCACAAAACCACCCCCTTCAGTCGGGAGGGACAGTATTGGTGCCGATATTAATCTATTCTTTAGCTCTTGAAAACTTTGTTCGCATTTGTCAGTCCATTCAAACTTAGATTCCTTACGAGTTAATCGAGTCAATGGGGCATCCATCACAGAAAAACCTTGCACGAACCGTCGATAATAACCCGCCAAACCTACGAAGCTCCACACTTCCGTCACATTCCTTGGTCTTTCCTATTGAACAACAGCTTCAATTTTCTTTGGATCTACCTGAATACCGTATCCCGAAATGACATGTCCCAAAAATATCACATAATCTAATCAAAATTCGCATTTGCTAAATTTCGTATATAACCACTTTTCCTGTAACGTCTGTAACACAATTCGAAGATGCTCTAAATGTTCTTCTCGGATTGGATAATAGTTCAAAATATCATCTATGAATACGATAATAAATTGATCCAAATAAGGTTAAAAAATTCAATTCATCAAGTCCATAAAAGCAGCAAGGGCATTTGTCAGACCGAAGGGCATAACCAGGAATTCATAGTGTCCATATCTAGTACGGAATGTTGTTTTTGCTACGTCACTGTCTCTGACCTTTAATTAGTGATACCCCGACCGAAGATCTATCTTAGAGAAGACTCTAGCTTCCTGAAGCTGGTCAAACAGATCGCCGATCCTAGGTAACGGATATTTATTTCGAACCGTCACTTTATTCAACTGCCGATAGTCAATGCACATCCTTATCGTGCCATCCTTATTTTTTACGAACAGTACTGGGGCACCCCACGGGGAAATACTGGGCCTGATAAACCTATGCTCCAACAAATCTTGTAGCTGCACCTTCAATTCCTTCAACTCACTAGACGCAATACGATAAGGTAGAATTGATATAGGAACCGTTCCTGGAAGTAGCTCAATCGTAAACTCCATTTTCCTATCTATTGGTAGTCTTGGCAATTCATCCGGAAACACATCGTGAAAGTCTTTGCCCACAGGAATATCTACCATCGTGACTTCTTTCTGGTTAGTATCAATCACGTGTGCCAGATAACCCTGACATCCTTTCTGCAACAATTTCCTAGCTTCAATAGCTGAGATTAAACTAACAGGTGTAATGATTCTATTTCCCGTGAAAATGAACTCTAGCTCGCCTGAGATTTGGAATCTCACTTCCTTCTTAAAATAATCCATGGTGGCATGATATTTAGATAATACGTCCATACCCAAAATTACATCGAAATCAGGAATACGCAGGGGTAATAAATCTGCCACTAGTTCCCTATCACCGATCCGAAGCGGATAGTCTTTGAACACACTATCTATCCAGACTGACTCACCCACCGGAGTGGAAATAACAATACGATAGGATAAAGGAATAGGACACTTTCCTATTTGCATCATAAATGTTGATGAGACAAAAGAATGCGTAGAGCCAGGATCAATGAGTATATGAGCATTACTAGCATATAATGCAATGATACCTATGACAACATCGGGTGCAGCCTGAGCCTCCTGCCGAGTAGTAGCAAAAACACGACCTCGTGTCGGAGGTCTTCCAGCCGATCCTCGTCCGTGCCCTTGGACAGTGCTGGAACCAGCACTACCCAAGCCACCCGTAGATGCTACAGATGTAGAAACAAATTCTGGACAATTTGTTGCTATATGACCCTACTACTTACAACGAAAACACACTGGACCCGCCCTAGTACAGTCTCTGGCAAAGTGATCTGGTGCCCCACACCGATAACATCTATCTCTCCCGTTTCGATTTAGCGACTGACTTCTCCCCTGCCTCTGCGGACCTACATTAGACTCAGATGCATTCTTCTGTCGCCTGAAAAATAAATGCCTGGGGCCACGATCCCTGACAAGCTGACCAAATGATGATGTCCGAACAACTGGCGGTCGAGATACCGCTCCACGTGAAACATCTCCCGGAAAACCACGGGGTGACTCGAATCGGCTCTTTTTGGACTGCTCACGACTCTCCATAGCTTCCTGAACATCTTGTTCCACTAATTTCTCCGTATTCACTAGTTCTGCATAATTTTTTATTTGTCGGCTCGTCAAACTAGTACGAATTTCTAGGTTAAGCCCCTTTTGAAAATGTCGGCACCTTGCCTCTTCAGTTCTAACCAAGTTCGGAGCAAAATGAGACAAAGCATCAAATCGAACTTCATATTGTTGCACCGCCATTTCTTCCTGCTTCAACGTTATGAATTCCTTTTTCATCTGATATTGATACGACTCGGGAAAATACTTTTTATTAAATTCAGCAACAAAACGATCCCAAGAGATCTCCTCACCAGTACCAGAAATCAACCTTTTCATTTTCTCCCACCAGTGCTCCGCCTCTTCTCTTAATTGGAAAGTGGCAAGGAAAACTCGACTATCATCGACAATCCCCATCGCCTTAAACACATGGCCTACGTCTCTAAGCCAATTTTTAGCATCAGCTGGTCCTACTGTCCCAGTGAAGACCGGAGGGTCCAATTCTTTGAATCTCTTCAAATGCACTGCCTGAGATGTGTCAATCTCACTCTGAGCCCTTTGGCTTTCCATTATCCTTGCTTGCTGTTCAGTCAACTGGGCAGCAGCCTATAGAATCCTCTCAATAGCATCTAGGCTCCCTTGAAGCCTATCTCTTTGTCCTTGAGGTTCTACTTGCCCCGAGGGTTCGAGCTGCCCCTGAGATCTTACGCTCCCAAAGTTTTCATCACTCTGCTCCATACCTATTATCAACCATAAAATGCGACTCAACCACTAACTAAACCAACATAAAACAATTGCCAGTACTAAACATACGTAAACTAACAATTATCCGACTAATAAGATCACTCCCAGACACTTTACCTAAAAGTCCCCTACTAACTAATGATCGGCATGTCTTCCTATTTCAAGATCACTCCTATACTAATAATTACTGACAATTCTACAGAACCTATAACCTAGACTTTGATACCAAAATTTTTACAACCCACTCCGGTTACCCAATCCACGAGGGCCGATATGACAACGATACAACTCATCCGAAAATTGACTAACACTAATTAAAATATCTTACACAAAAAAAGAATATTATTTACTAATGTTAACAAAATACATATACCCCTTCCATTGAGAACTCTCTTGATCTTAAACAAAAGTATTATTTCATTTTAACCAACCAACATATATAACCAAAAGCAAAAAAAAATCACTATCAAGATACTCCTCGTTACGGCCCTTCTGGAATCAACCTACTGCTAGTAGGGGACAAAAGTTTCTCTACAGCACCTACGAGTGTACTGCCTTCTTAGTAATTTTAAAACATATTTTCGAAATAATAATACATTCTCAATACCTTTTTAAAAGGGATCAAGCGTAATTATACGAATACCATAATATAAACATCTCTTCTTAAAATAAACAGTGAAAATAAATAAACGAATATATATTTATATATCTCTCCAATCCATTCAGTGTAAAACCATACCAATCACTATATGTAATAAATCGCTAATCTTAGTAAAAATACCCCATTTCAAGTTTACTTATCACCCACATACACACCGACTAAATCATAGTGATCATTTTAACCTCACGATCGGGAGTTGCAATGGTACCGTAACCATCCGTAGGATACGCCTTCCTAGCGGACCTAACTGCGCAGATCATCGCCTACCGGACGTCTCCGGAGGCCAATAATATAAATCACCAAATATATCAATCACCATAATAAATCTCCATCTGCCGGACTACCCTCCGGACAGACCATAATATGAATCACCACCTGCCGGACCACCCTCCGGACAGGACATCATAAACTATGACATAGTCTAACCAACAACACAAATCAAAGTAATAACACCATCGTCAAATCAATTACCGTAAATTTCCAACAAAATTAATCATGATATCCTTCTTTTTAAAACCCTAACAATTCAACGAAAATTCATTTTTTTACCAATTCACACAAAACCTGCTCGATCCACCACATTTATAAAATCATGTAGTTTAGGTAATGATTTAGGTCATCATATATGTACATAGAAAAATATTTTAGTAAGAAGATAGTACACTCACCCGAAAGTTCGTACTTGCAAGCTCCCCTGTCTCCCTGCTACTAAGTCTCCGAAAATTGTGAACCTATTTGTGATAGGACCTAAATTAATAATGAAACGAAAAATAACCTAATCGTGTGATGCAAGCCCTACGTTTATTAAATTCCCCCGTCCCACATTTTGTCATTTAATATGTTAAGGCTATACACTAATTCAGTGAAACATAAAAACTAATAAGAGACGTTACTTACTTCGAAACGGTTGTCAATTTTCTTAGAAATTCCTTAGAATATGCTTCTGTTCCCCACTGCCTAAGCGGAAATACACCACCTAGGCAAACAAGCGATTTCTTGCTCTCTGTTCTTTTACCGCCTAAGCAATCTTCCATCGCCTAAGCGATCATGCGATTTCTTGCTCTCTGTTCTTTTACCGGCTAAGCGATCTTCCATCGCCTAAGCGATCATGCGATTTCTTGCTCTCTGTTCTTTTACCGCCTAAGTGATCTTCCACCGCCTAAGCGATCATGCGATTTCTTGCTCTCTGTTCTTTTACCGCCTAAGTGATCTTCCACTGCCTAAGCGATCATGCGATTTCTTGCTCTCTGTTCTTTTACCACCTAAGCGAACTTCCACCGCCTAAGCGATCCTTGCTTCATCCCTAACAGAATAGACCAGTCCTTTACCCTTTCTCGTCACCAGCTCTGACCCTTAAATTCCTCACTCTACCTCCACGATCAACCATCCCAAATTTACAACTGATACTACCAACCTCATTCCCTTTACTCCAACTAAAACACCCACTAAAACAACACCCTAAACCATCGGTTGTACTCCAAACAGCAAAATAGAGCACACACCCTTCACACACACATACCTGCTTCCATACGACCTCAGAAAATGTCACACTTGCATACTCCTACGGCCTAGACGACCCTCAACCCTAAGAAAACACCCTGAACCAGCACTAGTGATCTCCGGCAGCTTCTCCGATGACTTCTTCTCCTTCGCTATTCTCTCTCTCTCTCTCTCGTTCTTTCTCTTGGTTTTTCTTCTAGGATGATGGTGATCCTTGATTACCATGATTATACATACATACATATATATATATATATACATATATATATATATATAATATCTTTAGTCAAAATACTCTTTCCTCTCCCAAATTTCTAATTTTTTTCTTATATTTGTCTTTCTCTCTTTTTTTTTTCTTTTTTTTTTAGAAAAAAAAAAAACACGGCGCACAATATGAAATCGGGATCTTACACGTTGTGTTTGGGAATGACTAATTGTCTTTCTTGTTACTATTTCCATAAAGTTTATTGATACATTGAGGTCAGGGATAATGATGAACAATCAAGAAGGTAAAAGGCAGCCACTCCGTACGGTAGAACTCGATGCTAAACCATCCATAATCCCTCATTATGAAGTTGATAAGAGATATGCGATCTCTCTCAGAATGTATAATTGTTGGCAGGCTAAAACTAATTGCATTTACCACCCCTGGTTCTATAGGGATACGTCCCACCTTACAACGAGGCACAAGCTATTGCAGATAAAGGACAAAGATTGAGTCGAGAGCACCGTCAGGTAGAGGAGTAGCAAAAAGAGCAGTATAACCTCCGAAGAGAATTGGAAATGATCCAAAGAAAGAAGGATGAACTGTGCCGTGAAGGTCAGAACATCCAAAGAAACCTCAAGGTTTCACTGTTTAAGAGGGATCGTAGCATGCAATCCCAATTTGGGCTATACACACCGACAACGCAAGCTGAGAAAAGAGAAACAAGGTGCCTGCCCTAAGGGACAAAGTGTGCCCACTCCTGATAACAAATAGGAACTTTGGGTATCTTGGGACAAGGTCCTTTATTGTATGGAAGTTTCGGATGCTGCCCAATTGAAGAATTGATAGGATGACCTGAATCAACATACTAACATAAACCTCCAAGACTAAGCCAACGCAATTAACAAAAATCTCGGGCAAATCGACAAGAAAGAGCCTAATATCTATGAGATGATAAAGAAGAACCCTTCACATTTCACTGCTCACATACTACGGCAGAAAGACCAGGAAAATTTAAAACTTCTATCTCAAATCAGGATGGACCAAGGCAATATTGATCCAGTGGGGCACCTAGACACCTATCATGCTCATATAGATTTGCAGGGGACATCAGATTTGACTAAATTTCATGCCTTCCCACTGACTTGGACTGAAACATCCAGAAAATGGTATAAAACACTAAAATTAGGATTTTTTGACTCATTTGAATCACTGAGTACCACTTTCACGCAAAGATTTCTAAGCACAAACAATGGGCTAAGAACCCATCGTATCATATATCAATAAGGCAAACAATGGATGAAAGGTTGGAGGCCTTCTTAGAAAGGTTTCGTAACAAGTCATACTGGGTGGAGGAATTGAATGATGGGATTATGGTAGCGGTATTGATCACGGCTCTAAGAAAATGGTATGTTTCTATATGAAATGGCCCAGGCACCTCTAAAAACAAAATGACATCGCTTTTGCCTTATCTACCAAGTTCATCTTGACAGAGAATATATACTAGGACTGAGCCGAGGAAGAGAAAGACCTTAAAGGAAGAAAAAGATGGAAGAGCTGAGCTGTAGTAAAATCGATTAAGATGACTCCCAATCGAAGAAGAGGTAAAACGGCAGAGAAAGGGGCATGGTAGACAAAAAGCCAGGGAAGATTGGATCCCTACCTCAATTCACAAACTACACACACTCAACACTTCTCTCTAGGGGTATGTAGCGGGAGAGTTAAGGCAGTTTGGATAAAAACTATGGACAAAATTAATACTATGTGAGTTGGGCTAGTTTAAATCGTGGACTGCTCAATAATGTGTAGATTGGGGCAGGTCGGAGTGTGCGGGTTGACTAGTTTAAACTATGAGTTGCCCAATAATGTGCGGGCTGGACCTATTTTTGGGTTGAGTTAATGAGAACTATAGGCTGCCTCAGCATTTTCTGATTGGACCTTAAAATATAATAAATATTGTTAAAAATAAAAATTCATTGTATTACTAAAACTTGCAGAAAATTGGACACAAATTACAGTAATACAAAAGCAAAAAATTAAACTACAGTGTAATTTGAAAACCATCACCAAAAAAAAAATGAAAAATAAAAATAAAAATTACAAATGTAAATAATAAAGTCTAAACCTGCAAATTTAGTAAACACTGTGGGTGGGCAGCGGGTTCGTTGGGACTGTTTGGGTCAAAACCACTAACCAAAGTAATACTATGAGGGTTAGCCTAATTTGAACTGTGGACCGCCCAATAATGTGCAGGTTAATATGGGCGATTTGTATTTTGGTGTGAGTATTGTGGTTTAGCCAGGCTTACCCAACCTGCTACATACTCACATTCCCCTCGGAATGGTCATAATGCAATATCAGGAAAATAAGCAGATTTAATTGACTCAAATCCTGAAGAACCGAGAGAAATCGATGAATTCTCACAAGTAGTGTGACTTTTACTGGGACTACTGTAACGACCCAGTTTTCCAAGGCCGTCACGCAATTTCTCTCCTCAGAGAATTAACGTTAACACCGAACGACCAATATCCTGTTTCAAAATCTGAGAAATTTTACAAATTACGACGACAATTTTAATTATCGATTTATCGAGTCAATTTTACAACGGTAACTAATAAATACAATTATTATAAATTAAATAAAAATTTAAATAAAGTTTATGGCACAGTTTCATTCTCCTCGGCCTTGCAATCAAAATTGTGGGGTTGTAAGCCAACATTCAGTAGAATTTCAACTCCTCTAATACGTGTATCTAATCAATATAACAAGTAAACACGTATCTTACATAATTTTCACATAATACGTACTCATAATTATTTCATGAAAAACAACAGTTATATATATATATATATATATATATATATATATATATATATTAAAATAATTGTTGACCATATATTTTATTTATTTATTTACATAATGTTCCCCTTAAAATAAAAATAAAAATATTAATTATATTCCAAAATTCTTAAAAATATATTTTAAATAACGCAGTAATTTCAAAACTTTTAAAAGTCAAATTAAAACTAACATTTACCACAAAACTTATCAAATATTATTTATACCATAAATTTGCAAAATAATTCCAAAATATAAACTTATATAAAATAATATTTTCAAAATAAAAAATTTAGGGGTAATACAATGAGCCGTCACGCGGTTTCTTTCATTCTGAGAATTAAAGCTAAATTCGAAAGACCAATATTTTATTTTATATATATTTGAGAATTTTTATAATGTGACGGAGACAATTATATTCTATTACTCATAAATTTGAAAAGATAAGTACAATGATTTATAATAATAAAATAATAAGTGAATTCAAGTGTTATAAATAATAAGTATTACTATTTTAAGTAATACTTATTGTTTTTAGATTAATAATAAGTACACTTATTCCTAGGCGAGAAATAATTAGAAATTCAACTATAATTTTGATTATCGAATTCATCGATTGAATTTTCGAACAATAAATAACAAATACAATTATTACAAATAGAAATTTAACTAAAATTCCTGGTGCAATTTCATCTTCACCGGCCCTGCAATCAAACGTGTGGGATTATGAGCCAACGCTCAGTAGAATTTCAACCTCTCTAATACGTTTATCTAATCAAACCACAAATGAACACATAAATGTGTATCTCACATAATTTTCACATAAAACGTACCCATAAATATTTCATGAAAACCAACAATTATAACAATAATAACATAAATCACACGATGCATGGAGAGATTCAATACATATATTAGAAAAGTTACAAATTCTACCTGAAATTCAGAGCCGAAATCCAAACCAAAATTAGTATTTTCTTGCTCAATATCGTTCAACATATAAACCTGCAACTTATAATATATATATATATATATATATATATATATATATATATATATATATATATATATATATATATATATATATATATATAAGTGTGTGTGTGCGCACGCGCGCGTGTGTTATATGCTCAATCCCTCAAAACTAATCATTTTCTTAAAGTAAATGTAAACATATATATATTATTATTATTATTACTCTAATGTAGTTACAAGAGACACACGTCACATATAATATGTGGTTAATGTGGTTTCCTTCCTTAGAAAGGAAACCATGTTAACCATTTATTTATTTATTTATACAATACTCCTTTTAAAATAAAAAAATATTAATTATATCTCAAAAGTATATTTTAAATAATACAATAGTCCAAAATAGTTAAAAGTCAATTTAAAATTAGCATTTATCTCTTAAAATTATCAAATATTATTTATACCATAAATTTACAAAACAGACCCAAAAATATTAAATTTATATAAAATAATATTTTTCAAAAATATAAATTTTCGGGGTATGACAATCTACCCCTCTTAAATAAATTTCGTCTTCTAAATTTCATTCAAAATAAGAATAATTTAGAATCACACCACAATGTCATGTTAGTTACTCTTGGTTAAATAATAATAACCGAAAGTTACCACCACACTCCCGCTGTACTTTTCAGATAAAAATAACAATAATGTTTATATAAAGTTTCTAAGAGAAATTTCAACAATTATCTACACTCTGATCTTACCTATCGCTAGTAATGGACCAATATTTATCTGAACATTTTATCGGTGTACTGTCTTCATAATACAAAAATAATTTATGGATCAAGTACTTTTATCAAAATTGACTTTCCAACCAATATATAACCACTTACTTGGCAATATTAAAATCCTAACAAAATATTATCAAAATAGAATATTCGAATTTAAAATCAACTAGTCAACTCACTTGTATACAATAAAATATCATACTTCCTTGTTAGCCATAGGATTATTTTCCTCATAATCGGGAGTTATAACGGTATCATAATCTATCCATCTATGTCATCTAAGGTTGCAATTAGTGTTAGGGTCTTTTAATATCTCCAACGGTATGAGTCAACACGTGGTATAAACCACAATGTCATGATGATTATCATCATCGTCAACAACAACAGATATCAACCACCCTGCAAGACTTGCCCTCTTGTCATGTAACCACATAACGTCCTACAGAACCCTCTTGTAAGAACCAATCACATCTCGTAGGACATGCCCTCCTAACGAGACAACTATGACATAGTCGGATAATAAAATTCATTTTTCACTCTTAAAATTTTACTTGATCCACTTAGCAAAATTAATCAATTACTTAACACCCATAATGAAAACAAAACTGTATCAAAACAAAAAGAGTTAAAAACCAACAATCAACACATTTCATCTCTTAAACATAGGCCTAAATTTTCTTTGTAATTATATTTTGTTGTCAATACTCAACCACTTTCAATATTATTATTTTTTTCGAATTAATGAATTATACGATTTTCATTTATTATGAGTAATAGGCACCATAACCCCAACCTAGGATAGTCACGAACCCTTTCTAATACCACTCTAATACGACCTAGTTTCCTAAGTCCGCTACCAGATTTCTCCTATAGAGAATTCTATCCCAAACATTTCACCATTTATAAATACATTAGTATTACTAATACAAAAATAATTTATATGGATCAAGCATAATTATCAAATACTACTTTTTAAAATATAACAGATAATTGTACACTAAACCAAAATAAAATTCCACAGTTATCATTGCAATAAAATAATTCATTTAAATTAATTAATCAAATTATTTTGATATATAATAAAATATCGCACACATATTTCTCTACTACCCATAGGATTGTTTCACCTCACGATTGGAAGTTACGACGGTACCGTAACTTGTACCACTATGGAATCTAAGGTTGTCATCAGTGTCAGGTTCATTTAATATCTCCAATGGTAGGAGCCAACATGTGATATAAACCGCCATATCATGATAATAATCGTCATCGTCAACAACAACAACAACAAATATCAACCACCTACAAGACTTGTCTTCTATCAGGTCAGAATACAACGTTCGTGCCCTTCTGTTAAGATCAACAACATCTTGCAAGACATGTCATCCTGTCGTGATCACACTATGGCATAGTCGGATAGTAGAATCACTTTCTGCATTTAAAAATTTACTCGATCCGCATAACGTTATAAAATAATCAATTTTAATAAACTTTTTTTTTTCTTCACATTTTAGTACAAAAATAGAATTTGATAATTTAGGTAAAAGACAGTACACTCACCTTCATTTTTGGGCTACTAAATACGCTACTGTTATAATGCAGACGTGGTCAATGTCGCCTAAACCTAATAACGATAGAGCCTAAATTAAATTTTTATTTAAATAAATCTAATATGTAATGCGTGACCCTAAAATACAATCTCTCCCTGTAATACTCCGAAAATTTATATTTTAAGAAAATATTATTTTATATAAGTTTAATATTTTTGGGTCTGTTTTGTTAATTTATGGTATAAATAATATTTGATAATTTTGGGGGATAAATATTAATTTTAAATTAACTTTTAATTGTTTTAGACTATTGTGTTATTTAAAATATAATTTTAGGATATAATTAATATATTTTATTTTATTTTAAAGAAAGTATTGTGTAAAGAAATAAATAATAAATAAATAAATGGTTAACATAATTCCCTTCCTAAGAAAGGAAATCATATTAACGACATATTATATGTGACATGTGTGTTTGTGACTACATTAGAGTAATAATAATAATAATAATAATAATAATATATATATATATTATAAGTTACAAGTTTATATATTGAACGATTTTGAGCGAGAAAATACTGATTTCGGTTCGAACTTCGGCTTTGAATTCCAGGTAAAATTTTTAACTCTTCTAATATATGTATTGAATCTCTTCATACATTGTGTGATTTATGTTATTACTGTTATAATTGTTGTTTTTCATGAAATATTTATGGGTAGGTATTATGTGAGATACACGTTTATGCGTTTATTTGTGGTTTGATGAAATATACGTATTAGAGGGGTTGAAATTCTACTGAACTTTGGCTCACAATCTCACGGTTTTGATTGCAGGACCGGTGAGGATAAAATTGCGCCAGAAATTTTAGTTAAATTTTTATTTGTAATAATTATATTTATTATTTACTGTTATAAAAATCGACTCGATGAATCGATACTTATAAGTAATTTCTCCGTATGATCGTTACAATAATATGATAAGTATTGATTGTATTAAATATTATTTTAATATATGTGTTGTAAAATTTCTATGAAATTTTATTTGATAAATAATCGATATTTATTTGATACCGATATCATAAATTATAAAATATATTTATTTGATAGATATTGGTTATTAAATTTTATATAAATATTAAAAATATTATTTGATAAATATTACATATATTTAATACATATATTGTTTATATTATAATAGTTTGTGTTAATTCTCTATCAAATTTCTTGGATATTTATATGATAAATATTGGATTTGGAATTAGAAATTGAAATTGAAACAGATTTAAGACTAATAATAATATTAAATTTATAAATAATTAAATATAATTATCGTCATCGCATTGTAAAATTTCTCGGATTTTTATACAATGAAATATTAGCTATTCAATTTTAGTGTTAATTCTCCAAGAGGAGAAACTGTGTGGTTACCCTGAAAAATCGGGTCGTTATAGAGTGGTATTAGAGCGATATTATTAGTAATACTAATTTATTTATAAATGGTAAAATATTTGGGATAGAATTCTCTATAGGAGAAATCTGGTGGCGGTCTTAGGAAACCGGTCTGTAACATTCCCATTCCCAAATTGTTTGGGTTATACAGAACTGTTAAATGTCTAATTTCTTAAATTACTATTAACTGTACAAAAATTATTATAGTAACAATTATAAAAAATTTCTTGTTAATAATTAATCTGTAGAAAAATATTAATTGACTGTTAAATATTTTATTAGTTAACGGAATACTAAAAATTATCGTTTTAATAAAATTTACACTTTTTATCTTATATGATTTACAAATTAAATATATCTGTAGATACAAATATATCCACTACATTAATCGAACCTTGTATTTATATTTTTGGCATATAAATATATACATATACATGTCAGTTTAGATAGTCCTATAAATTAAATGTGATAAATATTTTATTTTGGCACAATATATATATATATGCACACATTACATGTATATATTGAGGCTTAAGCCACTACCATTCTCCATTTTTTTTTTTTTTGGGGGGGTTCCACGTGTCATTTCATGACACTTTCAAATTATATATAAAGTTTGATTGGTGCCTTCCTTGATGAGGAAGGCAACGATTTGAATTATAATTTTTTTATTTTTTATTTTATTTACGCTAATTATTTATGTTAGGGTTATCGATCAAGATACACCATGTTGGATATAATGTGGGTCACCGCAAATACGGATGTGACGATGTGTGAAATGAATTTTATCGGTTATGAATTGTGGGTAACTTTCAATTATGGGATCCTTTATAGAAACAATTGTTCTAGAATCGTGTGTGATAACATGACCGTACGGTGCGATTCTGAATTATTATTGTTTGAACAAAATTCGGAAGAAAAAATTTATTTAAGGGAGGTAGATTATAATACCCCGAGAAATTTATATTTTGAAAATATTATTCTATATAAATTTAATATTTTTGGGATGTTTTGTATATTATAAAAATTTATGGTATAAATAAATATTTGATAATTTTTTGGGGTTAAATATTAATTTTAAATTAACTTTTAAAAGTTTTGGGACTATTGTGTTATTTAATATAAACTTTTAAGAGTTTTGGGACTATTGTGTTATTTAATAAATACTTTTAAGAATTTTGGGATATAATTACTATCTTATTTTATTTTAAGGGGGACATTTATGTAAATAATAAAAATATTAATATGTGCTATCTTCGTATAATGAAGACAACACAAATATTTTAAAACTATACATATTTATAAGAATAATGCATGTAAATGTTATATAATAATAATAATAATAATAATAATAATAATAATAATAATAATAATAATAATAATAATCAAATATAAGGTTATAAGTTTGGAATTCTATATATATGTGCATATATATTAGTAAGGATTGGGTTTTAAAGCTCCGAGCAACAAATATCGATTTTGGTTCAAATTTTGGCTTTGAATTTCAAGTAGAATTTCTAACTATTTTAATATATGTATTTAATTTCTTGTTGTATTGTGTGGTTTATGCTATTATTGTTATAATTGTTGATTTTTATGAAATATTTATGAGTACATATTATATGAAAATTATGTAAAATACACATTTATTTATTTATTTATTTGGGATTTGATTGAATACACGTATTAGAGGAGTTAAAATTTTACTGAGCGTCTCACAACCCCACAATTTTGATTGCAGGGCTGGTGAGAATAAAAATGTGTCAGGAATTATATTTGAATTTCTATTTAATTTGTAAAAATTGTATTTATTATTTACCATTGTAAAATTATCTCGATAAATTGATAATTATAATTATCATCTTTATATTGTAAAATATTTCTTGGATTTTTTATAGAATGAGAAATTGGTCATTTAGTTTTAGTGTTAATTCTCTAAGGGAGAAACCGTGTGGCAGCCCTGGGAAACCGGACTACTACAAAAGTGGTATTAATTTCTCTTGGCTCTGATACCACTTTTTAACGATTCGGTTTCCCAGGGCCACAACGTGGTTTCTCTCCTCGAAAAATTAACATTAATATTGAACAACCAATATTCTGTTTCATAAATCTGAGAAATTTTACAAACTACGACAATAATTTTAATTATTAATTTACCGAGTCAATTTTACAATGGAAACTAATAAATATAATTATTACATATTAAATATAAATTCAAATAAAGTTTATGGCACAGTTTCATTCTCCCCACCTTTGCATTCAAAATTGTGGAGTTGTGAGCCAACGTTGAGTAGAATTTCAACCCCTCTAATATCTATATCCAATTAATATAACAAGTAAACATATAAACACGTATCTAACATAATTTTCACATAATACGTAGTCATAACTATTTCATGAAAAATAATAGTTATAGCCGTAATAACATAAATCTTACGATACATGGAGAGATTAAATAAATAAATAAATAAATAAATATATATATAATCATTCTTCTTTATATATATATATATATTTAAGTGGCTTCGGTGGTTTTCTTCCTTAGGAAGGAAACAATTGTTGATCATATATTTTATTTATTTATTTATTTACATAGTATTTCCCTTGAAATAAAGAAAATATGAATTATATTCCAAAATTCTTAAAAGTATATTTTAAATAACACAATAGTTCAAAAACTTTTAAAAGTCAAATTAAAACTAACATTTAATCTAAAAAAATTATCAAATATCATTTATACCGTAAATTTATAAAACAATCCCAAAATATTAAATTTATATAAAATAATAATTTCAAAATATAATTTTTTGGGATATTACAACTACGGTCGCACCACAGATAATGTCCTTGATGGTTTCAGGACTGAGCAATTTATTGGTTTCCACTTCAATTATTGCTTACCTTTCTGGCCTGAACTTTATTCTCTTCTACTAAATTGGTGGGTAAGCGGTATCAGTGTGTAGCCACTATACGGAAATATTTGGGTCTATCCCGGGAAGATCTCTATCTGACCAGGCAAATATGTCGTAATTAGCTAGAATGAGCCCAATCAATCTTTCCTTTAAATTGTTCAGGGTAGTTAAACCAATCTGAACTGTCCGATCTAGTTTGTGTTGGTGGAAATACTAAAATTTCAAGATAAATATTTAAATAACTATGGAATAAAATTAATAAATATTAAAAAATATTAATGTGAATATTAATTATTCATGTAAGGGAATTAAGAACAAATTATGAAAATTCTGTGAAGCAAACTAAGTATATACTAAATCAGAAACATGACGTTAACGTTAATGTAATAGAAAGTAAAAAGTAGCAGTGACAAAATATATTAACATTAACGTAACAGAAACAAAGAAGAACCGTGATAGAATGTGTTAACGTGACAGAAAATGTGTTTTAAATATTATATAAAAATTTACCCCAATATTCAAACGACGAATTGAATTATAGTAGATCGAGGTTAGAGTTTGACTCTATGCCCTTAAACCAGATTCATGCCCCTATACTGGTGTTAATGGTTGAATGAACGTTTGCCTCCCAGGGTACAATGGTGCTAATGAACCTTCATGTTTGTTCATTGGTGCTAATTCAAAATTAACGATTAAGCAGTTAATTAACTGCTTAACTGCCACTAATTAAATTTAAACTTATTCTGGCGGGTCATGATCCGGCCCGATCCGGCCTCGACCCGACTCGGATCCGGTCCAAACTAAATGCAAATATGGATCGATTTGTCTCAACCCAAACTCGACCCGACCCAATTCGAATTTGAAGGTTTGATTGTTAGTGGCTTGTCTTTGTTCTCAATTTATAAATTGATACAAGCTTGAGTTTCTTCTCCACAACCAATATGGGATAACTACACCTTACAACTCATGTTCTCCCTTTCCAAGCAATGTGGGATAACTCATCCCTTTCCAAGTAATGTGGGATAATTCATTTATTTATATCTTCAATCAATTTCAAATTGATTTTTTTAAAAAAAAATTAAAATCTCATTCAAAATTTAATTATTTTTGACATATAAATATACTACGTTGATCCTCAAACGACGAGGAACGCAATGGAAAAATAACCTAATTAATTTAATTAATGGGTCTCACTTTAATTAATCAATTAAAGTAGTAAAAAATTCTAACAATCCCTCACATAAATGAGATTGACTGGATATACGTGCATATGCAATGTTGACACACTATAGAGAGTTCAAATAGAAAGTAACTGCATCGAGATAGGTAGCTTTTGACCTTGAATCTTCTCTAGTAAAAAGACTATCGGATTTACTCTTGAACTGTTCAGCCGTTTGTGTAAACCAAGACAATAGAATTCACACAAATACTTTTTGACACAGTCAGTTCTCTGGTTGTGTTCATTTTGGCCTTAAACATCCTAGTGTTTCAATGAGTGCTTTATAGAATTTAGCCTTCTCATTCTCATGGAACCGGCCTTGTTCTTTAATCTTTTAGGTGATTAACCTATCAAGAGTATCATGTATATTCTACTTGAATTTTACAAGCTATATGAATCATTAAAAGCAAAGCTTATCCTTAATACTTATATTTATCACTAGTTTACCATAGAAATGAATATAAGACTTAAAGTCTTCCAGTGATTACTTAGTCTACACATAATTATGTTGTCCCTTTGAACCTAAATCTTGGGATCTCCAGTCAGCTAGGTTGGGTTTCCATTAAGGTGACTATTTAGTTGTAGGCTTTAAACCCATTCCTCTCGATGAGCAGTATACTCTCTCTCTCTCTGGTTCACCCTTTGGTTAGTGGATCCGAAATATTATGTTTTGACTTCATGTAGTCAATTGTGATAACTCTATTTGAGAGTAACTGTCTAACGGTATTATGTTTACGTCGTATGTGTCGAGACTTACCGTTATACATACTACTTTGTGCCCTACCAATTATAGATTGGCTATCACAATGTATACAAATAGCTGACACAAGTTTCGTCCACATTGGAATATCTTCTAAAAATTGACAAGGCCATTCTGTTTCTTCACTTGCTTTGTCTAAAGCAATAAACTCAGATTCTATTGTAGACCTTGCAATACACGTCTGTTTAGAGGATTTTCATGAGATAGCTCCTCCTCCAATTGTAAAAATGTATTTACTTGTGGATTTAGTATCTTTACAATCTGCTATCCAATTTTCATCACTGTAACCTTCAAGTACAACTAGATATTTGGTGTAATGCAATCTATAGTTTAGGGTATACCTTAAATATCTAAGTACCCTAACTATCGCATTCCAGTGTCCGTGTCCTGGGTTGCTAGTATATCTGCTCAGTCTGCTCACCGTGTAGGCAATATCAGGTCTAGTATAATTCATTAAGTACATTAAACTGCCTATTATCCGAGCATACTCTAACTAAGAGATATTTTCACCAGTATTCTTAGTAAGATGACAATTCACATCAATAAGTGTTTTAGCTAAGCTAGTATCATACTTGTTGAATTTTTCAAGTATCTTCTCAATATAATGAGATTGCGATAATACTAGTCCTTCAATAGATCTTGAAATTTTAATTCTTAGAATTATATCAGCAACACCTAAATCTTTCATATCGAACTTACTGATTAACATCCTTTTGGTACACTTAATGATGTCATTGTTGCTATTAATAATTAGCATGTCATCTACATAAAGGCATACAATGACATATTCGAATTCATTATGTTTAATGTAGACACATTTGTCATATTCATTGATTCTAAATCCATTTGACATCATAACTTTGTCAAATTTCTTAAGTCACTGTTTTGGTGCTTGTTTGAGTCCATATAAAGACTTAACAAGTCTACAAACTTTGTTCTATTTTGCCAGAAATAACAAACCCTTCTAGTTGTTCCATGTAGATTTCCTCATCTAGTTCACCATTTAGGAAAGTTGTCTTAACATCCATTTGATGTATTTCAAGATTATATATAGCTGCTATGGCTATCAACATTCTAATGGATGTTATTTTAGTAACCGGTAAATACGTGTCAAAGTAACTAACACCTTCTCTTTGCTTGTAACTTTTAGCTACAAGTCTAGCTTTATATTTATCAATTGATCCATTTGCTTTCATGTTCTTTTTGAATATCCATTTACACCCAAGAGGTTTGGAACCGGATGGAAGATCCACCAGTTCTCATGTATGGGTTTACACGATAGATTCTATTTCACTATTTACAGTTTCTTTCCAAAATGGTGCTTCAGGAGTTGACATCGTCTCCTTAAAACACTTAGGATCACCTTCTACCATATAAGTAAGAAAGTTAGGACCAAATGACTTTGTTGTCTTAGCCCTCTTATTACGTCTAGGTTCATTATCTTCCAAAGATATCTCATTTTGGACCTCACCTATCATAGTATCAAGCGTTCTTTTTAAAGAATCATACTCTCGAGAAGTCTTATAAGGAAATATATCCTCATAAAAGAATGCATTTCGAGATTCCATTATTGTATTCTCATGTACATCTTCAATTTTAGACTTGTGAACTAAAAACCGATAAACACTACTATTTTGGGCGTACCCAATGAATATGCAATCAGTTGTTTTAAGTCCTATTTTAGTCCTTTTAGGAATAGGAACCACCACCTCAACAAGACAACCCCACACTTTCAAGAATTTATAAGTAGGAGTCTTACCTTTCTACATTTCATATGGAGTTTTATCCAATTTCTTATGTAGTAACTTATTAAGAACGTAATTGGTGGTAAGCAATGTTTTCCCCTACATGTTCTCGGTTAGTCCAGAACTTATTAACATAGCATTCATCATTTCTTTTAAAGTTTTATTCTTCCTCTCAGCTATTCCATTTTGCTGAGATAAATAAGGTGCAGTTGTTTGATGAATTATTCCGTGTTGAGCACAAAATTCGACAAATTGTGATTCATATTCATCATCTTTATCACTTCGAAAAACTTTAATCTTTTTGCTAAGTTGATTCTCAACTTCGTTCTTATATTGCATAAACTTTTCCAAGGCTCATTCTTTACTCCTTATAAGATAAACATAACAGTATCTTGTGTAATCATCAATAAAAATAATAACATACTTTTTACCACCTCTAGTTTGTATAAATTTTAAATCACAAATATCAGTGTGTATTAACTTCAGAGGTTCAGTACTTCTTTCGATGGATTGAAAAGAAGTTCGAGTCAACTTGGATTCCACACAAGTCTCACATTTATGATTTGAACCAATTTTGTATTTTGGCAATAAATCTAAACTAATCAATTTACATAAAAAATCATAATAAACATGTCCTAATCTAGCATGCCAAACATCAATTGATTAAATCATATTAGCATAAAATGTAGTTTTATTAGCTTTTGGAATCACAGTTGTAGACACGGCATTTTGACCGCTTCGCAAAAAAATTATATTTTATTTTATAGTTATCTTTATTTTATTTTCCTATTTATTTTGTTTTGATTGTACCGTATTTGTGCGGTTTAATAATGCTAAATTAAGTTTTATTAATCTCTTAAGTAAATTAAATATTAGTAATTGATTTATTTATTTGGTTTTGTAGATTTTTCGAAGTGGAATAAAGACGCGTTAATTCGGAACAAAATGGACAAGAAACAGACGAGAACGAGAGAGGCCTCGACCGAACGGGGGTGGGGGGGTGCATAAAGGTCGCACGTGCGGCCAAAAACTGGTTGCACGTGCGACCAGTCTGGTTGCACCAGCGACCAGATGCACTGGTCGCTGGTGCGACCAGTGCACTGACGATTTCGCATCGAAAATTTCCTATAAATAGAATAAGGCTCAGACAACACAGGGGGATTTTTTGGGAAAAGGGAGAGAATTTTTTTTAAAGGGAGAGGTGAAATCTGGAGAGAAATTTTGAAGAAAATAATATTATTTTCATTTTATTGTAATTTTGAAGAAGAAAAAAAAATCTCCAAGAAGGTGGTAAATTTTCATCTGTTGTAAATCTTACTCTTATTTTTAAATAAGTTGTTATTATACTAATCTTTTTTTTTTTTTTTTTGTAAATTAGATTTTTTTTCTTTTTATTATTTATTTATTTATTTTTATTTATTTTTTTTTTTTATTTATTTTTTTGAGTAAATAAAACGAGGTGGAAAATTCCCAACCTTCCATTGGAACGGTTTAAGTTTAGAAGGGAATTACTCCCCTCGATGCGTGTGAGTGTATGGGCGCGTGTATTTTATTTAATTTGTATTAAATATAATGTGCTAACAATATGAGGTGGAAAACTTCTGACCTTCCATTGGAACGATTTAAGTTTAGAATGAAATTACTCCCCTCGAGAAGTGTGTGTGTGTGTGTGTGTGTGTGTGTGTGTGTGCGGCTGTTTTATTTAATTTGTATTAAATATAATGTGCTAACAAGATAAGGTGGAAAATTTCCAACCTTCCATTTGAACGGTTTAAATTTAGAAGGGAATTACTCCCCTCGATGCGTGTGTGCGGGTGTTTTATTTAATTTGTATTAAATATAATGTGCTAACAAGATAAGGTGGAAAATTTCTAACCTTCCATTTGAACGGTTTAAATTTAGAAGAGAATTACTCCCCTCAATGCGTGTGTGCGTGTGTTTTATTTAATTTGTATTAAATATAATGTGCTAACAAGATAAGGTGAAAAATTTCCAACCTTCCATTTGAACAGTTTAAATTTAGAAGGAAATTACTCCCCTCGATGCGTGTGTGCGGGTGTTTTATTTAATTTGTATTAAATATAATGTGCTAACAAGATAAGGTGGAAAATTTCCAACCTTCCATTTGAACAGTTTAAATTTAGAAGGGAATTACTCCCCTCAATGAGTGTGTGCGTGTGTTTTATTTAATTTGTATTAAATATAATGTGCTAACAAGATAAGGTGGAAAATTTCCTACCTTCCATTTGAACGGTTTAAATTTAGAAGGGAATTACTCCCCTTGATGCGTGTGTGCGTGTGTTTTATTTAATTTGTATTAAATATAATGTGCTAACAAGATAAGGTGGAAAATTCTCAACCTTCCATTTGAACGGTTTAAATTTAGAAAGGAATTACTCCCCTCGATGTGTGCATGCGTGTGTGTGCGTGTGTTTTCTTTAACTCGTATTAAATATAATGTACTGACAAGATAAGGTGAAAAATTCACAACCTTCAATTTGAACGGTTTAAATTTAGAAGGGAATTACTCCCCTCGATGTGTACGTGCGTGTGTGAGCGTGTGTTTCTTTAACTCGTATTAAATATAATGTGCTGACAAGATAAGGTGGAAAATTTCCAACCTTCCATTGGAACGGTTTAGGTTTAGAAGTGAATTACTTCCCTCGATGCGTGTGAGTATGTGTGTGCGTGTGTTTCTTTAACTTGTGTTAAATATAATGTGCTAACAAGATGAGGTGGAAAATTCCCAGCCTTCCATCAGAACGGTCTAGGTTTAGAAGGGAGATCACTTCCCTCAATATGTGTGTATGTGTGTGTGTATATGAGGAGGATTTCAAAATAAAATAAAAACATTCGGATTTAAATTTTAATTGGACTTAATCGGATAAGGTACAGTCTTTGAACGGGTGTCTTGGGGTGCTTGACACCTTCCCCGAGCGTAATTGACCCCCGAATTCTTTAAACGAATCTCTGGTCAAATCTTGTTATTTTAGGAGTCAAATTTTTACTTAAGCCATTTTTTTTTTAAATTGTTTTCAAAAAAGAAAAATATGGTGACCTAGCACATCATTTAAACCCAATGCTAGGTGGTGACTCCTTTTTCTAAAACAGGCTTAAGTATATTTTAATGAGAAAATCGACGTTTTTAAAAACCCTTCTCAATTTACCAGTGCCAAGCATATATCTATTTTTTGATTTTCTCTGGAAAATCGGGGCGCGTTCAGCTGGCGACTCCGCTGGGGACAACTTTAGAAGGTCGAGCCCAATATATCTGGATAACTCCAACTAATCTAAAGTCCGAATGTTAAATTTTATTTTCTTTTCTTTTCCTTCAATTCAGTAAATAAGTTGTGATTTTTTTATTTATTATTTTTTTTTATCATTTATTTTTTTATTTTTTATATATTTTCTTCTTCTTTTCCTTATTTCCTCTCAGGCTCTTATATCGTTGTAAATCCTTTGACAAAAGTAAAGTTGTCTTGTATCCATATTATCCCCTCAGGATTCTATGATACAAGACAAGAAAGGGTTTTTTTTTGTATTTGATGGATTTATGACGTCTTGGGAAGTCCTAAAAAAACAAAAGCACACCAAACAAGTTCAAAGTTTTCAATATCGGTAGGGAACGACAAAAAAAAAAAAAAAAAAAGGTTTTTCATGTACCATCATTTGTTTTAATTGGTCGTTATCGAAATTGAAATCTTCGAACTAGAATAGACTTTAAGACCACCTAAGACCCACGTAAACTAAAAAAAGGATTTTTTTTTGTAGGTGAAAAAGAAAGGGACAAGACAAAGAAAATTGGTCCCAGAAAAGTAAATCTAGTTCCCCCCTTTCGAAGTCCGATCTTTACACGCAGTCGAGCACATACTCATTCCAGGATGACATCAGAAAGCAATCCCGAATCTCCCCGAACGACCCAGATGGCTCAGATGCAGGAAACTATTGACGGGTTGATGGAAAGGATCAACGAACTTAGCCGACCTCAGGAGGTGCCTATTCCTCCATCCAACGGGACTCCTGTGATTGAATCCCCAAATGGAAACCCTGCAAGTATTGGGATGGAGAACTCAGGGCCAAATCCGAACCACGTCGGCCCGAACCTTGCAGTACTGGTCTACTATGGACCTCAGATGGGCCCTCATCCTTTCGCCTATGGAGCTCCGGCATATCCCATCCAGGGGCATGTCTATTAGGCCTCGCCAGAGGGCTCGGCCCCCGCCGCACTGCAGGTCCTCATTCACCCGGAGAGGGTCGTTGCTCCACCAAACAATTCAAATGATAGCCAACCGGCCCCGGCCATTGAAACTGAAAATAAAGAAAAGAATGGCCCTCCACCGGCTTGACTTCTGAAATTGGAGAAAACTATGGAAGAATGGCAAAAGGAGAAGCCATCCAGGAAAGCGACGTACAAGGAGTTGTCAGCACCACCCGGGATTGTGTACCCGGAAAATTTCGTAGTTCCGGAGTTCACAAAATATGATGGCACTGGCCCTCCAGAATGTAATGTCAGCGTTTACAAAGAGGAGTTAGGAATTCATGCTCGGAACGAAGACCTTTGTCTAAAGATGTTTCGGAGATCGTTGAAAAGACCGGCTCTCAACTGGTACATGACCCTGGAGCTATCACAGATTAAAACATTTGAAGATCTGGTAGAGGCCTTCTGTGAGCAATATGTGTACAATAGGGATGCCGCGCCAGACCGCAATACCCTATACCAGATACTGAAAAATAAAGACGAAAGTTTCCGGAGGTATACTGCCCGTTGGAGGGAAGAGGCTGCCAAAGTTATCCCTAAGCTGAGCGAGGAGGCTTAGTTAGAGATATTCAAGTCAATTTAGTCACCGCCGTTCTATCGAGATCTCTCAAGCATAGCAGTGGTTTCTTTCGGCGATGCGATTAAACAGGCCGAGGTAACGGAAGAAGGAATAAGGAGCGAAAAAATTGAAGGGGCCCAATCCAATCTGACAAAAAGGTCAGCCCCGCCAAAGATGAAAGAAAATGAAGTAGCTGTTGTCGTTTTCCCTCGGCAAACCCATTACCAGAACTACCCCCAAGCTTCTTGTCCCCAAAACTACCCGAACCAGAACAACCAATATCACAACTACCCTCCTCAAAATCGCCAGAACCAAAATTATCCTCAAAACCAACCCTATTCCCAAAGCCGCCCCCGCTATTACCAAAATATACCTCCCCCTTATCAAAATCATATTCCCCAATATTATCCTCAAGCCTACCCAACACCCCCTTACCATACCTATCAACCACAACCGAACACCCCACCTCAAATTCCTAACCACACTCCAAGGTCAGGAACCCAATACCACCAAGACCTTCTACCTCATGCTGTTGGGGGAAATTTCCAGAATGACAACAGAGAGCTACAAGACCTTCCGGTCTCGATCACCGAGTTGTACCGAAATTGTTTGAAGCAGGGGATGCTGACTCCCCTTCCATTCTACGAAGTTAAACCTGGGAGTAAAGCAGCTTCTTCAAATGCTTTCTGTGAATACCACTTGGGAACCAGAGGACATGCGACTGAGCAATGCTTTCAGCTGAAAGACAAAATCTGAGAGTTTATACGGATCGGAGCCATTACGTTTCCTAAAAAACCTGAGGCCGGTACGCCAAATTGTCAGCAAAATCTGTTGCCTGAACACGCCTCCTCAGGAAGTGGCGTCAATCTAATTTTCACAGAGGAGGTCGAGGAAGAAGTTGATGTGATCGATATCGGTGGTGTTTGTTTACACCCGGAGGTTCTCTACGGAGGGTTCGAATTACATCTAGAAAGGGTAGCCCAAAAACTAGAGAAATCTCTAGTTTTGTCGTTCCCAATCCAAAAGATGGTGGAAAATCTCAATAAGGTTCCATGGAATTATGAGATCATCGCTAAAACAGGAGAAGGAGAAGAATTGCCAATCTCAGTAGGAGAAACCAGTGGAATCACTCGGTCTGGAAGGGTGTATACGCCACAGGATTTGATTAGGATTCCTGTGAAGGAACCAAGAGGGGCTCTGAAAAGGCCGGTGTCAGAACCAGAGGCTCACGACTTCCTAAAGGCAATGAAGAATTTAGAATACAAGATAGTGGAGCAACTTAGCAAAGCACCGACGCAAATCTCGATGCTTTCACTACTCCTATCCTCAGAAGTATATAGACAGGCACTGCTGAAAGTCCTAAATGAAGCCCACTTACCTAGCACGATCTCTCCGGAGAAGTTTGTCACTCTGGTCGAATAGGTCCTAGGATCTAACACCATCACTTTCACAGATGACGAGATGGACGATGATGGAACAGGTCACAACAAGCCTTTGAATATCACGGTCGAAAGCCATGGAATGTTCATAGCTCGGGTGCTGATTGACAATGGATCGGCACTAAATATCTGTCCTTTGTCGACCCTGGAAGAAATGGGGATAGATCTATCACAGGTTCGATCGTCTAAGACGGTTATCCGAGCATTCGATGGGGCTAGGAGAAATAGCGTTGGAGAGATTGACCTGCCAATTGAAATTGGTCCAATACAGTTCAATGCGAAGTTCCAAGTGCTCGACATACCTGCTTCGTACAACCTGTTGTTGGGGAGGCCGTGGATCCATAACGCTGGGGCAGTGCCTTCATCTCTACATCAGAAGATTAAGTTTATCATTGATGACATACTGTACGTGATCAGGGCTGATTCAGATATCATACCTTTCCATCAAGCGATAAGTCGGCATGTCTCGTTAACAGATGACGGAAAGGAGAAGGAGAAGATTGAAGCCTTCTATCACGTGTTCGACGTCGCGAATGCTACCTTTGTGAAGGAAGGAGGACACGAGATGACACCATCACTGTCTAATACTGTGGCCTTCGTTGCTAAAGAAATGAAGTCTCGGGGTTGCATTCCCGGGAAATGTTTGGGCAAGAATCTAGACAGAATTACAGAACCGATAGAAGTCAAAGAGAAGAGGGAGAGATTCAGATTGGGATACGAGCCGACAAAAGCGGACAGGGCGAAGTTCTTTCGGAAGAAGAGGGATGGATCCCCAGATAACCAGCCAATGAAAATTTCGCATATCCGGGTCACTTTCCCCTATCCAGCAGAAACCATCAACAAAGAGAAGGAGACCGCAGGATTCAAGTTGCACCCTGAGAGAGTAATGATCAAGGAAGCTGTGAATGTAATCATGAGAGATGAGGTAGGGCCAAGTCATGGGTCTGGTATTCGAACCAAAGGAAAAGAGAGGCTGCAGAATTGGGATTCTTGTTCTCTCCCAATTCGCCGGGCGTTTCGATAAACTTAGGGAGATTTTCTGTTGGTCATCCCTCCATCCACCTTGCCTTTTAGATGGAAAGGGATTTTGCTTTGTAATGGATTTTTATATTTAATGAATGCAATTCTACTTTATCCAACATATGGTTTAAATGTTTAAATTTTATGCTTTCAGGATGCCTAAATTACCAGTGTATGATGCATGCGATATAACTGAGCTAGAGTGCGATAAGTATGATTTCAATGTAGAACCAGACCATAACCCGATAGGAGTAGAAACAGAAGATGACTCTTGCCAGCCAGACGATGGTGAGATCCGAAAAGCTTTCACGGAGTTCGAGAACAAGTCGATTCCCAGTAACGATGAGACCGAGTTGATAAACTTGGGGACCTCGGAAGAGTTGAAGGAAGTAAAGATTGGATCAGCCCTCATGACTCTGGAAAGGAAAGAGTTGACAACGCTCTTAATTTCCTACCAAGATATCTTTGCCTAGTCCTACGATGACATGGTAGGACTGGACAAAAGTATCGTGGCCCATAAGTTGCCGCTAAAGCCGGAGAGTGTACCAGTCAAACAAAAGTTGAGGAAGCTGAGGCCTACTGTCAGCCTCGAGGTCAAGGAGGAGATCGTGAAGCAATTCAATGCCCGAATTATTGAAGTCTGTAACTACAGTGAATGGCTCTCAAATGTCGTTCCCGTGCCAAAGTCCTCGGGAAAAATCAGAGTCTGCGTGGATTATCGTGATCTCAACTGGGCAAATCCAAAAGATGATTTCCCACTGCCAAACATTCATATCATCATCGATAATACTTCGGGGTGAAAGCTTTATTCTTTCGCTGATGGATTCTCTGGCTATAATCAGATTTTGATGGATGAGAAAGATCGAGAAAAGACAGCCTTCACTACACCATGGAGAGTCTTTTGCTATAGGGCGATGCCTTTCAGTCTCAAAAATGCCGGGGCAACATACCAAAGAGCAATGACGACCCTCTTTTATGATATGATGCACAAGAAGATGGAGGTATATGTAGATGACATGATCGTTAAATCACAGGAGAACGAGGATCATCTCTGCCATTTGAAAAAGATGTTCGACAGACTTTGAAAGTACCAGCTCAAGCTCAATCCAGCAAAATGCGCGTTTGGGGTGGCTTCCGAAAAACTTCTTGGTTTCATGGTAAATCTCCATGGAATCGAGATTGATCCTGCAAAGACGAAGGCCATTCGTGAGATGCCACCACCGAGAAATGAGAAAGAGATTCGAGGTTTTCTGGGGCGATTAAATTTCATAGCCCGATTCATCTTCTAACTCATTGCCACTTGTGAGCCAATCTTCAAGCTACTTCGAAAAGAAAGTGACGGGCGATGGAATGCAGATTGCCAGAATGCCTTGGAGAAAATTAAAGTCTATCTAACGAACCCTCCCGTTCTAATGCCGCCTCGGGAGAAGGTTCCGTTATTACTATATTTGTCAATTCTCGACTCCTCTATGGGAGCTATTCTTGGGCAACTTGATAAATCTGGAAAGAAGGAGCAAGCCATCTACTACCTCAGCAAGCGCTTCACGAAGTATGAAGAAAATTATACCTTGTTGGAGAGGACCTGTTGTGCATTAGCTTGGTCTGCTCAAAGACTGCGCCATTATATGCTCCCACTGACTACCTACTTGATAGCCAGGATGGATCCCTTAAAGTACATCTTCGAGAAGCCGATTCTGTCAGGAACAGTTGCAAAATGGCAGATGCTGCTGACGGAGTTCGATATCATCTACAAGACCCAAAAGTCAGTGAAGGGTCAGGCGATAGCAGATCAGTTGGCTAGTTGTCCAGCTTAAACGGATAACCAGCCTCTTGAGACGCTATTCCCTGACGAGTCGATTCATGCGGTGGATGAAGAAAATGAGGAAACAGTTTGGAAAATGTATTTTGATGGAGCAGTGAACTCTCGAGGGGCTGGAATCGGAGCCGTTCTGGTTTCTCCAGGCAAACAGCATTATCCAGTGGCTTCCAAGTTGAAGTTCCAGAGCACAAATAATCGAGCTGAGTACGAAGCCTGTATTCTGGGACTCTAGCTGGCTGTCGATATGAAAATCAAAGAATTGCTAGTGTTCGGAGATTCTGAGCTGATAATCAATCAGGTGACGGATAAGTATGCCACGAGAGATCTGATCTTGATAGCCTATAACAATCACCTCCTGGAGTTGTGCAAGCAATTTACGATGATAGAATTTGAAAGCATACCGAGGCTCAAAATGACTTCGCCGATGCCTTAGCTACCTTGGCATCTATGATCTCTATCACTCGAGAGGATGATGATATCATTCCGGTGGTAATCCAAGTTCAACGTCGACCGGCCCACTGTTGCCAGCTTGAATCTGAGCCAGCCAAAGACCCATGGTACCATGACATAAAGAACTTTCTGAAAAATCAGGAGTATCCGAAAGGGGCATCAAGTGTTGATCGGAAAACTCTCCGGAGGTTAGCAGGCCAATTCTTCCTAAGCGGGGAGACACTGTACAAACGCTCTCCTGACATGGGCCTGTTGAGATGTGTTGGAGCCGAAGAGGCCATCCAGTTGATGAAAGAGGTCCATGGTGGCATATGTGGACCTCACATGAGCGGCTTCATGCTTGCCAAGAAGATCCTGATGACCGGTCATTTTTGGCTAACGATGGAAAGCGACTGCGTGCAGTTTGTTCGAAGATGCTATAAGTGTCAAATTCATGGTGATCAAATCCATGTCCCACCTTCGCACCTTCATTGCTTGGCGGCCCTATGGCCCTTCTCAATGTGGGGTATGGACGTTATTGGGGAAGTTACCCCTAAGGCGCCGAGTGGTCATCGCTTTATCCTGGTGACAATTGATTATTTTTTCAAGTGGGTAGAAGTTGTTTCCTTAACCCGAATGACTCAAAAGATAGTAGCTCGATTCATCAAAGAAAATATTATGTCAAGATACGGTTTGCTGCAAACATTGATAACCGACAATGCTAAAAACCTGAAGGGTTCAGAAATACAGAAAATATGTCAGCAATTCAAGATCGAGCACAAAAACTCAGCGCCTTACCGTCCAAAAATGAATGGAGCAGTGGAAGCCGCCAACAAAAATATAAAGAAGATTCTCTAGAAGATGATTGACAATTATAAAGAGTGGGATGATATGCTGCCATATGCTTTGATGGCTTACCGGACCTCGGTTCGGACCTTGACAGGGGCAACCCCCTATTCTTTGGTCTATGGCACAGAAGCGATGATACCGGCCGAGGTGGAAATTCCATCTTTACGAGTGCTCATAGAGGCCGAGCTTGATGAAACTGAATGGGTACAACAACGGTTGGACCAACTTTGTTTAATCGATGAAAAGCGGCTAACAGCGTTATGCCACGGACAGTGTTACAGATAGAGGATTACTAGGGCTCATGATAAACGGGTATACCCTAGAGTCATCAAGGTCGGTGAGTTAGTATTGAAGAAAATCTTCCATTTTCAAGATGAAGCTAAGGGTAAGTTCGCGCCAAATTGGGAAGGTCCTTTTGTTGTTCATAAGGCTTTGAGCGGTGGAGCGTTAATTCTCCAGGAAATGGATGGTGATGTATTTCCCGAGCCCCTAAACTCGGATTCTGTAAAGAAATACTTTGCTTAATAAATGTCCTCCTTTTCTAAGTAAGTTTATTTCAATTTGTGATTATCTGTTGCCTAAAAAATAAAAAAAAGGGGGGACTGCTCGAAACATGGTGAAAACTCGAACGAGCGCTATGAGAAAAATGTAGAGACCGTGTCGCCAAAAAAAAAAAAAAAAAAGGGAACAGTTAGATCACTCCTAGGGACATTTTTGGAATTTCCACTGCGGCTGACTTTCATTGACCGTAAGACTTTTCCGTGTTCGGAACTTGATGGATTTGAGTAAGAGTTGGAATCTGTGAAAAGGAACATCAAATATGGCTCAAATTTGCATTGAAATCATACTTGTTAGACAATCCGGCTTGAAATCTCGCAGTCAACATATTTGGTGATAAAGATACCTGTTTGGGGGTAAGGTTTTACACGTTTTTTCCATATTTGGTTAAATCAATTTTGTAGGATTTCAAAAATACAAAGCAAGCAGGAGTATGTGATTATCCTAAGCACTAAGGATGCCTAGTAGAAAAGAGAAAGTAAGAATCGGCGGGTGTAGAGAAATAAAGGCTGATAGGGATGTTGTCCAAAAATTAGACCCCGCCAACAACCCGAAGAAAACCTCCAGAAAGTACATCTCTAAGATTGACGGAAGGACGAGACGGAAAATCTCCCGATACTATCCCGAGAAAGTCAAGCGTCATCAAACGAGGGATTGCGACGAAAAATGGGGGGACGGAATTGCGAGTCGTCAAGGGTGACAAGTTTTTCAAACTAAATTTTCATGCTGCATGTTTTTTTTTTTTTTTTGTCCAATTATAGGGATTTCAAAGGGCATGGAGGCATGGATTTCTCTATCACAAAGACTTCTTACCTTCCGGTTCAAATTAGGAACTTTTATTGCTGAAAGTTCGAAAGCTCTAAATGAGCGTCCAGGTATGCGTTTTGCCCTGAAAAGGGCGAAAAGTGAACTACGCTAAACTTGATCCTCGGCATAATACTAAGGTACGCAGGCAATCTATAAATGTTCGGTCATCTGAGAGTTCGGCTGGGGCACATTTATGTCTTTGCTCTCTCATTCTGGCTCAGTCACAAGTTGGGGCATATTTTATACTCTTGAACTTTCTTTAGGCCCCTAGCCAAGAGGGCTGGGGCACGAATAATTTTTATTACTCTAAACAATCCTCTAAACAAACACGTGTTCGTCATGAGTATCGTCAGGAGTAATTTTTTTATTACTCTAAACAATCCTCTAAACAGACACTTGTTCGTCATGAGTATCGTCATGAGTCATTTTTTTTATTACTTTAAACAATCCTCTAAACGGACACATGTTCGTCATGAGTACCGTAATGAATTATTTTATTATTCTAAACGATCCTCTAAACAGACAGTTGTTCGTCATGAGTATCGTCATGAGTCATTTTTATTACTCTAAACGATCCTCTAAACGGACACATGTTCGCCATGAGTATCATCATGAATTATTTTATTACTCTAAAAATTATCATCTTAACAGACACTTGTCCGTCATGAGTATCATCATGAGTTAATTTTTTTTTATCACTCTAAACAATCCTCTTAACGGACATTTGTTTATTATGAACATCGTCATGAGTCATTCTTTTATTTTTCTAAACGAACACTTGTTCGTCATGAGTCTTCTTTTATTACTCTAAACGTACACTTATTCGTCATGAGTCATTTTATTTTATTTGTTCTATTATTGGAAAATACACTAAAAAAATAAATAAAAATAAAAAATAGAACGATCAAAATGACGTGGTTTTTTATCTTTGTCAAGTAAGTGAGATTTGCATGACAAAGAGGGGCAGTTGTAGACACGGCATTTTGACCGCTTCGCAAAAAAATTATACTTTATTTTATAGTTACCTTTATTTTATTTTCCTATTTATTTTGTTTTGATTGTACCGTATTTGTGCGGTTTAATACTGCTAAATTAAGTTTTATTAATCTCTTAAGTAAATTAAATATTAGTAATTTATTTATTTATTTATTTTTTTTATTTTTTTTTGGTTTTGTAGATTTTTCGAAGTGGAATAAAAACGCGTTAATTCGGAACAAAATGGACAAGAAACAGACGAAAACGAGAGATGTCTGGACCGAACGGGAGTGGGGGGGTGCATAAAGGTCGCACATGCGACCACAAACTGGTCGCACCAGTGACCAGATGCACTGGTCGCTGGTGCGACCAGTGCACTGGCCGCATATGCGGCCAGCTGGGCAGAGCTTTTGCTCTGCCCAGTGCACCCTTTGGGTGTACCAATTTCGGTGCACTCAAAAGGGGGTGGGTGCACCGACCCCATTTTTTCCTACTTTTTCATTCGTTTTGTCGGACGATTTTGCATTGAAAATTTCCTATAAATAGAAGAAGGCTCAGACAACACAGGGGGATATTTTGGGAGAAGGGAGATAATTTTTTTTTAGAGGGAGATAATTTTTTTTGAGAGGGAGAGGTGAAATCTGGAGAGAAATTTTGAAGAAAATAATATTATTTTCATTTTATTGTAATTTTGAAGAAGAAAAAAAATCTCCAAGAAGGTGGTAAATTTTCATCTGTTGTAAATCTTACTCTTATTTTTAAATAAGTTGTTATTATACTAATCTTTTTTTTTTTTTTTTTTTTTGTAAATTAGATTTTTTTTTCTTTTTATTATTTATTTCTTTATTTCTTTATTTATTTATTTATTTTTTTATTTTTTTGAGTAAATAAAACGAGGTGGAAAATTCTCAACCTTCCATTGGAACGGTTTAAGTTTAGAAGGGAATTACTCCCCTCGATGCGTGTGAGTGTGTGGGCACGTGTGTTTTATTTAATTTGTATTAAATATAATGTGCTAACAATACGAAGTGAAAAACTTCTGACCTTCCATTGGAACGGTTTAAGTTTAGAATGAAATTACTCTCCTTGAGAAGTGTGTGTGTGTGTGTGTGTGTGTGTGCGCGGGTGTTTTATTTAATTTGTATTAAATATAATGTGCTAACAAGATGAGGTGAAAAATTTCCAACCTTCCATTTGAACGGTTTAAATTTAGAAGGAAATTACTCCCCTCGATGCGTGTGTGCGAGTGTTTTATTTAATTTGTATTAAATATAATGTGCTAACAAGATAAGGTGGAAAATTTCCAACCTTCCATTTGAACGGTTTAAATTTAGAAGGGAATTACTCCTCTCGATGCGTGTGTGCGTGTATTTTATTTAATTTGTATTAAATATAATGTGCTAACAAGATAAGGTGAAAAATTTCTAACCTTCCATTTGAACGGTTTAAATTTAGAAGAAAATTACTCCCCTCGATGCGTGTGTGCGTGTGTTTTATTTAATTTGTATGAAATATAATGTGCTAACAAGATAAGGTGAAAAATTCTCAACCTTCCATTTGAACGGTTTAAATTTAGAAATGAATTACTCCCCTTGATGTGTGCGTGCGTGTGTGTGCGTGTATTTTCTTTAACTCGTATTAAATATAATGTGCTGATAAGATAAGGTGGAAAATTCCCAACTTTCAATTTGAACGGTTTAAATTTAGAAGGGAATTACTCCCCTCGATGTGTGCGTGCGTGTGTGAGTGTGTGTTTCTTTAACTCGTATTAAATATAATGTGCTGACAAGATAAGGTGGAAAATTCTCAAACTTCCATTGGAACGGTTTAGGTTTAGAAGTGAATTACTCCATTCGATGCGTGTGAGTGTGTGCGTGCGTGTGTTTCTTTAACTTGTGTTAAATATAATGTGCTGACAAGATGAGGTGGAAAATTCTCAGCCTTCCATCAGAACGGTCTAGGTTTAGAAGGGAGATCACTTCCCTCAATGTGTGTGTATGTGTATGTGTGTATATGAGGAGGATTTCAAAATAAAATAAAAATATTCGGATTTAAATTTTAATTGGACTTAATCGGATAAGGTACCATCTTTGGACGGACTTCTTGGGGTGCTTGACATCTTCCCCTAGCGTAATTGACCCCCGAACTCTTTAAACGAATCTCTGGTCAGATCATGTTATTTTAGGAGTCAAATTTTTACTTAAACCATTTTTTTTAAATTGTTTTCAAAAAAGAAAAATATGGTGACCTAGCACATTATTTAAACCCAATACTAGGTGGTGACTCCTTTTTCTAAAACAGGCTTAAGTATATTTTAATGAGAAAATCGACATTTTTAAAAACCCTTCTCATTTTACCAGTGCCAAGCATATATCTATTTTTTGATTTTCTTTGAAAAAGCGGGGCGCGTTCAGCTGGCGTTCAACAGTCATTATATTCAATTTGAAGATGCCTTCTTTCATGTAGCCCCTTCCCACATACACTCTATTTTTGGTTATTACAATCTTTTTAGACTCAAAGACCATTCTAAAGCCCTTCTTACTCATCAAAGATCCGGAAACTAGATTTTTGCGAATGCCTGGCACATAAAAAACATCATTGAGAGTAAGTTCTTTTCCAGCACAACCTTTCCAAGTTCTTCAACTTTAGAAGTTGAGGAGTTTCCCATATGGAGTTATTTATTTTGATCCACCAGTTCCCCTTGAATTCCTTCATTTTCTTTCCTTTGGGACTACAGCTTTGACTCTTTCCAAGGTTATGAAACTTTTGTTTCTTATTGGTCTTGTGAACCTCCACAACATTTGCCTTTGAGTTTATGGAATTACGACTATCAGGATTCTCAACAAACCGATGTTCTTCTTCAATTCTAAGCCTCATAATCAGATCTTCAACGTTAATCTCTTTGCGTTTATGCTTGAGATAATTTTTGAAATCACTCCAGGTCGGTGGTAACTTCTCAATAATAGAAGTTACTTGAAATGATTCACTCAATGACATTCCTTCAGCGAGAATGTCATGTATGATGACTTGAAGATCTTCGGCTTGATTGACAACAGATTTGAAATCCACCATTACATAATCAAAGAACTTTCCAACTATAAATTTCTTTGAGCCGACGTCCTCTGTTTTATATTTTTTTATCCAAAGATTCCTACAGTTCTTTAGCGGTTGAAATCCCTCCATATACTTTATAGAGAGAGTTGCTGAGAGCATTGAAGATGTAGTTTCGACATAGATATTCAGAATCTTTCCATGCTTCTGCTACAGCCTTTGTTTCATCATTGGCATCCTTAGTAATAACTGGAGCATCTACTTTGTGAAAACGAACCAATCTCAAAATTGTAAGGTAGAACATAATCTTTTGTTGCTACCTCTTAAAGTTACTCCCATCAAACTTGTCAGGCTTTTCAGCCTTAGACAATGGAGTAGGCACCGTAATGATAATGGTTTGAGTCACTGGAGACGTTATTTTTAACGTCTTAATTGACGTAGTGTTTTCACTTGCCATCACAGAGTAGTATGTCTACAATTTTAACAAATGTGTAATAAATACTTTATAAAATTTAATAGAAAATACTTTACAACCAAAGTACAGACTAAGGACTCAATTGTTTCAGTAACCAAAAAACTGAAAGTTAACGTTCACATAACAATCAGAAATCAAATCAGAACGTTAATGTTCACACAACAGATTTTGTACATAAATGTTTACGAGACAGATTTAAAACATGAATATTTACTTATTTGCACAATACCTAATTTCTTATTTACACATCCAATATTACCAAAACAACAATTATTTCAGATAAAATTTAAATGATCAAAAAAAAAAAAAAATATTGTCCCTACAATATTCTAACTAAACAATTAAGATAGTTAAATATTGTTTCAAGATCTAAGTAAAGAAGAATTTTCAAAATTTTAAAACTACACAAATTCAGAAAATTATTTATCTTAAAATTTCAGAATAAAAAAAAATATATATGCTTTAAGATTGTTGGTGAAAATGCTGAAATTTCAAGATAAATAATTAAATAATTATGGAATAAAATTAATAAATATTAAATAATATTAATGTGAATATTAATTATTTATAAAAGGGTATTAAAAACAAATTATGAAAATTCTGTGAAGCAAACTAAGTATATACTAAACCAGAAATATGACGTTAACATTAATGTAACAGAAAGTAAAAAGTAGCAGTGACAAAATATATTAAAGTTAATGTAACAGAAACAAAGAAGTACAGTGGCAGAATGTGTTAGCGTTAACGTAACATAAACAAAGAATAGCAGTGACAGAATGTGTTAACGTTAACGTAATAGAAACAGTATTTTAAATATTATATAAAAACTTACCTGAATGTTCAAACGACGAATTGAATTGAAGTAGATTGAGGTTAGAATTTGACTTTATGCCCTCAAAGTAGATTCATGCTCCCACACTGGTGTTAATGGTTGAAAAGACGTCTGCTTTCCAGGGTACAACAATTTTCAAGTTTTTAGTACAAGCACTTAAAACCAAAAACTTCGGTGAACTCGACCTATGCTTGAACTCTTACAAAATTATAAATGATGTGTGCTTTGATGGTGATATGAAGTAATAATGTTATGAATCAGACACCTAAAAATGAATGAAAAGTCTCTTATTTATAGAAGACCGAAAGCCACCATTGAATGGATACAACTTTGGAAATACATCTATTCGCGTTAACGTCAACGAGAACCATCACCAACTTTGAAAATGCACTTGTTCGCGTTAACGTTAATATGAACTGTCACCAACTTTGGAAAGACACTTGTTCGCGTTAACGTTAACGCGAACAGTCACCTAATGAGCCTTCATGTCTGTTCATTGGTGCTAATTTAAAATTAACGGTTAAGCAGTTAATTAACTGCTTAACTGCCACTAATTATGTAATGGCCCGGTTTCCCATGGCCGATACGCGGTTTCTCCCCTTGGAGAAATTAACCTTAAAATCGATTGACCAAATTTTCAATCTATAAAATCCGATAAATTTTACAACAGTAAGTAATAAATATACTAAAACCGTACCACCAATATTTTATTCTATAAAAAAATCTGAGAGAGTTTACCAACTACGACAATAATTCTAATTATTGAATGAATTTACAATGGTGAAAAATAACTACGACTATTACAATTTTTAAATAATGAACTTTAACTAAAATTCCCGTCATCGTCTTGCTCTCACCGGCCCTGCAATCAGAATTGTGGGGTTGTGAGTCAATACTCAATAAAATTCCAACCCTACTAATACATGCATCTAATCTAATCGCAACTACACATAAACGTGCGACACATAAATTCCACATAGCACATACTCGTAAATATTTAATGAAAAACAACAATAATTCCAATAATAATACAAACCACACAACATGGGTTAAATACATATATCAGAGGAGTACGAATTTTATCTGAAATATGAAATTAACGATAATCCTCAACCGGAACTTATTATTTTTTTTCCTCATTTTTTTTTCTTTTCTTTTTATTTTTTCCTTTCTTTCCATCTTGCTGTTCTTGCGTCCCCCACCCTTGCTCCCTTTCTCTTCTTTTGTTTTTTTTTCTTCTTCTTAATCTCTTTATATGTATAATATGTAGAAGTTCTCACAATTTCCCTTCCTTCTGGTTTAGTGAACTTGGTTTATATATTATTATTATTATTATTATTATTATTATTATTATTATTATTATTATTATTATTATTATTATTATTATTAATTAGAATAAGAATAAGAATGATCACATGCAAAACGCTACCTGTATATAAATATATATATATAGCCATTATAGTTTTCTTCCTAAGGAAGGAAACCATTTTGAGCATTATTTATTTATATATTTATTTATTTACGTTAAGACTCCTTTTAAAATAAGAAAAATATTAGTTATATCTCAAAACTCTTAAAAGTAAATTTTAAATAATCCAATAGTTCCAAAACTTCTTAAATCAATTTAAAATAAAAATTTAACTCCCAAAGACTTCTCAAATATTATTTATACCATAAATTCGTAAAATATTCCCAAAAATATTAAACTTTTATATAAAAGAATATTTCTAAGAATCTAATTTTCGGGGTATTACAAAATTAAATTTAAACTTATTCTGGCGAGTCAAGATTCGACCCGATCAGGACCCAACCCGACCCGACTCAGATTCGGTCCAAACCAAATCCAAATATGGATCGATTTGTCCCAACCCAAACTCGACCCGACCCAATTCGAGTTTGAAGGTTTGATTGTTAGTGGCTTGCCTTTGTTCTTAATTTATAGGTTGATACAAGTTTGAGTTTCTTCTCCACAACCAACATGAGATAACTACACCTTACAACTCAAGTTCTCCATTTCCAAGCAATATGGGATAACTCATCTCATTCCAAGTAATGTGGCATAATTCATTCATTTATATCTTTAATCAATCTCAAATGGGTTTATTTGAGAATTAAAATCTCATTCAAAACTTAATTATTTTTGGCATATAAATATACTACGTTGATCCTCAAACGACGAGGAACCTAAAGGAAAAATAACCCGATTAATTTAATTAACGGGTCTCACTTTAATTAATCAATTAAAGTAACTAAAAATTCTAACAGTTTGTTCGGGCACACTTGATGGCGTCCAGTTCTTCAATGGGGCTAGATCATAGAAGGTGTAACTGCTCGATCCGGGGGCCTACAATTTTCCTTTTGTTAGGTTGCTCAATCATATTCCTAGGAAGAGAGTCTTCGTCGATTTCTCTCATTTTTATTACTATTTTGGGATCTCTATTTTGGCCATAAAGTATTCTCAGGCTACTTTCTGCCTACCCCCAATTTTTTTCAATTCTATTTTTAGTCGAGAATTTCAACATCAAATGATATGTTGAAGTTTTGGCCATCAACATGTTTAAGAAATGCCTCCAAATTACGGGATTGTACGTCGATGGGCAGTTCACAACCTTAAATCATGCATCAATTGTTGAATGTCTCGACTCTACCTTTACTGTAAGCTGTAGAGTGATCCAGCTAAGTAGTTTCACTGTTTTCCCACCGAAGTCAACTAAAGATATTATCATTGGCTTCAACTAGTTATGATCAATCCCCATTTTGTTGAATACGGCGAGGCCGATAATTTGCATTAAACTCTCGATGGTGAACAAAATGCATCCAACATTATAGTTAGCAATCTACAATGTGACTATCAGGGCATTATTGTGTGGCGTGTAGACCCCGCACAAATATCTTATTTCATAAATCTGAGAAATTTTACAAACTACGATAATAATTTTAATTATTGATTTATTGAGTTAATTTTACAACAGTAACTAATAAATATAATTATTACAAATTAAATAGAAATTCAAATAAAGTTTCTGATGCCGTTTCATTCTCTCTGGCTTTGCAATCAAATTTGTAAGATTGTGAGCCAACGTTCAGTAGAATTTCAACCCCTCTAATACACGTATCCCATCAATATAACAAGTAAACATATAAACACGTATCTCACATAATTTTTATATAATGCATCCTCATAACAATTTCATGAAAAATAATAATTATAACCGTAATAACATAAATCGCACGATACATGGAGAGATTAAATATATATATATATATATATATATATTAAAAAAGAGAAATTCTACTTGAAATTCGAATCGGAATACTATTCTCGCTCAAAAACTTACACACACACACACACACACACACCTATATATAACCTATATTCTCATTAACTTCCCTTTTGCATATAACATGTAATCTTATATATATGATCATAGGTTATGTATAACCTATATATAAGATTAGGGGTTATATGTAACCTATATATAAAAAGAAGAATGATCTCTTATATATAAGATTACAGGTTATATGCAAAAGGAAAGTTAATAAGAGTACATATATATATAAGTGGTTTCGGTTGTTTCTTTCCTTATGAAGGAAACAATTGTTGACCATATATTTTATTTATTTATTTATTTACACAATATTCCCTTCAAAATAAAAAAATATGAATTATATCCCAAAATACTTAAAAATATATTTTAAATAATATAATAGTTCAAAAACTTTTAAAAGTTAAATTAAAACTAACATTTAACCTAAAAAATTATCAAATATTATTTATATCATAAATTTGTAAAATAATACCAAAAATATTAAATTTATATAAAATAATATTTTCAAAATATAAATTTTTGGGTATTACAACCACAATCGCACCACAGATAATTGCTACGATCTCAAGAATGAGATCGAAAGGCTGATAAGAAAGGGCCACCTGAAAAGGTTTATAACGGAGTGGGAATAAGAAGTTCGATGCCTAGAAGAAGAGTGGGAGAGACCTGAGGTTTGGGACCCCACACAATCCATGGAGGATTTGCTTTGGGTGGAACAACAAAGTCCGAACAAAAGGCTCACAACTTGAAGGGAAAACATCGAGCATAGGACTCCATTACTTTCACCGATAAAGATTTGCACGAGGTCCACACATCACACAATGATGCCCTAATAGTCACATTGTAGATTGCTAACTACAATGTTGGACACGTTTTGGTTGACATTGAGAGTTTAATACAAATTATCTACCTCACCATATTCAACAAAATGGGGAATGATCATAACCAGTTGAAACCGATGAGAACATATTTAGTTGGCTTCGGCGGGAAAATAGTGAAACCACTTGACTAGATCACTTTATAACTTACAGTAAGGGCAGGGCCAAGACATTCAATAATCGATGCATGATTTATGGTCGTGGATTGCCCATCGACGCACAATCCTGTAATTTGGAGGCATTGCTTGAACACGTTGATGGCCATAATTTCAACGTATCATTGATTATGAAATTCTCGAGTAAAAATAGAATTGAAAAAAAATTGGGATAGGCAGAAAGTAGCCCAAGAATACTTTATGGCCAAAATAGAGATCCCGAAATAGTTATAAAAAGGCGAGAAATTGACGAAGACTCCCTTCCTGGGAATATGATTAAGCAGCCTAACAAAAGAAAAATTGTAGGCCCCCGGATCGAGCAGTCATACCTTCTATGATCTAGCCCCGTTGAAGAACTGGATACTATCAAGTGTACTTGAACAAACCAGATCGGACAGTTCATATTGGTTTAACTCTCCTGGACAATCTGAAAGAACGAGTGATTGGGCTCATTTTAGCCAATTACGACATGTTTGTTTGGTCACATAGAGATCTTCTTGGGATAGGCCCAAACATTTCCATATAGTGGCTACACACTGATACCGCTTACCCACCAATTTAGCAGAAGAGAAGAAAGTTTAGGCCAGAGAGACAAGCAACAATTGAAGAGGAAACCAATAAATTGCTCAATGCTGAAACCATCAAGGACATTAATTTTTCCCTCTAACTGGCCAACGTAGTCTTAGTAAAGAAGAAGATCATGAAGTGGAGCATGTGCGTGGATTTCATAGATCTCAACAAGACTTACCCAAAAATATTACTTTTCGCTCCAAAAAATTGACATAATCATGGATGCTATACTTGGGTACGAGTTACTTAGTTTCTTGGACTTTTTCTTAGGGTACAATCAAATCAGTATGTATTCCCCCAACAAGGAAAAGTACATTTCATCAACAACAAAGGCTTGTATTGCTACCAGGTATTGCCCTTTGGATTGAAGAGCACTGGTTCCATGTAGCAAGATTAGTAAACAATATGTTCGTTGATCTACTTGGCAAAATAATAAAGGTTTACATTGATGACATGCTAGTCAAAGCAAGATGGTTGATAACCATTTGGACGATCTATAGGATTGCTTCGATATGTTGAAAAAACATAGGATGAAGTTGAATTTGAGCAAGTGCGTATTCAGTATAGGAGTTGAAAAGTTTCTTGGTCACCCAAAGGAGAATCAAAACTAGCCCGGAGTAAGTGAAGGCAATCTTAAATATCTTATCATCGAAGATGATCGAAGAATTGCAAAGTTTTATAGGGAAAATGGTAGCGCTAAATTGGTTCATCTCCCGGCATCAAACAAATGCATGCCTTTTTTAAGACCCTCAGAGGAAACAAGAGTTTGGAGTGGACCGATGAGTACAAAGAAGCCTTCCAGGCACTCAAAAAGTATATTTTGACTCCACCTATCTTAACACTGCTAAAAGTCAATCAAGAAATGCTCGTGTACTTGGCAACATATTCCACGACAGTGAGCTCAACATTAGTAGTGGAAGAGTAAGGAACTCAAAGTTTCATCTACTATGTTAGCCACGCATTAACCAAAGTAGAATCGAGGTATTCTTGACTCAAACTGATAACCAATGCATTAACGGTGTTAGGGAGAAAACTCATATTATTTTCTAAGCTATTACCATAATGGTATTCACCAATCAAATGCTAAGGGTATTGTTGTACCGACCAGAAACTTCGCGAAGCCTACTCAAATGGTCAATAGAACTCATGGAGTTCCATATCAAGTACTGACCAAGGACAACAATGAAGGGCCAGGAACTTGCAGATTTTATCTCTGAGTTCACTTTTTTAGAGAAAAAGGATCTCAGCGGAAAGGGAAATGACTTTGCCCCTTGAGTAGCAAAGTGTGGACACCTAGACTGTGCACATGGACGGATCATGAAATCGAAGTGATTCGAGAGTCAGGCTAACGATCAAGACTCCCGAGGAAGACGTCCTCGAATATTCCCTAAGACTTGGGTTTAAAGCCACGAATAACGAAGCAGAGTATAAAACATTGATTTCTTTATTGCAAATACTAGGAGAATTTGGTGCAACCAAAGTAGAACTCTACTGCGACATGTTACTTATAGCTAACAAGATCAACATGGAGTATGTGACTAAAGAAGCAAGGATGATGGCCCACTTAAATAAAAACAAGCTATTCATACAAGGTTTCTTAAATTGACGGAGGAGAACAAGTATGAGGATTGGTTGGTTAACTTAGCCTCCACATTTGAGGCCAAAGGATAAAGAGCAGTACTGGTTGAAAATCTACTAAGTCCAAGCTGTGAAGAGGTCGAGGGAGAAACTAGTGTTGTCACCAATTAGCCAACTTGGATGGATCCAATCTTTAATAACCTTAGTTGCGGCATCCTCCCCAACTAAAAAGTCGAGGCTTAGAGAGTTCGATACCGAGCAACACGATTCTTTTTTATTAGAGAAGTACTATATAAGCGATCATTTATAGGCCCACTACTGCGATGCCTACTCCCAAATGAGGGGCATTATGTGCTCAAAGATATTAATTAGAGAATTAGTGATAATCATTCTAGATTGCAATCCTTGGTCAAGAAAATATTGAGACAATGCTACTTTTGGTTGACGATGGAGGTTGATGCTCGAGAACTAGTCAAGAGGTATACCAAATGTCAACACCATAGGCCGACTATTAATGTATTGGTCACTAGACAACTTCCCATGACCAGGCCATGACCTTTTACCGAGTGGAGAGTAGATATCCTCGGGTCGTTCCCTACAATAATCGTCTAGAAGAAGTTTCTAATCGTGATCATTGATTACTTTAGTAACTGGGTAGAAGCCGAAGTTGTGGCCAAGATATAGACTTTTGTCCTTTTAGTTGTACGACAAATATGCACATTCACATTCAAAAGAATTGTGAACATTCACACTATAAACTGTAATGTGAACATTCACACTATGAACTGGAATGTGACATTTAAATTACACTTTTAACATGTGAACTAGTGTATGATTTTTTAAGGCTTATCTTCAATTTTGTATGGCTTGCTTTGTACCAATTATATTTAGATATTTCTTCGATGTTTTTCTATGTAATGTGCTAATTGCTTTGCAAACTATTGCCCCGTTATTGAAAAAAAGCATTAAACTATTGCCCCGTTATTTGTGTAAGAGACTATTTTCATGAATTAAACTCTAGGCCTACATGAATCTTCCATTTAGTATCACCATCGGTGTTTGGTTCAGACCCGCCCCGTATACGGTAAACTACCGTTTATTGCCCAAGATGCACGTCACTCGGCCCAAGTGTCCGCGTTTGCTCTACCAATAGGAGTTCGGGAATTAAACTTCAACCAATTACAAGTTTACACGTGGAAAAACCTACGTAGTTCAAAGCAGGCCCTTTTTAATAAGCAGGAGATTTGACAGTTTCCAAAAATATTAGTAAGCCCCTTCTCTCTCTCTCTCTCTTCCGATCTAAATTTCCTTGTTCTCCGGAGAAATTTCCATTCGGGAAAGCGAGCTGCCACGCCGGATCTGGTGATTCCGGTGATATATTTGTCTGCCTGCGATGGAGTACCAAAGCTCCGGGCTCCGCCGTGTTCTGGTGCTCGCTTTTTGCGTCGCGGGCATTTGGGCCGCTTATATTTACCAAGGCGTTCTTCAGGAGACCATGTAAGCATTTCCCTCTCCAAGCTCCCGTTCCCATTTCAAATTCTCTTCACTATTTTTCATAATTTTTTGATTTTTTTTTGTCAATTATACGATTCACGCATAAATTTGTATACTTTTCGGTAGTTGTGGGATTGAAATTTCTAAATGTGTATTCTAATTTTACGCTTTTGAGTTTCGAATTCGTCAAATCATGAACTAGATTGTGGAGGTTTGCATTTTGTTTTCCATTGAATTCTTGATTATTGGGAATATGGCACATTCAATAGATTAATGTGTTATCTGAACATTAAGAATTTGCGCATTCCAACTTTTTTGCATTACATATTGATTCTGAGAGCCATAACCATTAGAACTTTTTTAAATTTAAGCTGGAAACTGGAAATAATTATGAGTTTCCTTGATTGTAATACTAATTAGCAGTGCCTTATCTACTCGTTAATACTGGCATTAATGTCAATTCAACTTATTAAGATTAACTATACACATAGAATAGAATCATTGGCCTAATTCATTCATAAGATCCATATTCTTATTCCTTTCCAATTTCTTCTGCTACATATTGTTTAAGAACAAAAAAAAATTAAAAAAATGATATAGTTTAGGTAATTGAATAAGAATTAATTTTAGCACTTGATTTAGTTTGAACAAATTACGAAATAATTAAGGGCCATATGCTAACCTTTTTTTTTTTTTTTTTTTGTGTATTTTTTTTTTAAAAGAGAAAAAGTTGAGGGGCATTTGGTGGTAAGTCCCTTAGTTTGCCCTTAATTTAAAAAAAGTTCCAGAGGCAGAAGCAACTTGTGTTTTAATCTCGCCTATTAAAAAATGAGGGAGCCTAATATACGCTCCTGCACTTGCGCAGTTACATGTAACTAATTTATGTGTAGATTTTTGTTAGATGTAAAATGTTACTATATGAGTCTATTTTGTAACATGTAATTAATTTGTGTGTACAAATTTATTAAATGTAACAAATATTACTGTAATTTGTAACATGTAACTAATATTAAACTAATTTTTGTGTGTAATATTTGTTAAATGTCACAAATATTACACAAATACATGTAATTTGTAACGTGTAACTAATATTACACAAGTATATGTAGCTAAAATTACACTGATATATGTAATATATGTTAATTATTAAGTTGTAACTAATATTAGTTGCATGTAACTAATATTCACTATAATACAAATTTACTCACCAAAGTCCTCTCTACAATCCTTGCAATGCATGCACATGCGGAACTAAAACTTAAGCAAAATTCAACTTAAAGGACTAAATCAAAACTTATGTCTTAAACGGGACTTTTTTTTTTAAAATTACATCTATTATTCTTAAACGGGACTAATGGCCAATTATCCCAAAATTTAATTGAACGCTAAAAGGCTTACTCAAAAGGTAAAAGCGAAAATCCAAAGTGTTTGATATCGCAGATATTTATGTTAGTGACATACATATAAAAGATCTTTTAATCCAATCGATTTTCATAGATAGTTTGAGAAAATTTGCATGGCGAGATTCTAATCCGTCAATCACTTGATTTCTTTTTAAAGCAATTTTTTTTTAATTACTTCAACCGTGTTTTTACTCTTTTTTTTATTTATTTTTAAAAGTTCTTTTTTAGGTGCAAAACAGACACCACTTTTAATATTAAGTACCTTTTTGCATTTTAAGCGCATAAAAATACTTAAGAAAGAAAGTGGATGATCGTTTTCCGGGAACTTATTTTTCCAAAAAATTGAACTTTCAACCCTCTAACTCATCAATTTTTCTTAAACCGATCTAAGCCCTTAAATGTATTGGGAAATGTGTTGTGATTTGCATTTTAGATGCGAAATTACATGTATATGTATTATTACTCTATTAATTCCCTAATTCACTTTTTTCCCCTTCAATGTTGTATCCTTTTGTCTAGTTCAACGAAGCGATTTGGTCCAAACAAGGAGAGGTTTGAACACCTAGCATTTCTAAACTTGGCGCAGAATGTAGTCTGTTTGATCTGGTCATTTATAAGTAAGTTTATAATCTATATATATATAATATGTGTGTGTCTATATTAACGTTTTCTCATATTTTTCTTTTTCTTTTTTTCTTGTAATTTGGATGATGGTTTTGATAGTATGTTAATTGATCAGTGATCAAGCTTTGGTCAAATGGTGGTGGTGGTGGTGCTCCATGGTGGAGTTATTGGAGTGCCGGAATCACAAATACAATCGGCCCAGCTATGGGAATCGAAGCATTGAAGTATATAAGTTATCCTGCCCAGGCATGTTTCAAGTTTCTGTTCTCGGATTTCAGTTTCTTTCCACAAAACTTGTTACAGAAATCTAGGAACAAAAGAAAAACTGTTTTTGTTCCCATATTTCTGTTTTAGTTATGAGCCATTAATTTGTCGAACAAGTTCTTCAATGTTTTGAACTTTGCAGGTTCTTGCAAAATCTTCAAAAATGATTCCAGGTGAATGATCCGAATTTCAAAAAGGAACAAAAACAAGTGTTCCCTTTTTGTTCTTGTTCTTGCTTTAGCGGTCACTTCTCATTAGTACTAAATTTGATGTAGAATCTTGTTCTTGCAGTAATGCTGATGGGGACATTGGTTTATGGTATTCGATACACTCTTCCTGAGTATATATGTACATTTCTTGTTGCTGGCGGGGTTTCAGCCTTTGCACTTTCAAAGGTGAGACCTTAAGGTGCTGTCTGGTTAGTTGTTTGTTTACAAAAAGAACATGTATCTGTTTTGTTCCCAGAAATTTTTTCTGAAAATCAAGGAACACTCCATCTTTACAATTCTCATATTTGTTTTGATATGTTCCAGACAAGTGCGAAAACAATAAGCAAATTGGCACATCCAAACGCGCCACTAGGATACGGACTCTGTTTTTTGAACCTTGCCTTTGATGGGTTCACAAATGCTACTCAGGACTCAATCTCTGCGAGGTAATATACCCAAAAAATAATGGCTTCTTTCTTATTCATATGATTCGATTTCAAATCTTAGATGGTAAACTAGATTAAATAAAGGTTTGTTCTTGGTTTGTTCTCCGATTTTGGTTTCTGTTCCCAAAAATATTGGAACTAAGCCAGAATTTGGGAAACAATTTTGTTCTGAAAATCTGGGAACAGAGCCAGAAATAGAGATGGCATTTGTTGATGTTATTATTCTCCGATTTCTGTTTCTGTTCCCAAAATCTTGGATGAAAAATAGAAATTTAGAAACAATTATATTCTGTTCCCAGAGTTTTGTGATGAAATTTTGAGAATCGAGTCGAATTTCTATTTCTTATCCCAGAAGCTTTGGAAAAGAAAAAATATTTGGGAACAATTCCTTTTTGTTCCCAAAAATCTGGGATCAAAACAGAGACAAATTCCCTTTGTTCTAATATTTTTGTTTTCTGTTCTCAGTTTTCTTGGAACAAAACAGAAATCCTGCACTAGATTCATTAAATAAACCAGGGCATTTTTTGTTCCATATTTCTGTTTTTCTGTTCCCAATTATTGGGAATAGAAACATAAAATCTTGGTACACAAACACAAATGAATGGAACTTAAGGGAACAGAAAAATCTACTCTGTTATGCTCGCAGTTTTTCAGAAGAAATTTCTGGGAACAGAGCTGTATTGTTCCCGGATTTCAATTTCCGTTCAAACTTCTCTACTAACAGAAACGGAAATCCAAGAACAGAGACACTAAATAAACAAATCATTGTTTTCTGTAGGTACCCAAAGACCAGTGCTTGGGACATAATGCTGGGAATGAATCTGTGGGGCACGATCTACAACACAATTTTCCTCTTTGGGTGGCGGCAGGCTAGTGGCTATGAGGCAGTAAGTTTCTGCAACCAGCACCATGAGGCAGCATGGGATGTGTTCCTCTACTGCCTGTGTGGGGCGGTGGGACAAAACTTCATATTCCTGACCATAAGCCGGTTTGGATCACTGGCCAACACCACGATCACCACGACCCGCAAATTTGTCAGCATTGTCGTCTCGTCTCTCCTCAGCGGCAATCCCCTCTCCCCGAAGCAGTGGGGGAGTGTTCTCATGGTGTTTTCCGGCCTCTCCTATCAGATCTACCTCAAGTGGAGGAAGCTCCAGAGGTTTCAGAAGAAGCGGAAATCCATGTGAGGGAAGTAATGCATTATTTTTCGAGTATTTAAGTATTTTTTTTTTAAAGGTAAATTTTGAGTATAGCAAAGGGAAGCGTTATTGGCACTCAAAAAATATTCAATTGCGCTCTACTTTTACTATTTCTCTCGCAAAGCAATATTATAATTGGGGTGCAACTGGACATTTTTGTGTGGATTGTGGCAATAGCATTTTTAGGAGAGAAAAATGTAGTTAAATAGATTTGTGTTAAAGAATGAATTGAAGGCAATAGAATCGTTAGATTTTCCAAGTTTGAGCTTAATTTTAATGTGTTACTTGATGTTTCAATTTTTGTAAGGATATTTATCATTTATCTCTTCTGTTATTTTAGTTAAAATTACAATTTTTTTTTTTTTTTTTTTTTTTTTTGTTATTTGTTAAATACCAATGAATCATTTTGATCCATTTTTTGAGTAAAAAGACATAAAAATTCTTCTCATGTTTTTTTTAAAAAGAATTTATTTTTAATCCTTTTATTTTTCAAAAAATACACTAGCACCCTTATTTATAAAATATTTTTTACCTCCTAAACTTTTTCAAAACAATTGTTACTACTTTAGAGCCGAATATCGGAGTTACTCTACTAAATGACTCATCTCTTACTGATATCACTCTCTATGGTTAATTGGTTAGAAGTTTGATATACTTTAATGTTATTCTCTCCAACATTAACTATGTTGTCCATCAAGTCAGCTAATTTATTTTTGCTCCTCAAACCTCACATGACTCGACTATTCTTCACATTCTTCAATATGTCAGACACCTTATTTTATGGGCTTCATCACTAAGCCCTATTCACTCTCATGTTAAAGGCCTATTTTGACGTTGACTGGGCTAAGGACCCTACCAATAGATGCTCTACTATTGGTTATTGTTTCTTCTAAGATAATTCACTCATTTCATGCCATAGTATGAAGCAAACTGTGATTGTCCATTCTAATATTGAAGATGAGTATTGTGCAATTGCTAATACGACACATGAACTATGGCTTTCTTGGCTCCTCTCTAACAAATGAATCTTTTTATTTACTGCTATTGTTTTAAATTGTGACAACTAGAGTACTATTCAAATCGCCTATAATAACGTTTTCCATGAGCATGCTAAAAATATTGAGACCGATTGTCATTTTATCCGTCACCATATTCTTCATAATATTGTTCGTTTACTCTGTCAGTTTTTCCAAACTCAAGTTCATGTCTACTTTATCACCTATAGTTTGGGGAGAGATGTTAATATATATATATCGGCCAACTAGGTTAAACTCTTATTCTACTAGGAAAACTAAACCCTAATGCCACTAGAAAAATCTTGGTCATTGTCTATATATAGACTCTTTGTATATTTCCATAATATTGTATCTTTCAAATATATCAATACTATCATATCATATTATCTATCAATACTCTGTCTCTCAAATATTTTAGTAGAATTTTTTTTCTAGGGAGATAATATAGAGAAAAACAAATATCATCTAGAAAAATTTCATAAACCAAAAAGAAATGGGGGATTAGGAATTCGATATTTGGCCTTAATTTCTAAAGTGGGTTGGAATATAATGAATAAACCACGAGTCACTTTGGGTTAAAGTTCTTAAGAACAAATATAAGCGCTTGTAAAAAATCATAGAGATTGGACCATCCCTACTAATGCTTCCCACATTGTGAAGGGTGTCAAATCCACTCTACCTAATTTTATTAAATGAACTAAAAGGATCACAGGCAATGGCACAAAATCTTTTAATGTAGATAATATTAGTTTCAATGGAAATTTGGGACTTGTCTAATTAGCATGGGAGATACTCCTTATTGGGTCCTTAATAGCAAAGGAAATTTTTAGATCAAAGAAGCCTATGATCTTATATCGAGAGAAACAATTAAAGAAGAGGTAGATTGGTACTGGATTGGCCCCCCCCCCCAAAAAAAAATCAGATGCCACCACCCATTAGAGGACGGGGAGCATGTCTGACGGGATGTCGGATGTCCAAAGTCGAGACAGATTTGACAATACGATATTCCAACTCAAGATTTGATGAAGCTAAACCATGGAAACCTCAAGGGCTGGATCATAAAAAATGCTCAGGGAAGTTCCTTGAAAAACCCATTTTTTTGGAATTTCAAATTCATTTCTATCATTCGGCAATATTTGGAAAGAAAGAAATTCAGATTCAACTGAGAATAAAAAGATCCCCTTGATCTTCAGTCTGTAATATTGATCAACTTGTAAATGATATGTTTGATATCTAAAAAAACGGAAAGTGAAGAGCAAGAAACATATTAAAGGAGCTTGGTGTTTGGTTGTGATAGGTACTTTTAAGTTAAAATTACCGAGGAGAACACCAAAAGAAACCCAGGAAATGGCGCATATGGAGGCCTCCTATGCGGATAGAGAGGATAGAGCGGCGGATGTTTTTTTTTATTAGGACTCTTTTGTAAAAAATAGAATGCAACTGGACATTCTTTGGATTTCCAAAAGCATTTCCTTATAAGAAATTGTAATTGAAATAGATTCGTGTTAAGATTGAAGACGTTGGAGTTCTTAGATTTGCCTGCTTTTTGTAATAGAATCTTGGTGTATATATCATAGTTCTAAGTATCAACCGTTATAGTATATAATGGCCGATACGTACTCGAAATAGGACCCCCTGATACCGTTACAGGGCTAAAACTGGAGTCTATGGACGATTCACACCATATCGGGCTAATTCGGGCCTGTAACGGGCATTACAGCCGTTATAGAGAGACGTAACGGCCGTTATGCCGTTATAGCTTGTCCAGCTTTACAGAGAGGCATACGGGTGAGAAGAAGATAAATAAAAGACTTAGCTTCGCAGATTTTGAAACCGAAAAGCTCTCGCCGTTGTCGAACTTGGGAAATCTGTTGCCGAACCCTATTAGCTTGTTGCCGTCGCCAAACATAGCTTTTGCCGTCGCAGTCGCTCCTTGCCCCCCCCCCCCCCTCTCTCTCTCTCTCTCTCTCTCTCTCTCTCTCTCTCTGATCTGGAATTAGGGTTGGGTTGGGTTCTTAAAGAGGGTGGGTATGTAATTAGGGAGAGGGGTCAGTTTGTAATTAGATTTAATTATGATTTTAATACAAATTGCAATTTCTTTCCTAAATTTGTAAATTTTTTACTTAAAAATTTAAATTTGAGTATTATATATATACATGCGTGTGTGTATGATTATGACATAATGTATATAACTATTTATATTTGTAGCATTTTATTCTTTTAAGATTGTTTAGTACGATTTTTTTTTTTTGTCTTTTTTCATGTCTTTATTGTGTTGTGTATAACCCTAAATGCCATAATATCTATTAGAATGTGTTTATTAAGGATTACATGAGTAAAACAATTATTATGATTGAGTTTTTGAGATTGTTCTGGTGATTTTAAAAAAATCACGATCATTAGGGCTGATTCTCGTTACACCGTGACTGTTGTCGTTACGTAACCCGATATCGCAATTAAAAACCTTGGTATATATATATATATATTTCATATATATCCGGGCATTGTTGGGTTAATTTCATAATAAGCTTTGAACCGTGTCTTAATTTTATTTCTAAATTATTATTTTACTCAATTTCGTTCCTAAACCAACAAATTGTTGAAAATGCCTAATCAATGCATAAAAGAGGCAAAATTGAACGACAAGATGAAGTGATCATCCAACCATGCTAGTAAATAATTTATTTATTTTTTAGGTAAGGTGTCTCTAGATTTGCACGCATTTCTACTAATCACCTCGCCGGACGATCTTAATGATGCACTCTCAAATATGATTTGGTACATTTAGGATTAAATTTAAGATTTAATTCTTGCTCTCTCACCTCAATTAATCACCTTTAATTGCACATTCCTCCACATTCATATGGTGCATTTAAGATTAAATGTAAGATTTTTAATTCTTAGAATACTCCTCCAAGTCCAAGTGAGCCAAACCGGATTAACACTTCTGGGTACTCTTGAAATAATTATTTGGTAAAATGATTACCGTAAAAATCGCTCGAGAGAGAATTCACCACTAGGAATACTATAAAGTAAAACACAAAATTTCCATTCAATTTAGCAATTAATCAAGAAATTTACATACTTTTTTGAAAGAAAGAAAGGAGAAGACACACTCTTTTATATCTTTATTTTGCCAAATTCTCAAAACCCTTTAGGTCCACTTTCCTTCAAAACAGGCTGCTCAGCCATGGAGAGGCAATACTTAGCAATTTCTCTAAATTTGGGAACACTCCTTAAATCCACCTTTGTCCCATCCTTGAGAGTAATAATAACGTCACCCCACTCCCCTATAAACCTCGGTACAACCTGCACGTCCTTTATCACTTTGTACGAAAAGTCGCTTCTGTCCTGGCCGGTGAGCCCGGAGACGACGGTGACCCTCAGATTGGTGAACCGGTACCGGAGATAGAACGCCCTCAGAACGGCGGCGACTGTGAGGGGAAGCCAGAGGAGTGTGAAACCCAGGAAGAGGTTCGCCACGAGGTCACCGTAATGGGCGCCCCCGTCGAAAAAGACGGCTTCCGCGGTGGGTTTGGAGGGGGAGGCAGCGGTGGCGATGGGTTTGGAGGAGACGTGGATTCTGGTGATTGGTCGGGTGGGTATAGAGGGGGGTTTCGGGAAGGGTAGACTGGGAATTGTGCGGAGGGGTTGATGGTGGGGGATAGAGGTGGTCGGCGAGAGGATTGGGGTGGCGGCGGCGGTGGATGCCATGGGCATGTGGATTATCCGTTTTGAAGACAACGGTTGTGTAGATGAAGTGATTGTGTGTTTTTCTCTTCTCTCAATTTGAGTGGTTAGAGATAGAAGTCCACGTGGCAACCTCATGACCATTAGATGGATAAAAGTTAATGACACCCTTTTATTTAGGGATTGTTTCAGAACGACCCCTTTCATTTTGAGAATGGGGGCTTTACTCACATCCTTTGTGGGTGATTTTGAAAGTGAAATTATGAAAGTAGCATTGCTATTAGGTTGCGTTTGGGTAAAGAATTTTGTTGGCCCAATGAGTTATTCAAGAAGGTAGGGGGTGAATTGGATAGTTACAAAAATTTAAACAAATAAATCTTTAACATTTAATTATCAAATAATCAATTTCTTAAATTAATTATTATCTTCGTTACGTAATAGATAAGTGTTTAATTCTAGGTGCACACTCAAATACAATATAACGAAAGTAAAGAATGCAACACACTAAGATATATCATAGTTCAGCAAGTTAGTCTTGCTTAATCCAATCCTTTTAACTCCACGAAGATTCGCAACCTCTAAACTCCTGATTCTTTTAACGGTAAGAACCAAATATTTACAGTGATTCTTTTCCCTAACTCAGAATCAACCATTATAATTTTTTTTTTCCTTGGCTCAAGAAGAACCTTATTTTTTTTACCAGACTAAAGACTAACTTAACCTCACAACACTCACAAGTATTCTTTTTACAAGTAAGGATTGAACCTTTACAATTTACTCAAAGTTAATTCAATTTCAATGAGAATCAAAAGCTAGTTCTATTCAAGGGAAAAGAATAACATAATCTTTTTGCAGAACAAAGATTAAACCCTAATTTTTTTCATAGGAAAAAAATCAAAACCTAACTACCTTGACCAGACACCGGCCCAACCGTGTCTAATCCACTCAAACTCTCAAATAAAAAAATATATGAGTTTTTTCCTATAATGAGATTTTACCACCTCAATACAGATATACTTGATTAATGTCTCGAAATTTACTATGTGATAGATACAATGTGAAGCAAATCAATATTTGATTAATAAACAAGTATAGGTAGCACAATTTAGAGCAAGTAATCAGATAATCATATAAAATCATTTTAAAACTTTTTTTTAGGCTTTTAAGTTTGAAAACAATTTTCTAACGATCCTAAATCCAAGCAATCAATAATAATATGAAATCAAAATAAAGAGCAATAATTTGGAAAGATCTCACCGGGATAACATCAAAGAATGAAAACAGAATCGCAAGATAACACAAGTCGGTGATGCCAATTCAATAACGCTTTAGATCAAGAACTTCACTCAAATATCTCACAAAAAATCTCAGCAAAATAATATCTCTTATAAAAGCTTAAGAGTTGATTGTTCTTTATGTTATTAACCTCAATCTCACAGGTGTATATATATAGACTGATAACAAGCTCTCTTCAAAAGATATGTCTCTAAAAGACACTCTTAGATCTCATATAATAATACCTTTCAATTCTGGGGTAATCCACTTAAAAATAACTCTTAAATATCTCAAATAAGTCCATGAAATATTTCTCAATTTAAAATAACAAAGATAGGAAGTATTTAACTACTTAAATTAAGAGAATCATGAATTATGTGGACCAAATCAATAGGGATATATAAATATATATACCGTATCTTTAATAAGATCAAATCCTCCAAATTTCTCCATTGGAATCATAAAAAACGGTTAGTTTTTTACCGAAAGACCAAGATCCTCGAAATCTCAACCGAAATAGTTGGTTGACCAATCTCTGGTGGTCGGTTAACCGATTGATACAATATCGAAACCAGGCCAAGGCTTCACAAGTAGTCAGTTGACCGATTGATGTAAAGAGTTTTTCCTACCAAAATTCATCCCAATTGATTGACCGATTGATTCAGAGTCATTTCTTACCAAATCCTCAAATCTGGTCAGTTGACCGATTGCCTTCGTTCGATTGACTGATCGATGCAGGGACTACCCATTTTGCTTTTAAAACTTCACAGATTCAAACGGTTGACCTATCCCTTTTGATCGGTTGATCGATTGAAGCTGAGTGCTTCCTTTCCTTCACTAATTCTGCTCCAAAACACACTTTTTGATTTAGTTAACCAATTGTTTTTCTTGTTTGACTGAATCGACCCCAAAATTCAACTTTTTTATACTTCAAACCTTATTTTTAATTAGGTCAATTATCATTTTCAATCCACATCAGGAGCACATATCAATCAATAATTAATTAGGATCCTAAATTCTATCATGTCAATATCAAAACACACATAAGATATAACTCGTTTAATAGTGTCGTGTGTGATTCTATTTTGGATTGCATTAAGAGTATAAAAATATAGAGTAATTTTCACCTAATTTCTTTAGGGTCTTCTTAACTCTTCATTTCTTCAATTCGTCCATCTTTGCACCCTTAACTTGTTTTTCGTGATGTCTTCAACATAATCAAATACATGAAACTCTTTTTCTGAATTACTCAATAAACATATTAGTTCCACAAAAAATATCAAAATTTAATTGTTCATCAAAACCTAGGGATCAACAAATTTGATAAATTCATAAAATTTATAAATAAAATAATTTTAAAATCTCGAATTTTAAAATTCTATTATTTATTAATTTCTTATTTGAATAATATTTTTAAATGAAGAATTTAATTATGTAATTTCATAATTTCTTTGTTTGTAAAGATAAGTATTTGTAAATAAAATTTTAAAATCGATAAAATTTTAATAATAAAAAATCTCAAAATATAGATAATAATAAAATAATTTTATTGAATAATTTAATAATATAATTTTTATACGTATCTTAGTAATATAATTTTAATAAAAGCTGAGAAATTTAAAAAAATAGCAAATTCCCTTTTAGAAGGATTTAGAAATAACATGTGTTTTGAAGAGATTTGTAAATCTATCTTATTCTTCGATTTTGACAAATGAATCGATTTCACAATTTTTTTTCCATAGTAACTAAACAAGAAATTTCATAAATAGACACTACAAGAAAATGAGTTGTTGGATCCTTAATCAATCTTTAACTCCTCACTATATATTAATGTATTATATGGGCTTGGCCCACCTGGTCCATTAGGGCAAAACTTTAATCCCCACTCCCCTATAAATATGTGTATATATCGTTGTATTTTGTAACTCTTTCTCACATATTAATATATGATTCATTCTCCCACTTCTCAATTATCTTAACATGGTATTAAAGTAAATCTTTCTAGGACCTGTTCTTCCTAAATTTTTCGCAACCCTAAAGTTTCCGCCACCGCCGCCTTCCTTATTCTTTCGAGACTTTTATCGCTACTATAGGTCTCATCTATACTCCGGTATCAACAACCACCACAACACCGTCTTTGTCTCGCAGAAACGAATACAATGCCACCAAACTCACTACTACTGGAGCCCAAACGCGCCCTCACGTGCACCAAACAACCTTTAGTACTACCTCACCTCGCCGTCTCAGATTTTAGGCTCCACCACCTCAATCAGGGCTCTAAATCCGTCAAACAATATACCATCGGAACCGTCTCCACAAAACGATTCCAACGACACAAAGAATAGCCAGATCCAACCATCCATGCACTTGCATGCGCAACTTCATTGTTTTAGCCTAGATCCATGCGCCGCCGCAAGAATTGTTTCAGCACACCATTGCCACGTCAGCCCTAGAACCCAGTCAATTGCCAGATTAGCGCCACATCATCGCCACGTCAGCTGTTGATCAACACATCATTAATTGGCCACTACGTCAGTTCCAATCAACCTTTGAAGTGCCATGTCATCGGTTTTTCCTGAGGTAATTTATCTGACTGGTTTAGGCATTTTTAGACCGATTTTCTGCATAGTTGGACTGGCTCCTAGGATTTTTCGATGTTATGATTCTATTTCTGGCCTCCATTTTGTTATTTGAGGCTTACAGATCTGTTGATCCTAAGATTTTGATGGATAATTAAACGTTGATATTTTTTGTGGAAGTAATGGTTTGTTCAAGTGTTTCAGTTTATTAGTTCCAATGATGAAGATGAGATGACAAATTACGAATGCATGCTAAATGATGGTAACAAAGATGATGAAGAATTAAGAGTTTGAAGAAATTAGAAAAAACAACTCAGGTGAATTTCGACTCTTAATATCCCAATTAGGAACACACACATCACAATATTTTTTTATTGTTTGTGTATGTTTTGATAATATGAAATTATTTGCTACTATGTGTATTTGAAAATAAATATTTATAATGGATTAAAATTGAATTTAAATATTTAGTGGAGCTAATTAAGAAAAGAAAATGATTAAAGAGACAAAAACGTAAATAAGAATAAGTTAAAAATAAGTTCAGAAAAGAGATCCAGCATACATAATTCGACTGGTAAGTCGATCGGACAAAGTAAGTAGAACTCTCTGTATCTCTAAATTGACAGGTAAGTCGACCGGTGAGGAGAAGATGAACTCTCTTTATCTCTAAGTCAACAGGTAGGTCGACCGGTGAAGATAAATCGAACTCTCTAAATCTCCAAGTTGATAGATAGGTCGACCGATGAACACAATAGCTTTGGCTTGGCCACATCCTGAATCGAACGGTTGACTGGATGCGCAGTTTCAAGATATTGGAGGGGCAGTCTATGCACTAACTACCTTTGTTTGCAGGTGAAAGTTATTTGTTTTGGAAGGACATAATAATTGCCTTCGTTCCAGCTACAAATTATGATGTGTGGCTAACAATCGAGGATGGTCTGTGTATTCCAATGGAAAGCGGAGTTGAGAAGAAAAAGGAACAACTAAATGCTTCCGATAAGTAGAAACTCTCTATTAACTCTCAGACTATCAACTTTCTATTTTTCTCTTTAGATGTTAATTAATATTCTAGAGTTTCAGGTTGTAAATCTATAAAGGAGATGTGGGATAAGTTACAAATTATCCACGAAGGGACAAGTCAAGTGAAGTAGTAAAAAATCAACGTTCTTATGAGAAAATTTGAGTTGTTCAAAATGGAGGAAAATGAATCGATTCATAAGATGTATACTCGCATCAACAACATATAAAAAAACTTGAGTCAACTTGAAAAGTCAGACTCCATGGAGGATAGAGTACGAAAGGTCCTAAGATCCTTAACAAAAATATGGGAGTCAAAGATGACGGCAATTGAGGAAGCCAAGGATCTTGACAAGTATGAAATTGATGATCTCATAGGCAACTTGATGACTCATGAATCGACGATTAAAGGATATGAGGATGATACCAGAAATAGCAGGAGGAAATTCTTGTCTCTAAAAGCGCAGAAAATTAAAGAAGAGGATGACAGTGATGATGAAAGTCTTAACAATGAGGAAGAGAAAAATGTAGTGCTTCTCATAAAGAATTTTAGAAAAATGACTCGGCGCATATTCCGTGGGAGAAGAGACCTCAACATGTCTAAAGTGGAATGTTACAACTGTCACAAGACCGGTCACTTTCAAAACGATTGTCCCGAACTGAAAAAGGATAAAGAAAAAGAAAAGAAGAAGAACGAAAAGAAGAAAGCAAAGAAGAGTAAGAAAAAATCCATGAAGGCTACTTGGGATGATACTGATTCAAGTAGCTCAAAAAAATCAGATAGTGAAGATACGTCTATGTTTGCATTAATGGCCACTAGTGGTGAGATAACTGAATGTTCAAATTCTTGTTCTTTAAATTTTGTTGAATTATTTGATATTTATCAAGAACTTTCTCATGATTATAAAAACCAGTGTTCTAAAATGAATGCCCTTCAAAGTACAATTAACACATTAAACAAGTAAGTGGTGGACTACGAATCTGAAAATAATGAATTGAAATCCAAATTGATGGATTTGCAATCAATTGTTCTCAAATTCACCGGTGGTGAAAATAACTTGAAAATGCTTTTGGAAAAATCACGTGGAGTTTTTGATAAAGCTGATATTGGATTTCAGAAAAATCTTAAACAAAAACGTTTTCATAAATTCTTTTCTAAAATCAAAGATCTTATTAGATGTTTTAAATATAATGTTGTGGGGTATACTATTCGTAGATGTTTTGCTAAAATATCTAACTGTAGACAAGTTTGAGGTCCAAAAGGAATTAAAATTGTCCCGACTAACAAGATCGGACCGACTGAGGCTGGGTACTACTTAGGAACTATTTGAGATGCTCCTTATAGGTTATTCTAAAAGTTTCAATAAGTAAAGATAAATGGTTCTTGGATAGTGGTTGTTCTCAACACATGATGGGAGACAAAGGAAAATTTACATCTTTGACATCTAAAGATGGAGGTCATGTGACTTTCGGAGACAACGCAAATAGTAAAATTATCGGTATAGGTAATATCGGTAATGGTACTACTATTATTAAAAATGTGTTACTAGTTGATAGACTTAAACATAATTTGCTTAGTATTTGTAAGACCCCGATTTCTTAAAGACAAATAGTTTTGGTAGCATTTTTATAATATTTCGAAAATAGCAGGGAGGATTTTGAAATCAAAGATGTAATTTAAAAGTTTAGGGGACCAAATGGTAAACTTTCAAAAATATTAAAATAAAATTTGTTTTAATTCATAAACTTAACTAAAATGAAGGGGGTTTAAGTGCAATTATATATACATACTATAATTATAGAAAAAGAAGTGGTGGAGATGAGGATCGGGCCCTTAAGACCCTAACTTTCGCGTATGTATATTTATTAGCCGCATTTTAACATTTAGAAAAAATGGGGTAGGATGTGTTATTTTCAATTTGAAATAAAGGGGTGAATTTATGATTTTTAGAAAAATTAAAAACTTGGATGGGGATTCAAATAAAAAACTTAAAAGAAATAGGGGTGGTTAATATAAATAAGTGATTATATATATATACAAATAGGGACAGCCGGTGGAAGCTAGAAACGCAAAGAACCGAAAGGAGGTTTTGACGTGGCGAGCTAGGATCAAACGCAACCACCAAATTCATGCATATATAAGCAATTCACTCATGTAAGAAAGATCGAGAGCCTAAAAAAAGAAAGAAATTAGAAGGAAATCAGAGAAAAATAAAAGAAAATGGGAGAGAGAGAGAAGGCGTCGTTGTTCGTCGGCGGTGACGTCGGTTGTACAGTCGGGCATGGCGTGGTTCGTCCGTTTAGTCCAGTTTGGGTATGGGTATGTCTTTAGTTGTTCATTCGACGGTTGTGGGTGGGGGGTCGTTGACAGCGAGACGGGGTATGTGTGTATCGTCGGCGACGGAGTGGTCGATTGTTTCGGTGGTGGGTGATCGTCGTCGATCGGTCGTTGTGTATGTGTTTGTCGTTCAGCTGGTGTGCGCATGTGTGTGTAATCGCCGTTATCCCTCTGGCGAGTGTGCATGGGTGTCCGGTTCATCCGGCGAGTCTGTGTGTGTGTGTGTCTTGTTCATTCGATAGTGTGTGTGTATGTGTGTGTGTGTTCTGCTCTGCTGTTGCGGGTATGTGTGTGTTGATCGCCCACGGTGAGGGTTGACGGAGAGAGAGAAAGAGAGAGGAGTTGGTGGGGCGGAGAGTTTTGCTCGGCGGCGAGAGCTCTTCGGCGTTGGTCGTCGAAATCGCAAAACTGAAACTGAAACAAAAACAGTAGGCGCAACCGGGATGAAAAAGAAGAAAGAAAAAGAAAGGGAAAAAAAAAAAAAAAAAAAACAGGAGAAATTGCATAAATCACCCCAGGAAAATCCAAAACCCATCTCGTGGTCGCCAAACATTTCGGAAGCAGGTGAAACTTCAATTGATTATTAATTCTCGTTAAATTAAATTTTAGTTAGTATTACAAATCCTAAAATCATAATAATTTCGTGACGATTAATTAATTTTAAGTACGTGGTACATAAAATTAGTAATGATTCGGAATATAGGGTCTACATTGCATGATTGTGATGTTTTAGATATTAATTTAGACTTTATCACTATTAGATTTGCAGGCACTAGCGTCGAGATAGAGTGCGGTCAGTGTCAATTTTGCAAAACGGATATCGAGGTGAGTGTACTGTCTTCTTGCCAAACTATTTCTCTATGAATATACATGATGAAACATGTGATTATTTAAACTGTATGAATTTATGAATGATATGGATCAAGCAGTATTTGAGTGAGTTGGTAAACTGGATTTTTCGGAAGATTTCGATGGTTTTCGGAAAGAAGTTGAAAATAAATTTTTGATTGGTTTCGGTGAAATCAGACGGTGTTTTTCCAAAAGAAAATAGAAAATATCTGTTTTTCTAAAAATGCCAGGTTTTCTACAAATAAAAGGGTGGAAAAGTGATTTTGATAAAATTAGACATTTTCTTTAAAAGAAGATATGAAATATGATTTTTGGATTTAAATGTTGGTGTTGAGGAAAAGAGTATGACGTGATAATTTAATGATGTTGAGTAGACGATATTTATTGGGTTGTGATTCGATGATGCGGTATTTGATTTTGACGATGGCATAGTTGTTCTCCTCGTAAGGGGTGTAGATTTTGTTTCTCCCCGTAAGGGGTGTGGATTATATTTCTCCCCAAAAAGGGGTGTGGATATTTTGTAGGAAGGCATTCCTACGGATGTTACGGTACCGTTGCAACTCCTGATCGTGAGGTTAAAATGATCACTAGGGCTGACCAGTGTGTGTGTGTGTGTTGGAGGTGTGTGTTTGAGATTGGTGCTTGAGATGTGGTGTTTTACATATATTGGTTGATTTGATATTAATTATTATGATGATTGATAGGATTTTATGCTAGATGAATTTGGATGGAATTTATCTATATCGCTTTATTGTCATTGCTTATATACTTGTGCTTGATTCAACCTAAATTGTGGAAATATTTAGAACGTATTAATATTTTAAAAATATTTTACTAAGAAGGCAGTACACTCGCAGGTACAACAGCTAGGAGTCGGTCCCCTATTGGCACAAGGTAGAGCTATGTGGTGGAGTCATGTAGGCGATTGGAAGAAGCTATTAAGGGCGAACCTAAAAAGGTTCATGAATAACTATTCTTAGTTAGAGAAATTTCCCGCGGCTGTGTTTCCCCCATAATAGATGTATGTATTATGCAGTGGGTGTATATTGTCATTCATTAGGTTATTTGAATTTTGGTGATGTCATGTTGTAGTCACGCTAGTCTTGGGATGACGGGTGTCCGGGACGGGTTGTGACAGTATTAGTCAACTATGTGATAAGGGCTATAATATTATATTTGATCATAAATAGTCATGATAGTAGTATCTTGTTAGTCGCATCACGTTTTGAGAATGTTTATACTTTCTCATTTGATGATTTTAATTCTCAAAATTTATTTTGTTTGAATGTTTTATATGAAAATAGTTGGTTATGGCATAGAAGACTTGGGCATGCTAGTATGGAGTTAATTTCTAACTCACCTAAGAAGAGTCTTATACATGGCCTACTTGATTTGAAATTTGTGAAAGATAAAGTATGTGATGCATGTTAATAAGGTAAACATGTTAGATCATCATTTAAGAAAAAGATGCACACATCCACGTCTAGATGTCTTGAATTATTACATATTGATTTGTTTGGGCCTAACTCTGTTGCTAGTTTTGGTAGTAAATTCTATGCATTTGTTATAGTTGATGATTATTCCAGATTTACCTGGGTATATTTTCTTACTATGAAAAGTAAGGTTGCTTCTGTTCTTGCTAAATTTTGTAAACGTGTTCAAAATGAGAAACAATGCTCAATTATTAACATTCGTAGTGACAGAGGAAGAGAGTTTAAGAATGATGATGTGTTAAATTATTGTGATGAGTATGATTATGCTCATAATTTTTCTGCACCAAGATCACCGCAACAAAATGGTGTAGTTGAAAGGAAGAACAGAACGCTTCAAGAGATGGCCAGAACAATGCTTAATGAAAATCGCTTACCAACCTACTTCTGGGCCGAAACAGTAAGTACAACTTGTCATGTAGTAAATCGAGTATCAATTCGTAGAGGGTTTAACAAAACCCCATATGAAATCTGAAATGGTAAGACTCATAATATTTCCTATTTTAGAGTTTTTGGATGTAAGTATTTTATTTTGAATGACAAGGATAATCTTGGTAAATTTGATGCTTAATTTGATTATGGGATTTTCCTTGGATTTGCTACTAACAGTAAGACTTATAGAGTTTATAATAAACGAACATTAGTAGTAGAAGAAACAATGCATGTTGTTTTTGAGGAAGCTGATCCATTCTTGTCGAGAAAGGTTTTGGATGATGATTATGTAGGTATTTCAAATAATCAAAACCAAGGTGATAATGTACCTAAGGAGTCCCAATAAGAGGAGGAACCTAAGGAAAAAAAATCGACTTTACCAAGAAGTATAAAGACAGTACCAGGACATTCGATTAAAGAAATTATCGGTAATTTCAAAAGAGGTGTAAGTACTTGTTCTTCTCTTAGGGATATAATTAATCTTTCTTTCTTATCTCAAATTGAGCCTAAAAATATAAATGAGGCGTTAATTGATGAATTTTGGATTTTCGCAATGCAAGATAAGTTAGTTCAATTTGAGCGGAACAAAATATGGTATCTTGTTCCGAGACCGGATTTTCATCTAGTTATTGGTACTAAATAGGTTTTTAGAAATAAAAAGGATGAATTTGGTATGATAATTATAAACAAAACAATATTAGTAGCACATGGCTATAATCAAGATGAAGGAATTAATTATAATGAAACCTATGCTCCTGTTACTAGACTAGAAACAATTAGAATGCTACTCGCTTTTGCATGTTCATGTGTGTTTTCCCCCTTCCTAAATTTTGTTTTTGAAGATGACAAAGGGGGAGAATTAGTTGATATTTTATTGAATATCTTAAGGGGGAGTTTAATTTTTATATTTATGCTTTATTGATCATTTTGTTTAAAATCTTCATTCTTATGCTTAAAAGAGTTATAAAACTCGTCCTCGGATTTGGGAGGAGTGTGGTTATATTATTATTTTAAAAAAGACATCAAAGTTAATTGTCATCATTAAAAAGGGGGAGATTGTTGATCCTAAGATTTTGATGGACAATTAAACGTTGATGTTTTTTGTGGGACTAATGGTTTGTTCAAGTGTTTCAGTTTATTAGTTCCAGTGATGAAGATGATGACAAATTATGAATGGATGCTAAATGATGATGACAAAGATGATGCAGAATTAAGAGTTTGAAGAAATTAGGAAAAACAACTCAAGTGAATTTCAACTCTTAATATCTCAATTAGGAACACACACGGCACAATTTTTTTTATTTTTTTTTTATTGTTTATGTATGTTTTGATAAGATGAATTATTTACTCCTATGTGTATTTGAAAAGAAATATTATAATGGATTAAAATTGAATTTAAATATTTAGTGGCGCTAATTAACAAAAAAAAATGGTTAAAGGGGCGAAAATGTAAATAATAATAAGTTTAAAACTAGTTCAGAAAATAGATACAACATACATAAGTCGACTAGTAAGTCGACCGGACAAAGAAGACAGAACTCTCTGTATCTCTAAGTCGACTGGTAGGTCGACTGGTGAAGATAAATCGAACTCTCTGAATCTCCAAATTGACAGATAGGTCGACCGATGAACACAACAGCTTTGGCTTGGCTACATCCTGAATCGAACGATCGACTAGTCAGTCGATTGGATGCGCAGTTTCAGGATATTGGAGAATTCCGAATTCATATATAAAAGTAGCCGTTTTTGGTTGGGATTTGTGAGAGATTTCTAGTATTTTATGATATTTAAGATATGTTTCACTTATTATTTAAATACTATTGATTTGGTTCATTAAGTTTTAATGTTTCTCAATTTGGTACATAAAATTGTTTCTATTCTAATTAATTGAGATTAAAAAAAATTTGGAAGACTTAATTGAGAGATTTAAAAGATATAATTAAGTGAATTGAACCAAAATGAAGTCATAATGATATATGGGATCTAAGAGAGCATTTAAGTGTTATGATACATGAGAATTAGCCGTTAGAGAGCTGATTTATATCCTATATATATATACCTGCGTTTTTCTTATATCATTAACAAGTAGAAGAGATCTTAAAGAGTTGAGATCATATTGAGTTGTTTTAAGAGATATCATTATGAGATTTTGTGAGAGCTATTCTAAGAGACGATCTTGAGAATCATTGGCTATAAATCTTTGCTGCTACCGGAACTGAATTAACATTGCTCTATTTTTTTTTTTTGTGGATTGCGGGTGAGATCTTTCTAATTACTTTATATTGTGCATTACTTGTTTAATTTTTGAAAATTGATCTTTAGAAATTGTTTCTGATTTTTATTAAAGAAAATATTTTATAAACAATTTCTTGAATCTAATTACGTGCTCACTTATTTGCTTTCCATCTTTTGTTTAAAATCAAACTTTCAATTTCACACTTTTCTATCACTAGATTTGAGATATTAATCGAGTTTTAATTTATTTGAGGTGGTAGAAACTTTGAGTGAGATAATCTGCTTATTAATTTGTACTAGTGAGTAGTGTGACGGATTAAAAATATTTGGGGGTATTTAATCAAAGGGTAGCCGATTTTCAGTCTCTTCCTGTAAAGAGATTGAGGTAGTAATTCTTCCTAGACAGAATTGATTTTGAGTGAATTTTGTAAAGGTTCCATCCTTACCTTGGAAAAGGATAGTTGTAGTGTTTTTGTGAGGTTTTGATTCTTGAACCTAAGGTATAAAAAGAATTAGGTTGTGATTCTCCCTATAATAGAATTAGGTTATTCTTGAACTTGTAAAAAGTAGATGTTATTCCTAAGCCTGTGAAAAAGAATTTGTAAAGGTTGATTCTGAATCTACGAAAAGAATCATTGTAAGGGTTTAGTTCCTACCTGTAAAGAAATCTTGAGTTTAGTGGGTGTGAATCTCCATGGAGCTTAGAGGACTGGATTAGCTAAGAGAAACTTGGTGAACCAGTATAAATTTCTTGTGTGCTGCATTATTTAATTTGTTTATTATTGTTGTTTGGTGTGTACCTAGTTGATTTGATAATTCCGCTGTGATATAAAGATAATAATTAATTTAGGATTAAAATTAATTATTTGATTTATTAAAATATTTTATTCTGATAATTTTTTAATTACCCAATTCACCCCCCTCTTGGGTATTCTACTGGGCAAATAAGAACATACTTCTTTTTTATATTTTTGTGGTTTCTACATTGGCTCACCTTTCTCTTTGCGCCTATGGCTGAATCGGACTCTCCCCAGGTTATTACTACGGTTCTGGATGAATCTACTTATGTTGTGTGGGCTCAAGAATTGTCTGATTTCCTCTGTGGATGAAAACTATGGCGTTTCGTGATTGGAGATATTACTGAACCCAAGAAGAAGGACGACAAAGATACTGACAAATACATTGATTGTTTAGAGGACTAGGATAGTAAAAATCACCAGATTCTCACATGGTTATGTGCCACTATTATCCCAGAGATCAAATTTCAATTTGGTGCACTTCATATAACTAAAGAAGTTTGGGATCTTCTTCAACACTGCTACACCAGGGCAGACATCTCAAATTGGTATCGACTTTTTTTTTGCCTTTCATAGCATGCGCCAAGAACCTGGGCAAACTGTTAGAAGTTTTCTATCTCATACGATCGCCGTGTGTAATCAGTTGGCTTTCACTGAACCACTTGGGAATGCACAAAAGACACTGATGTTCATGGAAAGTACCAAACTAAAACACGTATTATGCAATTCCTGATGGGCTTGAGAGAGGAATTTGAGTCTATACGAGCTTCAATCCTACACCAGGGAGCGATACATTCCCTAAACGACGTCCTTTCTCATCTATTTAGTGAGAAAACACGTCTTGACACATTACAAGGATCATACAGATGTTGCTCTTGCAGCACCAGTTACTCCTGCAGCACCAGTTGCTCTTGCCCCACCAGCTGCCAAGGCCAATCCATCTCAGAAGCCCTTATACTGCAAGTGTTTTCATTCAAAAGAGTATGAGTTGCTTAAATGTCCGTTTTGCTTGTGTAAAGTTTGCAGAGAACCGGGTCACTATGTGGGAGACTGCCCTAAACTTCCATCTGAAAATCAGTCCAATGGGAACCAATATCGCTCTCGAAGCTCTTGTAATTGGTTCTATTATAAGCCAAAGAATGCTGCTACTATAGTCACTGATGCTACACCAACTTCATCCAACTCTCCACCTTATTAGAGTGGTCTCTATACTGTGCTTGTCGAGGTTCTAAATAAAATTGGTAACAATATAACCCTGTCAGCTATATCAGGTACATCTCGATGGTATTTTGATTTTGCCTGTTGCAATCACATGACTTCTAATACCTCTATCTTTTCCTCTAAAACCCGTGATGAGCATGCACCTACTATTTACACTGTTAATGGATCAAATATGTTGGTCAGCCACATTAGACATGTTGATAGTTCTCATTTGTCTTTTCCTGACACATATTTGGTCCCTAATCTTACGCTTAACCTTATATCTGTTGGACAACTATGTGATATTGGACTTGACTTGTATTTTTCTTCTACTGGTTGTCATGTACAGGACTATCCTCCTTGGAACCGGCTGTAAAGTTGGACGCCTCTTTGAGCTCACTTACCTCCAAGTCCCATCCTCACCATCACCAAACCAATCATCTGCATCCATCCCAACACTCTCACCCGTGGAATTGTGACACTCTCGGTTAGGTCACACTTCATCCAACCGTCTACGTTCTCTTATGTCTAGTGGTCAGTTAAGTTTATTTTAGCATGAGTCTTTTCATTGTATTCATTGTGAACTTGCAAAACAATCAGCTTTACCTTTTAATGAGAGTCAGTCTATTTCCTTTGCACCTTTTGATTTAGTTCATTATGATGTTTGAGAGCCTTCTCCTTATGCATCAATGGGTAGTGCTCGCTATTTTGTTATATTTGTGGATGACTATTCTCGTTATACGTGGTTGTTTTTTTTATAAAAAGCAAATCTGAACTTTTTCAAATATATTCTGATTTTCTTCTATGGTTCAAACTCAATTCTCTTAGAATATCAAAGTTTTTCGTTCAGATAATGCAATGGAATATAAAGACTGTACTTTTCTAAACCTTATTCACAAAAATAACACACTCCCTCACTGCTCGTGCCCTGGAACCTCCTAACAAAATTGATGAGCCGAACACAAACATAGACATATTCTTAACATCGTTCGTTCTCTACTTATTTCTTCATCATGTCCTGAACGTTTCTGGGGTGACGCTACCTTAATCGCAGTATACACAATCAATTGTGTACCTTCTGCCACAATCCAGAATTAGTCCCCATTCGAGCACCTTTTCGGTAAACCTCATGATTACTTTGAACTCAGAATCTTTGGTTGTGCTTGTTTTGTTCTTCTCAAACCACATTAACACAAAAAACTGCAACCAAAGGCTCACCTGTGTTGTTTCATTGGATATGGTATTGAACATAAGAGGTATCGGTACTGGGATCTTATTTTTAAAACTTTTTGTATCTCTCATCATGTCATTTTTGGGGAACATCAAATGTTCTCTTCCTTACGGTCATTTGACATGCCAACCATTACTGACTTCAGATTTTTTACTGATCTATTTATTGAGTTATTTCTTGAGAATCCAGTTTCAGGTACTGTTGAGTCCACCTCAGAATCACCAACTGATGTCACCCATTCCGTTCTGGAACCACCAGTTAATCTTACCTCTCTAGACCTAGTTCCAGCTCTAGAACCATCAACTGACTTCACCCCTCCGACTCAATAGGTCGTGCCCGAGGATATTCCTATGTCTGATGACTCTGCACTGACTCCCTTTGAGATCCATCCTCCAGATCACTCCCGCAGATCTACTAGGGTAACTCATTGCCCTTCTTATCTTGCTGATTATCATTGTTTTTTTAACTATACTACATCTTCATGATCCTCAATCCTATAAGGAGGCTAGTATTAATCAACTTTGGCAGAAAGCAATGGATGAAAAACTTCAGACCCTATCTAAAACTCATATCTGGGATATTGTTGATCTGCCTCCTGGAAAAACTCTTATTAGGTATAAATGGGTGTTTAAGATCAAGATGTTTTATGATGGCTCTATTAAACAATATAAAACTCGACTTATTGCCAAGAAATTTGCTCAGGAATATGGCATTGACTATGAAGAAACATTTGCTCCAGTGGCGATACTCACATCTGTCTGTATACTTCTTGTCGTTTCCGCCATTCGAAGATGGACTCTGTTTCAAATGGATGTCAAAAATGAATTTCTCAATGGGGATCTTCTTGAGGAAGTCTATATGCATACCCCTCTTGGCCTTTATGCCCCTCGAAATAAAGTTTGTCGCCTTCGTCGTGCCCTGTATGGTTTGAAACAAGCTCTACGTGCTTGGTTTGCCAAATTCAGCATTACCATTCATCAGTTTAGGTTCACACTGAGTGCTCATGATTCGGATATGTTTATCTGTCGTACTACTAATCGTATTATCCTTCTTTTACTGTACGTGGATGATATGGTTATCATTGGAGATGATCTACATGGTATTTCTGAACTCAAAAAGTTTCTCAGTGGCCAATTCGAGATGAAAGATCGTGACATGCTCACCTATTTTCTTGGTCTTGAAGTCTCATATAGTTCTGATGGATATTTTCTCTATCAGGCTAAATATGCCTCGGATCTTCTTTCCAAGGCTGGGATCACTGATTCAACCACTGCCACTACTCCTCTTGAGCCAAATGTCAAACTTACCCCACTCGATGGTTCACCTCTTTAGGAAGCCACTCTATATCGGCAACTAGTTGGAAGTCTTGTATATTTTATTGTCACTCGCCTTGACATTGTCTATGCCGTTCATCAGGTTAGTTAGTTTTTGTCTGCTCCTCGGACCACCCATTACTCAACTATTCATCCCATTCTTCGGTATGTCAAGGGAACTTTATTTCATGGACTTCATTTCTTAACTCAATCTGTTCTTGTCTTACAAGCTTATTCTGATGCCGATTGGGCGAGAGACTCCACCGACAGACGTTCAACCACTGGTTACTGTTTCTTTTTGGGCAATTTTCTTATTTCCTAGCGTAGTAAGAAACAAACTATGGTTGCTCGCTCCAGTACTGAAGCTGAATATCGTGCCATGACTGATGTCACTCACGAACTTCTTTGACTTTAATGCCTACTCGCTGACAAAATGAGTGTTATTCAGATTGCTCACAATGATGTCTTCCATGAGCATACAAAACATATCGAGACTGATTGTCACTTCATCCGCCATCATATTCTTCAGAATACGGTTCGCTTACAATCCATCAGTTCAGCTGATTAGACAACAGACATTTTTACTACGGCTCATCCACCCAGACGCTTTCACTCTCTAGTTTCCAAACTCAAGTTCACTTCCCACTTACCGCCTTTACTTTGAGGGAGGATGTTAATGTATTATATGGGTTTGGCCCACTTAGCCCACTTAGCCTATTAGGACAAAACCCTAACCCTCACTCCCCTATAAATATGTGTATATATCGTTGTATACTGTAACTCTTTCTCACATATCAATATATGATTCATTCTCCTAGTTCTCAATCATCTTAACACTATAAATTTTGAAGAAAACAAATGCTAATTTATGTTTTCTTGTCTGAATGTGAATCAGTAAATCTGATCCTAAATTTTCCTTCGATTTCACCAAATGCGTCTAAAAAACCCATTTTCTTTGATTATTTTCCTTGTAAAAATAAAATTTTTAGAACACTGCCTGACGACGGATGAAGCCCCACCTCCTTGATTCCTCCCTCGATTTCCTCTGTTCCAATGGTGGCCTTTTGGCATGGATGAACTCTGTGACCCATGATATTCCTCACCAGAGCAATAGATTGTCTTAGAAATCAGAGCATGGAAATATGAGAGGAAAAGAGGGGGGAAGGAACAATGACCATTGAAATATGAGAGGAAGAGAAAGAAGAGCGGAACAACAGCCAGATTTCGAGGTTTAGGAATGAATGTTTATAATTGTGAGAGGTAATCATTAGGGCTTGTATCGCGAGATCGAGATTGAGAGAGAGAGAGAGAGAGAGGGGCTTGATTTCGAGATTGAGAGAGAAAGGAAAGTGAATTTATTCTCTTAAAAATTGCTTGAACTATTGAGGTTCAATTAATAAGTTTAAGGGTAAAAATTAGAATTTATAATTGAAGTACATTTCAATAAGAACTTAATTGATTATCTTGAAATTAATTAACATTAGGTTGGAGTTCAAGTATAATTATTATTTCATCACCTTTACACCGTCCTTACCTCATCTATGACATCATCCATGACATCATGTGTGATTACTATTACATCATCCATTTATTTTGAAAATAATTTCAGTCATTAAGAAAGATTTTAAGAGATTTTTAAAGAAGGAAAAATTGACCAGTCAAAAAATTATAGATCTGAGGAGTAATTAAGGAATTATAGAGTAACACAACAAAAACTAATCCCAAGTCACCACGTGGCAGCCAGAGCAGACCACAGGGTACGACCCTACCTTAGGACCGTTCCTTGTGGCGTGGCCCAGTCCCCTGGCAGGGTTATAAATAGCCCCCACTTCCATGAAAAAAGATAGGCTTTGTGTTGCGGCTGAAAGAAAAGATTGAATTGCAGCTAAAAGGGAGTGAGTTGCAGGAGGAAGTGAGAAAGAGATAATCATGGTTGGATAGAGTTAAGAATGGAATAAATAGAGGGGGATCACAATCAGATAGGCTAAAAAATAGACTGAAGTAAGGAGATCATGGCCTGATAAAAAGATGAGAGGAACGGTGTGGAACATGCACGATTAAGAGAGATAGGATTAAGGGTGTAAATGAGTCGGTTGGATTGGAGTTGAAGAATTTCAGTCAACCGACCTGAATACAAATTCTGGAAGTTCCCCCGATTGAAGCCAACCGTGCGGCCTTATTACCTCGATTTAATTTGAGGTTGGTCGGGTCAGTCGGTTGTTAGATAACAAGAATTAACAATCAAAGATAAAATACTAAAAATTTGTAGATCTGAACATTTTTGTAAATCTTTGATGGAGATGGTGAGAACAAGGAGACGGAGAACAAGGCATTGACAGTGACGAAAAAAGTTACGGAAATCATCCACGACGATGACTCTAGGATTGAGAGAGAGAGAGAGGGAGGAGGACGAGGAGAACGGTGTTAAGGTTGGAATGTGGAAATGGAATGATCTGAATTTAATTAGGGTTATATTTATATATGGGGTTTTTTCGTGATACATTGTGTTTTAGGGGGTATTTAGTAAATATATATTATTAGGGTTTAGGGTCCGAGAGGGTTTGGGCGCATTGGGTATGGGTAGATGGGTACTTGAGCTGAAGTGTTTCTAGGTTCGAACGGGTCGGGTTTGGGTGGAAAGAAAAAAAAAACTATTCATAACCAACTAACCCACCATCAGGTCGGGTTTTTGGGTAACATTTAATTGGATATGGAGAAGATATTTGTGTTTTTTAGAGGAGGAAATTGACAGAGACGGTTAGAGGCGACTAAACTTACTTAAACTAACTCTAATTTTCCTAATATGCATAAGTAGGGTAATTTAACGATCCAAAATATAAATTCGTTTATCTTTTGATCACACGACTCTTTTTATATGTGAATTAACATATTTTATTTATATATATATATATATAAAGAAAGAGAGAGTGTCACAACCCATCTCGGACACTCGTCATGCGGGGTCGGCGTGACGACAACACAACAACACACTGAACGCCAAACCAACTAGGAAGTGACAAAGGACAAATACCAAATGAATATATACAACCACAAATGTCACCAGATACAACCTCTCTATTTAAGGACACACCCGTCCCTGGAAATAATATTAACACAAAAATATAAACAACCAAGAACCTCTCAACATGTTCGCCTCAGACAGCTCCTCCCAAAGTTTACTCCTACGCTATACCAACACCGGACTCTACCTAATGCCAGTAGGGGACCGACTTCTATGCTGTTGTACCTACGAGTGTACTGCCTTCTTAGTAAAAATATTTTAGAATCATAATAATTCATTTTACAACATCTAAATGGATCAAACTCAAGTATATAAACATCACATATCGAACAATAATATAAATATCTCATACCACAGGGAAAACTATTTTTTCCTGTCACCACAAAATCAACGTCTCTCTCTCTCTCTATATATATATATATATATCACATCCAACAAAGTGGTGAAAATCAATCAGAATATTCCAGCGGATCATATAGTGTAACGAACTCAGAGCAATAAATATAAATGCATATACCAATCCAGTATAAAATAATATATATAAAAATACTCATCTCAATCACCATATACGACAAAACACTATATACTACAAAACACCACATACGACACTGTATCACACTACATCACATTACGCCACATCACACTACACCACATCACCTCACACCTCGGCTAGCTATATGATCGTTTTAACCTAACGATCGGGAGTTACAACGGTACTATATTCTGTAGGATATGCCTTCCTAACACGATATAACAACGCTCCGCTGGACTGTGCCAGACGGGTGAAACAACGCTCAGCTGGACTAAGCCAGATGGGTGAAACAATGCTCTACTGGACTATGCCAGACGGGTGAAACAACGCTCCGCTGGACTATACCAGACGGGTGAAACACCGCTCCGTTGGACTATGCCAAGCGGGTGAATATCTATCACCAATCTCCACCTCACCTCAACAACAACAACAATAACAACTCATCTCTACCTCAACAACAACAACTCCGCCCACCATCACTGCCACCTCAACAACAACATCTCAATAGAAAACATCAACGCTCTGCCAAAGCAGATAAAAGCAATAGCATCGACACAACAATGACAACAACATTAAACTACAAATCAACAATATCAACATCTATCTCCAAAACCAATTTAATCCAAATATCATTTTTCCATCGTCTTTTAAAACCAATTAGATTTAACAAATAATTTCTTTCCATTATCTTTAAAAACTAGAGAAAAACCACATTTCCAAATCACCCAAAACTGCTTAATCTATATACGTTATAAATGCGTTTAGTTTTTAAGTAAACACATTTTCTTTCATATATTTGAAAATAGATTTGGCAAGAAGACAGTACACTCACCTCGATATCCGTTTTGCAAAACTGACATTGACCACACTCTATCTGAACGTCGGTGCCTACAAACCTAATAGTGACAGAGTTTAAATTAATATCTAATTTAAAATATCATAATCATGCAATGCAGACTCTATATTTCGAATCGTTACTATTTTATGTACCACGTAATTAAAATTAATTAATCATTACGAAATTATTACGATTTCAGGAATTGTAACACTAAATAAAATTTAATTTAACGTAAAATAATAATCGATTGAAATTTCACCTGTTTTCGAATCGTTTGGCAGCCACGAGATGGATTTTGGATTTCTCTGGGGTGGTTTCTGTAAATTCCTTTCTTTTTTTTTTCCTCTTTCTTCTGTTTGCGCTTACTGTTTCTATTTCGGTTCAATACCGCCGGCCACCCCTCTCTCTCTACTATTACCGTCCATTAGAAGCCTCCCATGCCTCGCCGTTCTCACCACCGGACCTACTCCATCCCCCACCACGGATCACCTACCACCACCGGCCGCTCCACCACCAATCGCCTCTACCCAACCGTGACGACCCACACATACACCATCGGGCCCAACTCATGTCACCACTGCCTCCGTCGTTTATTCCAGCTGATCACACACCTATACACAACTGCCCAATCAGAAGTAGAACACACGCACAGAACACCGCCACCATCGCTGATGGAGGAACATCCATACACACGACGATCGTCGCCACTACCGCCACTCACAGTCGGAAGAACTCCGACGAACAGAACCACCACCTCCAACGATCACAGTCGCTCTGACGACCCACCGAACCGACACCACGATCATCTCTCTCAATCTCACTGTCACTCATCGCCGGAGTTTGTCCAACAACACCCAACTGAACGGCAATAACACACCCCAAACAACCTCCACTCTCATTCCCACTTCATTCTCTTTCTATTCCTCACTTACCGTCGGCCCACAATTATTGATCGACTCATCACACACAACATACACAACAACACACACACCCACATACCCGTATAATCACCGGCCGAACGGAACACCCACACACACTTGGACCCGCTCACATGACGAACAGACCACACACAACCACCCAACCAACCAAAAGTAAAGCATACACACTCTCACCGGAGTGGAGGCCACATCGACAAACGGGTGACGCCCCTTCTCCGTCGCAACTCTTTTGCCGATTCTCTCTCTCTCTACTTTCTCTTCCTCTCTCTTCGGTTCTGGATCCTTCGTTAATCTATCTCTCGATTTCTCTCTCTCTATCTACATATATATATATATATATATATATATATATATATATATATATATATATATATATATAGATAGATAGATAGAGAGAGAGAGAAAGAGAGAGAGAAATCGGGAGATAGATTAACATGTATAATATGTAGTGTAATTATACTTTCCTCCCCTTCTTTTTAGTTTAGATATTGATTAAACTCATATTCTACTTTTAATGCATTTGAAAATTACAATTCGACCCTTAAAATTTTCAATCACACAATTAATATCGCAATCCATCCCGATATTTTTGAAATATTTTAAAACGCGACTAAAATTGTTCGTATACAAAAATCGAGGTCTTACAACTCTTCCCCCCCTAAAAGAAATTTCGTCCTGAAATTTTCAAATAGGAATTGAAATTTAATTCAATCATGAATACCTCCGACTTACATCACAAAATTACATTTGTCACACTTCATTCTGGACAGAGTCCCACAACCTATCGTCATCCTTAATTCGTTATCGACAATTTCTGACAAATCATTTCCATTTTCATCACGATCTTTTCATTCGCATTACCCAATATTATATCTAATATCTAGCAAACATGGTGCACTTTGGTCAGTAATGCCCAACCCAAGTAACCGATTGTTTCATACTCCTAACGTTTCCGCTACGCTACTCTGATGAAAATAAAAAAACGATATCATACCCTATATTCTTAAACTAACATGATAATCTCAAAGACTTGAGTATAATACGTTCCCAAATCGTGATACACTCATATTGATATCCTTTGCAATACCTAAATATCACCAATCCACATATCTACAACTCAAATATATCAAACAAATTATGTATAAAAATTTACTTTCATGCCTTCACATTTGATCGAGTCCTTAACATGGTCACATGCTTCAATTCCGAATTTCCGATTCCACCTACCCGACATGTTTCAATTATGTATCCACATATATGTACGAATCAAAGGACATAGGTACACCCTAATCACAAAGATTTGATGCATTCTAAGAATTTCTAACTGCTAACTATAAAATATTATATCATATATATATATACCCATTTCCAAAACAAATATGGCCATATCGACTATTTCTAAATCTTAAAAAAATTTCCGATCTCCTATCTTAGTTTAGTCTATTTAGCTGGAATCCTATATCTTTTTTATATAGCTCTTAATACGATACCACCTTGATCGATGGTCAAATATCTATTAGTGTAAACAGATTTCATTAACACTGCACCACCATCCCTCTTACCAGAGACTTTCATGATGCCACATCTCAACATATCTTCCAGCACTTGAATCGTACTTTCTGATCATCCGTTAATCCATAAATGAAACAAAATATCAACTTCCACTTGGGCACCTTAAAAAGTATAGAAAATTTAACCCCGAACGTTCAAATTACTCTCAGCTTCTGCTACTACAGTTTCCCTTATACAGTTTTCCCCATAGAAAATTATTACTTGCGATTAACTACCCGACTTTCTATATTTATAGCACGCCAATTCAAGTCATCACCCTTCATTACTGTATGAGTTTCCTTATTTTAATTTAAAAAAAAAAATTATCTTAGCCCAACTCAATTTTACCATTTACATTAAATGGGTGCATCATGCAATCGAACAATCCCATCAATATATATATACTGGGCATACTCATCAGGAAAACATTCCTCGAACTACTTTCCCCTTTCCCTTCTGGCATAGGTCAAGGCTACAATAACCTACCTAAAGGTTTCGTTACTTCTCAATCTTAACTTTACTAACAAATCACCGAACAAGAAATGTTGTGATTTTCCATTTCTATTCCAAACTACTAATAATACTCAAGCAATCTCAATAGTTTAGTATTACCGGGACATTGCATATATTGTTCTATGCACCTCTTTTAAGGTCTCTTCCGTCAATTGGCATTATTAAACCTACACATTTTATTTCAATTCCTCAAAACTTCATCATTCTCTCGGACACGCTAATCAGCCCTCCAGTCAATTCGCACTGCATTGCTACACCTCGTAGTTGGACATCCCACTTTTACATTCCTACAAAACGGTCAACTTATGTCGAACAGCGCTACCATTTGACTATCCATCCACTAAATTTACAAGAGCCTCAACTCAACCCATAAATTAATATGAACAACCAACTTACCAATTTTCAACCCGAATATTTGCTATGATTAGCCCTGTGAGCATTTTCCATTCCCTTCTTCTCAAATCTTTCCCGATTGGACATCTAACTTATGCGCTTCTACCATATGATTGAGAAATATCAATTTTACATTTACAAGCTCAATTAGCGTGGTCATTTGACCAACAGCCCAATAGAATTTCAAAGATCCCATCTTGACACATATATTCGTATGATTAACCCAATTATGCGTAACCGACTTAAAGCACAAATCCCGTCCTAAGGGAAACGTCTCTAACCGTCACAACAAATGCAATCTCTTCTAATTTCAAGAGGTTTCGAGTTCCAATCACATGTTCTTGTCCTTCTCCATATTCCGTCAACCTACCACTTCGACTCCTTTTGAATTCACTTGAATATTATTCCTCAAGAGCACTAATCCCAAAATTACCACTCACTCCAACCAGTACTTATATTTATTACATTTGGCATTATGCATATGTACAGTATTAGTATCACATTCTGGAAATATTCTACATGCTCTTCTCTACTCTTGACCGATTTACCATTTTTATCACGTCACTGTCTCTAACCTTCGATTGAAAATACCTTACTCAAAGCTCTAACACCTTATTCTGTTGCAGTCGATTTAACAATTCATCCATTCTAACCGATGAGTTTCCAACACCGGATCTTCATGGAAAAACATACCAGTCTACATAAATCATAAATTGATAGTCTCATTTATAATAACGACCCGGTTTTCTAGGGCCGTCATAAGGCTTCTTCTAATAAAGACTTCCTAACTGAAAACGAACTTACTCCAATTCCCAATATCCAACAAATTTTTCCTACACCACGGAAATTTTTTAAATTCAACTAAATGCAATCAATTCTCGGCTTAATTTAATCTACTCAATTGTTTCCTATACCATGGCGATCACCTTTAAAGTCCCAAGGTTATATTTTCAAATCTCAATTTCCCGTATTTTATCGACACGGGTATAATTAACCAACTTAACGAGCCGAATGTTCATCTCCTTATTATTATAGTACTTATTTAATAGCAATCACAATTATTAATCACGCCTACTAGCACCCCGTCAATTCTCAGAATTACATAGGGAAAATCCCTAGCTACTACACTATCCACTGTCGAACTTGTTTGAACTGATGTCCAACACCAGCGTACTGAATTGTGATATTCTTTCGTTAACACCTTTCTAACCTCCTAAACCCATTATCAGACTAACTGAGGTACTAGATACGCCTTCCCAATCATACATACTTTTATTTATCACGAATTTGACTCCACCCGCAACTCTATATTACTCATTTAAATGGATTAGATTTAAACGCTCCTACTATTCTCTCATACCCACAATCCTCGACTACTTCCTACATATTATTTTCTATCTCGTTACTATATGCCACAATTGTAACTCCGTCTATCAGTTAATCTAAAACGTACTACCAAATTAAATTCTTGTCTACTAACGTCACAGTTTTCTTTCAGATTGCCTAAAAGGCGATTTACTCCTTTTGAATATTATTTCTTATTCCGACTTAAATGTGTTCTGCCATATCATCTAGTATGTTAATAACGACGTACTAGGTGTTATCTTTGTAGTTGTTTATCTAGCTTAGCCTTCTTATCTTGTGGAAAACATCCTCTTGGCAATATCACCACGTGATCGTAACACTGCTTGCCAACACGACAACCCTCCATGTACCATGCCAATGCACCAACTACTGGAATGAAAGACCTAACACTCACACCTATCTCATGTCCCCTGCTGACTAGACGACTGGAATGTCCTCCTATCTTAGGGTCTTCTACTAACAAAATTATTGACAAGTCTACAGAATATATAACCTAGCTCTGATACCAAAATTGTCACGACCCGTCCCAGACACTCGTCCTGCAGGGCCGGCGTGACAACAACACAACAATACACGGAATGCCAAACCAACTAGGAAGCGACAAAGGACAAATACCAAATGAATATATACAACCACAAATGTCACCAGATACAACCTCTCTAGTTAGGGACACACCCGTCCCTGGAAATAATATTAACACAAAAATATAAACAACCAAGAACCTCTCAACATGTTCGCCTCAGATAGCTCCTCCTAAAGTTTACTCCCGCACTATACCAACACCGGACTCTACCTAATGCCAGTAGGGGACCGACTCCTATGCTGTTGTACCTGCGAGTGTATTGTCTTCTTAGTAAAAATATTTTACAATCATAATAATTCATTTTACAACATCTAAATGGATCAAATGCAAGTATATAAACATCACATATCGAACAATAATATAAATATCTTATACCACAAGGGAAACTCTTTTTTCCTGTCACCACAAAATCAACGTCTATATATATTACATCCCAATAAAGTGGTGAAAATCAATCAGAATATTCCAGCGGATCATATAGTGTAATGAACTTAGAGCAATAAATATAAATGCATATACCAATCCAGTATAAAATAATATATATAAAAGTACTCATCTCAATCACCATATACGACAAAACACCACATACGATACCGCATCACACCACACCACATCACGCCACATCACACTACACCACATCACCTCAGCTAGCCATGTGATTATTTTAACCTCACAATCGGGAGTTGCAACAGTACCGTATCCCATAGGATATGCCTTCCTAGTGCGATATAACAACGCTCCACTGGACTGTGCCAGACGGGTGAAATAACGCTTCGCTGGACTATGCTAGACAAGTGAAACAATGCTTTGGTGGACTATGCCAGACGGGTGAAACACCGCTCCGTTGGACTATGCCAAGCGGGTGAATATCCACCACCAATCTCTACCTCACCTCAACAACAACAATAACAATTCATCTCCACCTCAACAACAACAACTTTGCCCACCATCACTGCCACCCCAACAATAATAACTCAATAGAAAATATCAACCCTCTGTTGAAAAAGATAAAAGCAATAACATCGATACAACAATAACAACAGCATTAAACTACAAATCAATAATATCAACATCTATCTCTAAAATCAAATCAATAATCCAAATATCATTTTTCCATCGTCTTTTAAAAGCAATTAGATTTAACAAATCATTTCTTTCCATTATCTTTAAAAACTAGCGAAAAATCACATTTCTAAATCACCCAAAATCGCTTGATCCATATAAGTTATAAATGCGTTCAGTTTTTAAGTAAACACATTTTCTATCATTTATTTGAAAATAGATTTGGCAAGAAGACAATACACTCACCTCGATATCCGTTTTACAAAACTGACATTGATCACACTCTATCTGAATGCCCGTGCCTGCGAATCTAATAGTGACAAGGTTTAAATTAATATCTTATTTAAAATATCCTAATCATGCAATGCAGACCCAATATTTTGAATCGTTACTATTTTATGTACCACGTAATTAAAATTAATTAATTATTATGAAATTATTACGATTTCAGAAATTGTAACACTAAATAAAATTTAATTTAACGTAAAATAATAATCGATTGAAATTTCACCTGTTTCCGAATCGTTTGGCAGCCACGAGATGGATTTTGGATTTCCCTGGGGTGGTTTCTGTAAATTCCCCTTTTTTTTTTCCTCTTTCCTCTGTTTGCACTTACTGTTTCTGTTTCGGTTCAATACCGCTAGCCACCCCCCTCTCTCTCTCTCTACTATTACTGTCCATTAGAAGCCTCCCACGCCTCGTCGCTCTCACCGCTGGCCCTACTCCATCCCCCACCACGGATCACCAACCACCACTGGCCGCTCCACCACCAATCGCCTTTACCCAATTGACACATACACACCCAACCGTGACGACCCACACATACACCATCGGGCCCAACTCATGTCGCCACCGCCTTCGTCGTTTACCCGAGCTGATCACACACCTATACACAATTGCCCAATCAGAAACAGAACACACGCACAAAACACCGCCACCACCGTCGACGGAGGAATACCATACACACGACGATCGCCGCCACTACTGTCACTCACAGTCGGAGGAACTCCGACGAACAGAACCACCACCTCTAATGATCATAGTCGCTCCGACGACTCACTTAACCGACACCACGATCCTCTTTCTCAATCTCATTGTCACTCACCGCTGGAGTTTGTCCAGCAACACCCAATTAAACAGCAATAACACACCCCCAAACAACCTCCACTCTCATTCCTACTTCATTTTCTCTCTATTCCTTACTTACCGTCGGCCCAAAATTATTGATCGACTTACCACATACAACATACACAACAATACACACCCCCACATACCCGTATAATCACCGGCCGAATGGAACACTCACACACACTTGGACCCGCTCACCTAACAAACAGACCACACATAACCACCCAACCAACCAAAAGTAAAGCATACACACATTCACCGGAGTGACGACCACACCGATGGACGGGCGACTCCCCTTCTCCGCCGGAGCTCCTTTGCCGATTTTCTCTCTTTCTACTTTCTCTTCCTCTCTCTTTGGTTCTGGATCCTTCGTCAATCTATCTCCCGATTTCTCTCTCTCTCTCTCTCTCTCTCTATATATATATATATATATATATGATGGTTCTAGAAATCGGTCATGTGGCCATCCCTCTACCTCCGCTCATTTCTCTCTTTATATATATATAACATGTATAATATATAGTGTAATTATACTTTTCTCCCCTTCTTTTTAGTTTAGACATTAATTAAACTCATATTCTACTTTTAATGCATTTAAAAATTATAATTTAACCCTTAAAATTTGAAATCACACAATTAATATCGCAATCTACCCTGATATTTTTGAAATATTTTAAAACGCAACTAAAATTGTTCGTATACAAAAATCGGGGTCTTATAGAGAGTGCTTTACCCAGTTACCTAGGGGAACACTAGTGACATGGAAAGAAGAAGAAAAAATAGTTTTAATTTGATGAAATTGTATTATGGGTCCATATTTTTTTTTCCCAAATAAAACCCTATAATTTATTAAGCATGAAATACCCATAATACCATCGAAACTGTCTCAACAAGACAATTCAAATGACGAAAAAATCAAGGCTGTACGACATCTCACACGCCCACATGCGCGACTTGAAGTCTCTGCGGTCTAGATCCACGCACCTGCAATACTTAGTTTCTCTTCATCTGCCACGTCAGTCCTAATTGCAATGTCAGCACCTAGTCAGCACCAATTCAACATCCACGTCAATGCCACGTCACTGCCAACCCAGCGCCAAATCATCGCCATGTCACTACCACGTCATTGACACTTCAACAGTTTGATCTGGCACATCATTGGCATGTTAGCAGTTTGTCCTGCCACATCAGCGTCCACTTAATCTTCTTGCCACGTCATCGGTTTAGCCACGGTACTTTCTTTGGACCAGTTCATGCTTTTTTAAACCTATTTTTTGCAAACTTGAACCTGTTCCTAAGATTTTTGGACGTTCTGATTCTATTTCTAGCCTTTGTTTTGTGGTTTTAGGCTCTCAAAATATACTTTCTGTTATATCCGTATGGTCCCTACACTGGTTCATCCGTTTTTCATTCGGTCCTTGAAGATTCAATATCAATTCCTGAACAATTTCAATATTACAGTTTTATCTGTGATCTTCGTTTCATTAAATTCGGATAATACAATATAGTTTTCTTTATATTGTTAATTCGATTCATCACAAAGATTTGATCGGTTCAAGGGGCTCTGAATCGGTTCTTCACGAGTATAAACCGGTTCCTAGACAATTTTAACATTATGATTTTATCCATGACAACAGTTTCTCCAGGTTCAACAACGATGTCTATGGGTTCTTTGGTCATTATCAATGTCAAAGAGTGTTCGGATTCTACTTCTATTACTGTCACAATGTCTATTGAAGATTTAGCCTCATTCCTCCTTCATATCTTCTCCAAAAATGGTATTGGTACAAATCTTTTCCCTATTCTCTCACTTACTATAGGTAACTCTTCTTGGTTCTTTGATTCTGCCTGTTGTAATCACATGACATCTGATCCCAATATTTTTTCAACCAAACTATCTGTAATGAATATCCCTAGTATTCATATTGTATCGTAGATAGTTCACAAATGCCTGTTACCTACACCGATCAGGTTTCTACTTCCCATCTTTCTATTTCTGACATGTATTTGATTCAAAAATTCACCTTAAATCTCCTGTCTGTTGGGCAACTTTGTGAATTGAGATTTGAAGTTATATTTTCTAATAGTGGTTCTCGTGTGCAGGATCCTCAGACAGGAAATACTCTTGGGACTGGTCGTAAGGTTGGACACCTATTTAAACTTACCAGTTTGCACCTTCCATCTCCAACTCCACCACCACCACAACAACATGTCCCTTTATCAACCTGTGCAACCTCACCACCACCGCTAGTATCTTCTTCCTCATCCTCATCCTCATCCTTATCTCTACAACCATCAATGTTTCTTTTACTATCCCAAATTTGGCATGCTCGTTTAGGCCACATTTCATCTAACCGACTCAAATCGCTTATCTTTAACGGTCAGTTAGGTTCAGTTCAATATGAGTCCTTCAAATGTATCCATTGTCAACTTGCAAAACAACCAGCCCTACCTTTCAAAGAGAGTCAGTCTATTTCCTTTGCACCATTTGATCTAATTCATTTAGATATTTGGAGGCCTTCTCCTCATACCTCGATGGGTGGTTGTCATTACTTTGTTATCTTTATAAACGACTACTCTCGATATACATGATTGTTTCTTATGAAACATTGATTCAAACTATTCCAAATATATTCTGAGTTTTCTCCTATGGTCCAAACTCAATTTTCTAGAAATATCAAAATTTTCCACTCAGATAATGCAATGGAATATACTTAACCTGCTTCGCAAAAATAGAACGCTCCCCTATCGTTTGTGTCCTAGTACATCATAAAAAAATGGACAAGCCAAACGCAAACATAGACATATTGTTGATACAATTCGTGCTCTCTTCATTTCTTCATCATGTCCTGAGCATTTTTGGAGTGATGTTGCCTTCACAGTCGTCTACATAATAAACCGTGTCCCTTCCACTACAATCCAAAACCAGTCTCTATTTGAGCGTCTTTTCGATAAACCTCCCAATTACTCTGAACTCAGAGTCTTTAGTTGCACTTGTTTTGTTCTTCTCAAACCATATGAACACAACAAACTGGAACCAAATGCTCATTTATGTTGTTTTCTTGGATATGGCAATGAACATATAGGGTATCGATGCTGGGATCCCATTTCTAAAACTCTCGTATCTCATGACATGTCATTTTTTTGGAAACATCAAATGTTTTCTTCCTTACGGTCATTTGACATGTCAACCCTCACCAACTTCAGATTCTTTACTGATCCATCCATCGAGTTATTTCTAGATGATACAGTTCCAGGTATTATTGAGTCCACTCCAGCACCACCAGTTGAGCCTAGCCCTGGACCTTATGCTGAGTCCACCCCATAACCACAAGATGAACCCACTTCAGAACCACTAGCTGATCTCACCCTTCCAACTCCAGCGACCATGCCTGAGATTTCTCCTGTGGCTGACGATCCTGTACCGCCTTCCTCTAAGACCCACTCCCTAGATTACCCCCGCCGCTCTACCAAGGTAACTTATCCTCCACATTATCTTTCTAATTTTTATTATTTTTCGACTATACTTCATCTGCATGAGCCTCAATCCTATAAGGAGGTTAGTACTAATCCTCATTGGCAGAAAACAATGGACGAAGAACTTCAGGCTCTCGCCAAAACTCATACTTAGGATATTTTATCTGTCCCTTGGACAAACTCCTATTAGGTGCAAATGGATGTTTAAGATCAAGCCACTTTTTGATGGCTCTGTTGAATGATATAAAGCCCAACTTGTTGTCAAGGAATTTGCTCAGTAATATGACATCGATTATGAAGAGACATTTGCTCTAGTGACTGAAAATCACATGACAAAGGGAGACAAGTGTAAAAACATCATTTTACCTGCCCCAAAAAAATGAACAGTAGTTATTTTTATTTTATTATGATTATTACTATTACAATCATTATTTTTTTTTTCTATTTTTAAAAGTAAAAAGAGAGAGAGAGAGGACAAGAAGTGGGGACTGATGCAGAAAAAAAAATAGAGATGCACGTGCAAGAAGAAAAAAAATGAGTGCCATGCGTGGACAACTTTTATACATGGATAGTTGTCCACTCGGCAGCTTACCAAGCAAGCCAAGGTACACAATACGTTCCCCTTGCACCAAAAAGATGGGGGCGGAGGCTTGGCTTCCTAGTGCCATAGATTTTAAGGTTCTAGGGGGATTTTAAGGTCATGTTTGGTACATGAAATTCATCTTAGGATTGGAATGAAGTTGGGAATGACCATTCCATTCCTATGTTTGGTTGGTGGGATTGGTTTTCATTCTCATTCCTAAGTAATGACTAATCCCACAATTTATAGGATTAATCAATCTCAAATGAAATTAAATATAAGGTAATCCTGGGATTACCTAATCCCAAATGAAATGAGATATTAGGTAAGAAGAAGGGTCTATACTTCTGTTTTCATATTTTTCACAAAAGAAAATAAAATTCTGAGAACAGAAACAAAAATATGGTGGTGTTGCTTTCATATTTCTATTCCTAAAAAACATGGAACGGAAACAAAAATATGAGAACAAAAATAAAAACAAAAATCTAGGAACAAAAATAGAAATCTGGGAACAAAAACAAAAATAGAAATCTGGGAACAAAACAAAAACAGAAATATGGGAACAAAAACAAAAACAAAAATCTGGGAATATATTTCTATTTTTGTTGTCAGATTTCTGTTTTCGCAAGGAAAACCTAGAATATAGATATAAAATTCGGAATAAATAACTTTTCCTCTATATGTTTATTTGTATTCCCAATTTTATAAGAACAGAAACACTAAACAAGTAAGGCATAAGTGGGGTTTGATATTTCTATTTTAAGTCTGTTAACAAAATGATTGGAACATAATCAATAAAATAAGAAAAAATTTATTATGTTCTGTTCTCAGATTTTTACAACAAAATCATGGAATTAGAACATAAGCAAATTTTTTTTTTTTTTTTTTTTTTTCAGTTATAAGTTTTTTTGGAAACAAAAAAAAAGGAAATAGAAACCCTAAAGTACTTCCAAACCCTTTAGTTTGTCGGGTTAAAGGATAACCTAGGTGACATTTGTTTAGTGTCTTTGAATAATTCTGTTATGTTCCCAAAATTTTGTTCTAAAATTTCTAAATATTTAAGAATATTGTTTCATTTTTATTTATCGGTTATTCTAATACCATGTTTAATGTATTTTGTAACCAAACATAGGAATGATAATGATTATTCCAATACCATGTTTAATCTTGTTTGTCATAGGAATGGTAATGGTCATTTTATTCCAATACTACACTCATTCATTCCATTTCAGCGTACCAAATGTAGCGTAAGGATTTTTAATATCCTATCTTTCCCTATAAATAGGGCATTTTTTTAATTTTTTTTAGAGAGAAAAAAAAATTGTGATGAAAACTCACTCTTGAAGGCAAAAAAATGATTTAATTCATTTTTCTTGGAACAAAAAAATCAGAGAACAATTGAGAAGATATTTACTATGAAATAAAAGTGTTATTTTTTCCTTCCTAGATCTTGAAGATCGAAAAAAGGTGTATTGTTTTTTTTTTATTATTATTATTTATTTTTATTTTCAAATCATTAGTTTCATTTCTGCTCTAACACTCTCTTTTCACCTCAACGGCTTTTTATTCGACCATTCTCTTTTGCATATTTTCCTTGCAAAGATGGCCATAACATTTAAATAAAAAGGCCTTTGCTAGGCCGCCAATTTTTATGTTATACTCAAAGGACTGTGATTTGCAATGAAAATGTGATGTTATTGCCAAAATCTTATCCCTTTCAAAGAATACAAAGATGGTCTTTCTTTTTTTATTTTTTGAATTTATTATTATTATGAATTGGTTATTCTAAAAAATAAGTTAATATTATTCTTGTCTTAAAATATGTTACGTAAAATTCTTTAAAAAATATTTCATTAAAAAGATTAATTTCAACATTATTTTTGACGTATTTATAAATTAGCAAGTTATGGGAGAGATCTCAATACTATCACGATTCCGCAAATAGAGTGAAATTTTAACATGGTAGGTCTAGGAGACCACTTCCCTAAACATGGTTTTCTACAAATTTAGCAAACAATAATAATAATTATTATCTATACATTGTTTCATATTTTAATTTAATGAGATATCATAGAAATGTAGATGAAAACTCCTTATTCTCAAAAATAAATAAAATATTTACAATTCATATTATTTAGATTTTTTTATCTCATTTTTCTAAAAAGGGTTTTTCACTTAATGGGACATGCTTAAAAAAATATTCAAATATCATTTAATTTAGAAATTGTACCTTTTTATTAAAAAAATTGTCAAAGAAAAAAAACAAAATCTTTCCAAAATTGTATTCAGTACATTTTTATCAGTTCATTTAGTGCAATAAGCATCTCATATAGTGACCAATATGTCACCTAGGAGTTACATTTTTATCTAATAAAGACAAAACAAAATCTTGCCAAAAATAATCAATCCTTTCCTTTGTAGTATATAAATTTATCTATAAGTATAATCATCTCACATAATGACTGATGTTGCCAAAAATCCCTAATACGTGCGAAGGATCAACCATGTGCCAAAGATCTTCACAACATTCTACTATAACCTGCAAAACCGATTAGCTCAAAAGAACACCGGTGTGATGTTGGCCAAAAAACCTCTGGCGTGAGAATAAATTAGTCTACTTTTGTGTGAGAGATCAAGTACTTAACAGTTAAAATAATATGTTGATACCTTCAATTAGCCTTCCACTGTGGGCTCTTATTTACCCTTAACTGGGCCTCTTTATAGGGCCTTCTTCTATTCATGTATCAGGTTGCTTATTATGAGCTGACCTCATTCCCGGTGTGCTGGTGTGTTCAGCATAGAATGACCACCAGGTTACTACTTCTGGGTCGGATTATTAACCCGACCCAACCTATCAAGGCTTTCAAGCTTCTATTAATCGTGGGCGGGAGTTTTTCCATATCATTTTCCCTCCTGACTTTTGTGACAATTCAAAGAAGAAATACGAAAGATCACTTCTCTATTCGTGTAAGTTCTTGTCTTCATTTAATCTCCTGATTGTGTAGTTGTTTGCATTCGATTTTTGATTTTCGTTATTCTGTTTGAGATAACATTGAGTCCATCAAACAGTACAACAGAGGTTGGTTCGTCGTCGACTCTTCTTTCAGAGCAGACGACATCTCTCAAAGCTCGTCCGTCCACCGATTCCCCAGTTAACTGGGGAGATCATGGTGCTAGTTTCTTTAGGGTAGAATGGATTGAGTCATTTCGAGAAAAATACAATATCCGTTCATCGATTTCAATTAGGGTTCCATCCAAGGACGAACGTCCCTATAGCGCCAAAGAGGATTAGATATGTCTCTTTGTGTGGATGTTCAAATATGGCCTTAGGATTTCTCTTACCCATTTTCTTCGCAACCTCTTTCATTAATTAGAGATCACTCTAGCCCAATTAACACCCAACAGATTCCATCAGATCATGGGGGCTTTAGCCCTTTCTCGGGTGAACAATGTTCCCCTTACTGTAGGAATGATTAGGAGTGTCTATTCCCTCTAATTTCTTTACGATATTGGGAGATTCTATTACTCATCCATCAATAAGTGCTCCTTCCTTACCGACCTTCTTGTTGTGGTAAAATAAGGTTGGCAGATGAGAGTTCTCTTCTGGTGAGATAGAGCAACCTCCAATCGTAGTGAAACATTTTAACTTCCCAAGTAATTTTAATTTCCTTTTGTCTTTTGCAATCTAAATTTGTGAGTTTAGTGTTAGTAATGTCCTTATATTTTTTTGGGTCATCTTGTGCAGGTGAAAGTGGCTGCAAGAGTCTTCGCTTTACACCTTAGGCGGAAGATGAACTAAAGAAACTTCTCGTCCCAAAGAAGAAGTCTTGCAAAGTCCTTCCATTCGACCTATTTGTACAGCCAAAGATGGATACATTAGGAGTTAGCCGTCTACATGATTTAGCCTTGGAGAAAAGGAAAAGATTATCCATGAATACTTCTCATCTATGTAGGTAACCAGCCCCTCAACCAACTACTTATCCTGTAGCAGCTCGTCCGACAGCTCCTCGATCCCGGGCAACACGGCTCATCATTTCCTCCTCATCAGATTCTGACGACTCTTAACTGCTGAGCAGGTGTTGTCGTGGGGTGGTTTTTGTATTGGTCCCCAGCACTCAATTTCCAATTCCTACCAAAATTTGGGGGCTGGAACTTGTCACCCTTGTAGCTGGGACCCCCATAATTTGTGCCCTAGATCCTGCCACAACTAGCATTTGTTTCTATCCTCCTACTTTCATGGCGTCTAGCCAGGGAATGTTTGCTTTTCCGAGCAGTCGACACATATCTCGTAAGTAGATATATCATCTGAAGAAGGTAGGCCCTTCAATCCCAAATCACCAGAAGATCTTTGATAATTCTATCTGGACTTTGTTTGAGCAGTCTTGGGACAAGAGTAGGGCCAAGATTAAAAATCATAGTCGTGCAGAGCTTTTTCAAAACCTTATTTGTACACTTATCCTAGTAATTTTATTTTTCTTCAATTTGTTTGGATTTTTTGAAGTTGGTCTAAAGATTTTTTATACTGTTTTTTCAAAGCATCCACTTTTTTTCTATGTTGGCAGGGAGTTATAATGACATGGTTGAGTTGGATACTCAGCTTATGTACCAGTTGACAGAGTCTAGCCGTCTGGAGGAAGGCCTTCGTGTTCTTTAAGAGTAAAAGGTTTCTCTTAAGACTGATCTGGTCGTAGCAAAGTTGTCCAAGAAAAAGTTTGAAGCTGGCATGCATGCTGCCAACGCTCAATGCGAAGTTCTACAGAAGAGCAACCAGTTTTTAATCACGTAAAACAACAGGTTCCTTGCTGAGATCTCTTTGCTAAGGGGAGAGCTCAACTCAGCACAGTTTGAGGTGAATTCACTGAAGACTGATCTCCAAGCGAAAGATGTTGTCCTCCAGGCCAATGATGATGCCCTCTAGTGCTTGAAGAATGAAAAGAGCCAGTTTCTACTAAGCTGGACAATGAGAAGCTCAGGATTGTTGGATTGAAGAGGAGGTTTTCCAACCAGAAGAAGGTGGTGGAAAAGCTCACTGTAGAGATGGAGCAGAGGGCGAATGAGAGTGAAGAAAAGATTGATAAGATTTGGGAGTAATTTGACACCACGAAAGAGAGCATACAGTTGGTCGACTATCGACATTGCCAAGGTTTGATGGTGAGAGATTATCCAGAACTCAACCTTTCCTTTTTGGAGAAAGAGCGAGAGGGTGAGGCGAAAGAGAAGGACAGTGCCGTTGCCGAGGGTGAGGTATCGTTTGCTGAGCTGTAATCCCTCCCCTAGAGATCTCTACGTCTACTACTGAGGTGTCTATTACTAACTTAGTCCTAAGCCTCTTTAATCAGCTTGTTATCGGTATAGTTCTTTCTCCAATGTATTAAGCTTCAGTTCAGCCTGTGGCAGAACAAGTTCAAGATCTTCCCAATGATCCTGTATCTGTTCTTACTGGACTTCAAATTGCAGCTGGTGGAGAAATATTACGTCGTCACTTTCACCGCAAGTGTAAGGGTCAAGTTTTAGTATAGATGGAAATGAGTAGGGGTTGTCATATATACAGGGATTGGTTGAGATTATAATCGAGTACCGCGATTATCATAACCTAACTTTATCTAGGCGATAAAAATGAAATTTATAATTAATTAATACTAATACTAAGTTAATTACTCTAACTATACTAATATTATATTGAGATGTTTAGGGAAAATATTGCCTAGGGATTAACTTCGTTTACAAAAATGTGTTTGGTCTAGTTTAGTTTACAATAACGGTGTTCAACCTATCCGACAATCTCTGTATCGTAAACTCCCTCACCACCTTTCCCGAGTGTAAGATGAGTGAATATGCAAATTCGCATCAATGAAGAAATCACTCTCAACGTCTTAACAACATTAGGTCACATGAGTCTTGCCCCAACGTCATTGATTGCATACTTTCTAACTCCCTCCCGGGTTATTAAATCGTCGCGTTGTGTTTACCCTAATCCGAATTCGAGGTTACCTTTCCTGGGTGTCAAACCCCGTATTCTCTAATTATCAAAACAAGCATAATATCATAGAATAACGGTAAACACAATCGAAATAGTGAAGAACAACCATTAACGAAACACAAACTCAAATAAACAACGATTTCATAAAATATATTAATCCCTAAACAAAATCCGTTTAGCTTATGACCATAACTGTTTTTACAACAAGAATAGAGCTAAACATGATTAACAATCTAACAAAGTTAAGAAAATAAAGAGAGAAATGGAAGAACTTAGCCGTAGTCTGAAGATTTGCTGCTAAAACCGTCCAACGATTGCTTCTCCTTCTTTGCAACATGTTCTTCTCCTTCGGAATTGGTTGAGCATACCCCAAAATACCTCAAAATATTAGGAACCCTAAAGGGTCTCCTATGGCCAGAGGGTAGAGAAGGAGAGAGGAGATAGGCTTAAATAGGGAGCAAAATATCTAACAGCTGTGCAGAGTGACCACCGTGGCGATGGGTATGTCGGTTAAGCCATGTCCTCGGCAGTGGAATCAGGAACCTTGCTGTTGTTATACCGCCTCGACGGTGGGCTTCCAGCAGGTTTAGGCCCTCTCTGCATATTCACCGCCGCGATAGTGGTCTGGACGCCGCGGTGGTGGGCTGGTTTTCAGAATTATGCCCTCATGCTTGTTTTCCCACATTTTTTCCACCATTCTTGATCTAATTTGATCGTTTATGATCCGTTTGCACACCTTTTCACCCCACACACCTGATTTATACAAAAATACATAAAAACGTATTAAAACGTAATAAACTTACTTGAACACTAACAAGTTCGGTTCGGAAATAGATAGGTAGATCACACCTAGATCACACTTATCAAAATACCCCCAAACTCGTAATTTTGTTAGTCCTCGAGCAAAACACCCACACAATTCAAGAAAATATAAAAAACTGATTACGAAATTAAAAACGAAAAACAAAAAATATTAAGAACAATAATGTGCAAGTTTTTAGTATCATTTTCCGACCAAATGATTTTTCCTTCATCGGCCCCCAATCCTATCAAGTTCAAGAATAAATCACACCATGTGGTATTCTAGAATTTTAACATTCGATGATAGTAAGCGACATTCTAGATCCTATTAAAGTGTGTGTGATAAAACTCAAATATATAACTATCCATTGATTAGATGGGATTATCCCTCAATAAAGTTCATGACTAAAACCTTTTAGGTATGGGGAATCCATAAGCCTGACCTCGCTTCTATTCTCCACTAATGTAGGCTCAGAATAATACAAAAAGATCATTAGGACTTGGTTCGATTTTGGAGACAACCCTTAACATATATTTAAGACCGACGTACTTACTTGTCAAAAGAAACGGAAATTGTACTATATGTATATAGTTTTTTTTTTCAAACATACCACACCCCCAAACTTATTTGATTATTAGAATTTCACGGGTGTGGTTTAAACGAAAGAAAAACGATAAGTGAGTACTCGAATACCGAACCAATTAAAAGTTCGCTCTAAACTCAACCGCTCACTTCAAGTAGCATTTGCAACTGCTAACTTGATTCACTCAAATTGTGCCTTTGGCTTAGCGATACAGGTTTGGAGAAAGTTAAATCGTCCAGGGTATTTGTTTAAGTGTTCAAAATTGAAACAGTTTTTTCTATTTTATTTAAGGCTTCGATAGGGTAACAAGGAATAAAAATTTTACAAGGTAGGCTTCAAAGGCTCAAGTGATCAAATGAATGCCTAAATCATATCTCTTGAACTACCTCGCCTAAGATTTCGCCTCGAATTTTCCCCAAATCAAGTTCTAAAATCCTTATTGTCATGAATTTGGTTGACAGATAATTGTTTTCAAATCAAATAGACAATTATATATTGAGTTTACGTGCTCGTGCATTTAGGATATACAATAACTTTTACTAAAACGATACGTCAAGCACACAGAACACACATGAATGAGCCTTAAGCTCGACCTCAATAAACAATCAGGGGACAGACTCATCATCAGGTAATGGCCTTGATGAAGTCAAAACTTAGCACAAAATAACAACTAACCTAATCACACATGCATAGAATAAAAACAAAACAATATAAACTAACAATACTAAAATACTACACAATACTTCTGAACTTAAAACAAGCAATGCCCAAAATGACCCATCAGCGATCCCAATGACAGCATATAGCATGATAATAAAGACGGGAGTTTAGAACACCTACCTGGGAGACGATAGAATCTCGCCTTCGAATCAAGTTAACTGTGACGGATTTAACTTATTTTTGACCTTTGGTTGCTTCCCAAGAAGCTCTTGATTTATGGTCGTCATCCTGACACGCCGAAGTGCTTGTTGAAGAGTAGCTTCCGCTCATAGTAAGTGTCAAACAACACTACGTACGGGTCTTGATTTGGAATGACCTCAAGACTGGTGAGATTTGGCTCTGATCGGCTCAAGCTTTCAACAAGATATTCTACTGACTTATGTAATTGGTGGGCATGAAATGACGTTGCTAATGGCAAAGAAGGATAAGTGAGCCATATCGAATCCTCATAAATATGAGTGTTTGATATCAGTGGTAGAATCTCTATTAGGATCTCCAAGTGTGACGAATCACAATCATTGATCTAGTCTCGGGTTCTTGTTTTATCGGATAATCAAAGTTGAACTCTCCCAAGCTTCTCCCGTTCGTATCTGGTTCCTCATGGTGGCTTTCACTGAATGTGTATTGTATATCTCCTAGTGCCACCACGTTTGACTCGGCCTCAATCAAACAGATAAGATGACTGATTTGTTTCTGAAGAGATATTACAATCATATCAATGTCGGCGTAGATCGACTCAATAAAATCAAGACAATCTTCTTGCTTGTTGATCCAGTCATTTGTTTCCCTCAAGACTCTCTGAGTTTCCCCCATAATAGTAGCGAAGATTTCTTCTAGATTGGGGGAAGACTCCTCATATTTCCTTGGTGTGTCAATCCATGGTGCTATAGTCGTGAAAGTATTTGCCAAGCTTTGATAACTTGGTGAATAATTCAAATACTGAAAATCAAACTTGGCCATGTATTCCAACAACCAATAGGCTTCATTCGCATATAACTGGTCGAAAAAAGTGGTACCGTTTCCTCTTTCAACCCACATTCTGGTTGCGGCCTATAACCAGTCAAGGAAAATCAGCAGTTGATATTCCCTTGGGAAACCAAGATTTGGATACCGGAATAGCAATTCCTTGTATCGATCCCATCCACTATAAAAAAACTCAGAATCTCGTTAAAAGAAATGCAAGAGTACCTATTGATCTAACATCTTCAAGCACCCTGTGGAAAAACAAACAAACCTACAAACGAAAAATTATAAACAAAAGAAATGCCCAAATTAAAATCAAGTTATTTACTCACAATATCGACAATAATCTAAAACACAATCCCCGACAATAGCACCAAAAACTAGGTGATGGAATATTACATCGCCACTTTCAACGCAAGTATACGGGTCAAGTTTTAGTATAGATAGAAATGAGTAGGGGTTGTCATATCCACAGGGATTAGTTGAGATTATAATCGAGTACCGCGATTATCATAACCTAACTTTATCTAGACGATAAAAATAAAGTTTATAATTAATTAATACTAATACTAAGTTAATTAATCTAAATATACTAATATTATATTGAGATGTTTAGGGAAAAGATTTCCTAGGGATTAACGTCATTTACAAAAATAGTTTGGTCTAGTAGTTTACAATAACGACATTCAACCTATCTGACAATCTCTGTATCATAAACTCACTTGCCACCTCTCCCGAGTGTAAGACGAGTGAATATGCGACTTCGCGTCAACAAAGAAATCCCCCTCAAAATCTTAACGACATTAGGTCACATGAGTCTTACCCCAACGTCATTGATTGCACACTTTCTAACTCCCTCCCAGGTTATTAAATCGTCACGTTGTGTTTACCTTAGTCTGAATTTGGGGTTACCTCTCCCGAGTATCAAATCCCATATTCTCTAATTATCTAAACAAGTATAATATGAAAGAATAATGGTAAACACAATCGAAATAGCGAAGAACAATCATTAACGAAACATAAACTCAAACAAACAACAATTTCATAAAATACTTAGCTGTAGTCCGAAGATTTGCTGCTAAAATCATCCAACGATCGCTTCTTCTTCTTTGCCACATGTTCTTCTCCTTTGGAATTGGTTGAGCACACCCCAAAATACTCTTAAAATAATAGGAACCCTAAGGGGTCTCCTATGACCGAGGGGTAGAGAAGGAGAGATGAGAGAGGCATAAATAGAGACCAAAATATCTAAAAAAAAATATCTAACAGCTATGCAGAGTGACCTCCGCGGCCGTGGGTATGTCGGTTAAGCCACGACCTTAGCGGTGGACTCGGCGGTGGAATCAGGAATCTTGTTGTTGTTTCACCGCCTCGGCAGTGAAGTCACAGTCTCAGCGGTGGGCTTCTAGCAGTTTTAGGCCCTCTTTGTATATTCATTGCCGTGACGGTGGTCTGGATGCTGCGGCGGTGGGCTGATTTTCAGAATTATGCCCCCATGCTTGTTTTTCCACCGTTCTTCCACTGTTCTTGATCCAATTTGATCGTTTATGATCCGTTTTCAAGCCTTTTCACTCCCACACACCTAATTTATACAAAAATACATAAAAACACATTAAAACGTAATAAACATACTCGAAAACTAAGAAGTTCGGTTTGAAAATAGATAGATAGATCACACCTATCAGCTGACCAACCAAACGTCGTAGACTAGAGTTTGTTGCCTTGATTTGACAATTGTCTTTTCAGTTTTTATTGCCTTCTATTTTTGTAATGATTATAATTTTGTAATTATAACCTGTATAAATAGTAGCCTCCTCCCATTAGTATTGAAAATATGCTTTCATAATTACCGTATGTATTTTATCACTTCACGTCACTTATTTGTCATAAATACACAGACTAGATGATTCATTTTCCTTTTTTCTGTCATTTTCACTCATTGGTTTGGCTATTTAATGCCAAACCATGGTTAATATTTTACACAACTAGTACTTGCTTTTTAAGATTTCAAAGAAAACTCTTTCTTTATCTTTTTCCCTTTACTTAACCCTGTTCTTGCCGAAATTATGTCAACACCTTCTTCATCTTCCTCTTTCGAAGCTATCCAAAACGAAAAGCAAAAAGAAGTTAAGATGGGCCAGCGCTTTCGCGAGTATATGATGATGGCGAAGACCTCCTCAGAAGAACATCCTTGCCTACGTGCCCAAGAAGACGCTTGTGCCGTCTTCTACTCTATGGAGGCTGCACATTTTTCATGTAGTTTCTTAGCTCCAAGGGCTTAGAGAGCACTTGAGGTGGCGGATACAGAAAATTGCAAGCTTATGGGCCACGTGCATCTACATAAGTAATATGTCAATCTGATGAAGGAGAAGAGGGACAAGCTCTGAGAGAAGAACGAAGAGAAGAAAGAAAAGATCTGGGAGTTGGTTCGTGCCATTAACCAGTATAAGGAGCATGATTTCTATAGCTCCAACTCAGAATCAGTGGAACTAGGTCCTTTCCCTTCTCCTGGGTAAGATTAATATTACCCATCTCAGCCCTGATTAATGCAGAAGAAGTTTTCAAACTTCTTAATTTTTTTTTTTTTTAATTTTGTTTACGACGATGTTCATCTTCGTTTTTCATTTCTTTAAAACAAAAATGGCTTTTGGTTTCTAAGTGTCTTGTTTGTGTTTTCATTGTTGTTGTGTATATGTTTGTTGTTCTTCCATTGCTTGCCCTCCTTCATAACATGTTAGTCTATGAAACTTGTTATAAATTAATATAGGCTTTTAGCTTGAATAAACAAGAATTCTTATATATTGAACTTTATGCATAATCAGGTAAATCTTGAATGGATTTCTTTTTGAATCGTTTGCATTTCATTTAACAAGTTAATTTTAACCAACTGATGCCTCAACACTCAGAGAGTGTTTGGTGAGTTTTTAAGGGTTACTTTTGATCAGTAGATTTTTTTCTCAATTTTACACTTGATGATCTTATCTTTAAGTGTTTTTATTTGGCTGATCGACACAGTTTGTAATGTATTCTTTCACTTGGTGATTTTTTTTTTACCACGAAGCGTTTCTTGCGAAATTGATCTTCTCAACTTATTAGTTTTTTTACACTTAGTGTTTATCACTTAATGTTTCGTTGGTGAGCTGGTTTGCTCAACTCATTTTTTTACACTTAGGTTTTACTACTAAATGTTCGTTGGTGAGATGATTTGCTCAGCTCACTTTTACACTTAGTTTTCACTACTAAATGTTTTGTTGGTGAGTTGGTTTGCTCAGTTTCTTTTTCTTTTTTTTTTTTTTCTTTTTTTTTTTTTTTTTTAACTTTGGTTTTACTGCTAAATGTTCGTTGGTGAGCTGATCCGCTCAACTTACTTTTACACTTAGTTTTTACTATTAAATATTTTGTGGTAAGCTGATCTGCTTAGCTCACCTATCATTTTTGCATTTAGTTTTTTGTACTAAATGATTTGTTGGTGAGCTAATCTGTTCAGCTCATATTTTGCACTTAGTTTTCACCACTAAATATTTTGTTGGTGAGCTAATATCCTCAGCTCACTCATCACTTTCACACTTAGTTTTTAGTACTAAATGTTTCGTTGGTAAGCTGATCTCCTCAAGTTACTTGTTATTTTTACACTTAGTTTTTAGTACTAAATGTTTCGTTGGTGAGAAGATACGTTCAGCTCACCTTTTATTTTTACGCTTAGTTTTTAGTATTAAATGTTTTGTTGGTGAGATGATCTGTCCAACTTACCTTTTACACTTGGAAATTCTACTTAGTGTTTATTTGGCAAATTGATTTTGACAATTGTTTTAATCAGAGTTTGACCACATAAGCATTTACAATACTTTTAATAGATTTTAAAAAGAAGGGTTTATTTATGTACTCCATTCAATGAACGACTCACATAGAGTGAAAAAGGAAAAAAACTCCAAAGTTTTAACAAAAACATGAAATTCAAAAGGACAAAACACTTTAAATGAAATATTTTCATAAGTGTGAGATGTTCCATGATCTTAGGATTGCTACTCCATCTAAATCTTCTAGCCAGTAGGTCCCTGGCCTATTTATCTTGGTTACCCGGTAAGGTTCCTCCCAGTTAGGGGCTAGTTTTCCCAAACGTGCCTCTAGGCGATGTGGCATTACTCTTCGAAGTACAAGTTCTCCTATTGTAAAGTATCTTGGAGGTACTGCATGGTTGAACATTTTTGCCATTCTTAATTTATAGGCTACCATTCTTAATGTTGCCTTATCCCGTTTCTCCTCTAGTTGGTCAAACTCTTGGCGTATAGCTTCTTCGTTTTCCATAAGATTAACTGTGATATCGCCTTTTAAGGGTAACCCAATCTCTACTAGAATTACAACTTCAGTTCCATACGTCATAGAGTATGGCGTTTCCCTTGTGGTGATTCTTTGCATTGTTTGGTAGGACCACAAGATTCTTGGCAGTTCTTCTACCTATTTGCCTTTAGTATCATTCAGTTGTTTTGTGAGTTCCTTCTTAAATGAACTATTTGTTACATCTAGCTTGTCTATTGGCTTGAGGGAATGTAGTCTTGATGTTCGGTGCTAAATATTCAGTTCATCGTACATACATGCAACTTTGCCACCAGTGAATGGGGTTCCATTGTTTGATATCACTATCACCGGAATGCCAAAATGACATATTCTATTTTTCCAAATAAAAATTTTTACTTCGTTTTCTCCATTTTCACAAATCTTTCAGCTTCTACCCACTTTCCCATAGAGTAAAAGGCCATGGACGGAGTTTCGGTGTTTACTCTTGAGTTAGAACTTTGATGTCATTTGAGAACCGCTGACATTTGTTGTATTTTTTGACGTATTTTTGCGCATCGTTGGCCAATAATAACCAATTGTCAGTGTCTTATGTGCCAAGGTTCTTCTTCCTTGATGATTTTCACAAACTCCCTCATGGATCTCTTGTAGGACATAGGTGGCTTCTTTTGGTCCTAAACAAAGCAATAGAGGTTAAGTAAAGGACCTCCTATACAGTTTTTCATTAGTCATAACATACCTTGACACTTTGTACAGGATCTTTTGAGCTGACTCATTGTCATTTGGTAGTGTTAAAGAAATTCCCCAATCTTCTTCCAGGTCCAGTTCATCTATGCATGCGTAAAGGTTGGCTGGTGCAGCTATAGAGGGTTGTTCAAGGAACTCCACCATTTCGAATCGCTAGTTTGGTCCAAAAGAAGATGCCAAAACGGAGAGCGCATCGGCCTTCTCATTTTTAGCTCTTGGAATGGTTTCAAATTTGCAATTTCAGTGTGTTGTGGTTTGCTCTTTTACCTTTTCTACTTAAAGGCGTGACCTTTCTTCATTCACCGAATGTACTCTGTTTATCTGGTTCACTTCCAGATTCGAGTCTTATCTTATTTCCATATTCTGAGCTTCTAATTCTTTAGCGAAGGTTAGCTCAAGGATTACTGATTCATATTGTGTCTCGTTGTTGGAAGTTCGAAATCTAAGCTGTATAGCTCTTTCAAGCTGATCTCCCTCGGGTGTTTCTAAGACTATGCCTATACCATACCCTTTCACATTCAAGGTACCGTCAAACTATTACTTCCACAGTGCAGTCGACTGATCAAAGCATTCTCCATCTTCAATCACCACTTCTCTTGGAGGAGTTAACTCAGTAATGAAGTCTGTCAGAGCTTGTCCTTTGATTGCAGTTCTGGGCTTGTATTTGATGAAGAACTCACCAACTTCTACTGCCTACTTCATGAGACGTCCTGAGGCCTCTAGTCTGTGTATCACTACTTTGAGGGGGTACGAGGTTAGTAGGTTGATTACGTGTGCTTGAAAGTATGGCCTTAGCTTCCGAGCTGAAGTTACCAAATTTAGAGCGGGCTTTTCTAGTTCAGTATAGCGAGTGTCAGTTGGAACCAGTGATTTACTTATGTAAAACATCGAACTTTTCCCTCCTAGATATTCTTTTACCAATGCAGCACTAACTCCAACTGTAGTCACCGCCAAATACAAATGAAGCTCATCTCTATAGGTTACCTTGGGCAATGTTTTAACTGATCTCAGGTAATCTTTTATGGAGTGTAAAGCTCGTTCGCTATCCTCGTCCTACTGAACGTTCTTACTCCCTCTCCAAATCTTAAAGAAATGAGCACATCTATATGTGAATTTGGAGATGAACTTGTTTAGAGCTGCCAACCTTCCCCATCAAAACTTGAACTTCCCTTATGGTTGTGGGGGACTTCATGTTTCAGACGATTTCTATCTGTTCTCAGTCCACCATGATCCCCAAGAAGTTTACCACGAAGCCCAAGAACTTACCAGATATTATACCGAAAGTGCATTTTTTTAGATTCAACTTCATAATAAACTTTCGTAGTATCGCAAAAACTTCTTTTAGATGGCCCAAGTGATCCTCCTTATTCGAACTTTTGACCTGCATATTATCTATATAGACCTCTATGGTTGTTCCAACTTTCTCTTGGAATATGCGGTTCACCAATCGTTGATAAGTTGCCCCTACATTTCTCAAACCAAAGGGCATTACTCTGTAACCATACATGCTTCTTGGAGTGATGAATGCCATTCCTTCTTCGTCCTGCTTGTCCATCTGGATTTGAATAGGCATCTATCATGGTTAGCAATTCATGCCTTGTTTTTGCATCTACCATTTGATCTATCATTGGCATTGGGTAGCAGTCTTTTGGGAATACTTGGTTGAGGTCGATGAAGTCTATGCACATTCTCCACTTTCCATTCTTCTTTTTGACAATCACAGGGTTGGCTAACCATTTCGGGAATATCATCTCCCTTATGTTTCCTATTCCGAGCAATCTCTATTCCTCGGATTCAATCACTTATTTCTTATCTAGGCTGAATTTCATTTCTTTTTACCTTATCGGTAGGTATGACCTGGAGTTGTCAAGTACCTGGATTGGCAAATTAGGGTTGATCCCTTTCATGTCTTCTAAAGCCCAAACAAACACATTTAGGTTTTTTTCCAGTAACCTCTTGATTTTTTCTTCCTCGGTTTGGGTTTAGAGATGTGCCTATCATCAGTTTCTTTGTTCCTTCCTCGAAGGTTATCTCTCGTACTTGCCCATCAAGTTGTAGAACACTAGGGTGCTCTCTGAAGTTGTCTATCTCCTGAGCTGAATTGTTTGATAGAGCATCTTCCTGCTCTAACTTTAATTTTTATTGGGTCTTCTTCCTCCCCCATCATAGTTATTTCAAAGCACTACGTGGATGCCACCTGGTCTTCATATATAACCGTTACTGCGCCATCTTTTTTCATACTTGATGCATTGGTGGAACTTAGATGCCACGACTTTCATTGCCTGCAGCCATGATCATCACAATATTGCGTTATATGGGGATGTGGAGTCCATTACCATGAACATTGTGGCCTTGGTGTATCTATTCTCTTCCTTACTTATCGTAACTAATAAGGTGATCTTCCATTTGGGAGAACTGAGGTCAACGTTGAATCCCACCATAACAGTCTGAGTTGAACCAACATCTGAGCTGGGCACTCTCATTTGTTTCAACATGTTCACAAAAATGATGTTGGCTGAGTTACTTGTATTAATCAAGATTTTTCTTACTTCAAAACTGGAGATCCAAATGGTTATGATCAGGGCATTTTCGTGTGGACGCACTATTCCCTTGTAATCTTTGTCAATGAACATGATGACAGGCCCTGGCTTTATAGTTACTGACATTCTTTCTCCGTAACTGTGTTCCAATGCTACTTCTTGGATTTTTATCTTTCGTTCATTGTTGGTTTTTGCAGTGGCGGGTCCGACAGTGTTGATTATATAAATGACTTCATGATTTCTGTTGAAACCATAATCTTTTCCCTTCATATCACGATTTTCGTGTCGACATTCTTGGACCTCTTTCTGTCCCTTGCTCGATCCTGCAAATAGCTAGGCAACTGACTAATGTCAATTAGTCGCTTAATTGCCTTTTGGAGATCTCAATATTCATTTGTGTCATGACTATGATTCTTATGTAATTTACAATACTTTTCCTTGTTCTTCCTATTTTACTTTTCATGGATCTTGGGTGGCCATTGAGCTACCTCGAACGATCGGATTTCCTATAGAGTTTTGAAAATTGGCATCTATAATTCTGGGAGGTTTAGTTCTTGACGTGCATCCAGTCTCAATCTTGAGCTCCTTGGACGATCTTTCTACCTATTTGAACTGCTACCATTTGTTCTGTTGTTGACTTTCTCGCTTTGCCTAGGGTTATCTTTAAATGATACCATTTCTTCTTTTGCGAATCTGACATCCTCCAACTTCATATAGGGTTTGGCCCTTTCCATCAATTCGGTCATACTCTTCGAATTGTGCTTGGTGAGGGAGTCTTGGAATTGTCTATGGCGCAACCTTGAAGTAAACGCGTTGATTATGAGGTTTGTGTCGCAACCCTCAATACACATCAGTTCTTCATTGAAGCGGTTTATGTATTGATGTAAGGACTCTTTTTTTTATTAGCATAGATCTGGCAGGTAATCGGCTCCCTTCATCAACCTTTGGCAAGTTATGAAGTGACTAATGTATTGCTACTTGAATTCCGTGGATGATGAGATGAAATTAGGTGACAGCTTGTGTAGTCATTCAAAAGTAGATCCTTTCAACATAATGGCAAAAGCTCTCCATAGCGCAGAGTTCTCTTTCCCATACAACGTTATGACATGTTTGAACCAGTGAATGTGGTCAGCCAAGTCTGTCTTTCTATCATATTTTTTGAACTTCATTGGGTCGAACTTATCCGAGAGTGGAAACTCTAATATATCAGAGGTAAACGGTATCTCAGTTCTTTTTAGCAGTGTTTCCAGTTCATCCAAGGATAGATCTTTTTCCTCCTTGTTTTTGGGCTGCTGATGGGAATTAATCATCTCAGTTCTGCTAAGCATTATTCTTTCTGCTGGATGGTCGCAGGTATTTCCCTAGGCAATCATTTCTCCCTGTGATGGTAGCTCCATATATTTTAGTGATTTCACTTTTTCTCCCAAACAGTTGTTAACAGGAGGGGCTTGTTGTGTATTGTTGGTGATCTGCTCCGCCATCCACAGGATTACGTCTGCTATTTGTGATATCTTTCCTGTTAGATCTTCGACTCGTGAATCAGTGGCTTGTACCTCTGGCGGAGGATCAACATGAACTTCTTTCGATGCTTCTATAGGAACTTCAACACTAACTGGTGGCAGAATGTCACTATTTTGGCTCAGACCTACTCCTCTTGCTCGTAATCGCCTTATCCTTATGTCGAAATCATTTCGTTTAATTTTTCCACAGACGACACCAAATGATATTGCCAGAAATCCCTAGCACGTGCGAAGGATCAACTATGTGCCAAAGACCTTCACAACCTTCTACTACAATCTGCAAAATCGATTAGCTCAAAGGGATACATAAGTAGTGTCGGCTAAAAAACCTCTAGTGTGAGAATAAGTTAGTCTATTTTTGGATAAGAGATTAAGTATTTGACAGTTAAAATAACATGTTGATACTTTCTCTTTTTATAGACTTCTCAATTTGTGTCGTTATGTTGGTGAGGTCGCCCTCTCCACGATCTTCTCCTAATTACATGGGATCTGACGGTGATCTCGCCCACAAACAGTTGGTTTGTTGCTACTCCCAAACTCAGACATTTGTTTGTCCTCAAGCAAAATAAAAGAAAATAGAAGAAAATACAAATCAACTACTAAGTAATGAATGAGAAAGTGTGAGTTTTATTTCAATTCAACAACCGTGCAAGAATCTCTGAAGTTACAGAATACTCCAAGCTCAAAGGAAATGCACACATTGAGACTTTCTATAATTTCAATATGAAGCATCAATATGAACCCATTCAAGACTCTCTATGTGTAAGTATGTACACAATCATTATCACCCAACCAAATGAGTCCCGAATAAATTTATGTACTAAGGAGACAATGAATAATCTCTAGCTAGTAAATTTGAGAACAACCATAAGCCCATTTTTCATGTTACTCTCCACAAATTATGCATAGGTTCGTATGTCATTGGAGATCAAAAGGACTTTGAGGGTTGTAATGTATGGTTAGGGTAAAAAGTGGATGAGAATGTCATTTTTAGGCTCAAATCACCCTAGACTTGTATCACGACTCATGGATCTTGCAAGATTTAAAAAAAAAATAAAAAAATTCACTAACTCCTCTTTCATTATATATTTTCTTTCAATCGATCCAATAAGATATTATTCACAAAATAAACCAAAACACACACATTGTTTTAAATAGGCAAGAGGTAAGAATTATAAACCACACCCTCAAACTCAAAATCAACATTGTCCTCAATGTTGCAGGGAAATACAAGCAAATGACTCAACTCATCACCCAATTAATTTTTGGGAAAAATACCAAATAGTCTCTTTAAAAGGCCAAATCTACAAGATAGACCTATATATTTTTTTTTCACAGAATAATCCCATAAAAAACACTGATATGCACTAAAAAATCCTATTTTTTTTTTATTTACCTATTTTACCCTTCATTATTTACGATCTCCCTCTCCAATCTTCTTCTCACTCTCACAATCTTCATCTCCCATGAATGCTTCAACAAGATTGGAGAGAAGGCCAGGTCATCGAAGCTTCAAGCGCCGTCAGTCGCCGGCGCGAATCTGGTCGCGATAGCCAGATTTTGCAGCGAATCTGGTCGCGATGGCCAAGTCGTTCCTCTCCAATGAGCTGTTGTGATGGAGCTATGCGACATGGCAACAGAGCTGGTGCGACGGAGGTAGCCAGATCTGGACGATGATAGCGATGGAGATTGAGCGGCGGCGGCGACGGTGACGGCGAGACACGACGTGACAGAGAGCAACGAATTCGGTGAGGTGAGTTTTGATTGTTTTTTTAATCAAGATTGATATCTTCAATGTTCAACTGTGATGAATTATTCGATTAAATGTCATTTTAATTCGATTATTAGCTTGCATATTTCTCTTATGTTGTATGAATTTGTTCAAATTTGAAATACCACATTCTCTCTCTTCCGCCATTGAAATTGCAACTCCATCTCTTGTTGTTCTAGCTTTTTAACACAGCAATTACCAATAGATTCTCAAATGCATGTTTATTCAGTTCTATAAAGAAACCCTATCGTGAATTATACTGGAAGATTCATTTCATTTGACTCCTAATCCATGGTAATCTTGTGTTTTTGAACATTACTTCCGTTGAAATGTTAATTTTCGTAGTTTTTTTCCCTTCATCCTTCTTGTTTCAGGATAACCATTATGTTTTTGATATGCTTCATCATCTAATTGTGATATGAGAAAGTGCTTATGGAGACGATCAAGTGGATGGGTTCTTGGTTGTATAGATTTGATTTGTATGGTGGTGAAAGTGGAATATAACATTTTGAATGAAAAAATTAGAATGTAACACGACCTCGTGTTATTTTCAACATGATATCGTGTTCTTGGTTGTATAGATTTGATTTGTATGGCAGTAAAAGTGGAATGTAACAATTTGAATGAAAAAATTAGAATATAACACGACCTCGTGTTATATTCAACACGAGATCGTGTTGAATGTAACACGAATGTAGGATAAAGGAATTTTCAATTTGAATAAAAAAAATTAGAATGTAACACGACCTCGTATTATATTCAACATGGAGATCGTGTTGAATGTAACACGATCTGAGATGATGTTGAATATAACACAATTCTCGTGTTGAATATAACACGAGGGGTAAAATCGTCACAAAAGGTAAAAGGACTATTTTGTAACATGTTTTTAAAAAATGTGTATTTTGTAATTTTGTCATCATATGAGAACTTCTTGGTAACTGTTCCTTAATTTATTTTTTCTTTTGATAAAACCCAATCCACCAATTATTTTTCAAACACAATCCATGCTAGTTCTCACAATCAATTTTCTTTGGAAAAATGTCAATTAGTGATAGGTTTAAGAAGTAGGAATGCATTTAATGGGTTGGTTTTACATATGAGGGTAATGAAAGAATCAGGCAATAAGACTCAATAAGGTGTAACGAAGGATAAACAATTTTCAATGGTTAGCTTCAAAGGCTCAAACGATCCAAAGAAATGCCTAAATCATCTCTTCAATGACACATAGCCTAGAATCTCGTCTCAAGTTTCACTCAAATGGGTTCTAGTGTTCATGAGATGTCAAAGCCTACCTAAAGCATATAAATGTTCTCTAAGTACTCAAAAGGCTAAGTGATCATCATTCATGGTGATCAAATATAAAGAGCCAAGAGTGAACCTTAATCAACACGAGTTAAGCACACAAAATTCTCAATGCAATACATTTCAAAAAACCTAAAAGAACATCAAGTGTTTATACTCATCATCGATATCAAGTCATTTCATCTCAACAAAATTCACAATTTATTCAAACACACTTAAAAAGAAAAGTAAATTGAAAACATGGCTAAAAGAATACAAGTTATAGGACGAAAAGTCACACAAGCCTTTTCTAAACCCAACAAACACAAACCAACATATGGCTCACCCCAAACTCAAGGTCAAACATGGCTTTAATTCAGTAGTTTGAAGACACAATTTGCGTGTCATGATTTGTCTCTATTCTCTCCAACTTCTCTATGTAGAGTCTTGTCTCCATCGAAAGTTGTCCAATTTGTGTCTCAATGAACTTCAAGGTTGCATTCATATTATTGAAACGAGTCTTAATGCTGTCAAGACAAGCCTCATGCTTATTGATACAGTCATGAGATTCTCTCATGAAACCCTAAGATTTCCTCATGAATGTAGCCAAGATGTCTTCTAGGGTGGGAGAAGACTCCACAAGTTGGTGTAGGGGTGTTAAACCATGGCATTGAAATGTTGGAACTATCCCACAAGCCATTGAGGTTCATTGGACAATTCCAACTCCTGTAGTCAAAATCAGCCACATTTTCCAACAACCAATAAGCTTCGTCCGCAGGTAGATGGTAGACAGAGGTGGTACCACTTCCACTTTCTACCCAACCCTTTGTTGCGATATGTAGACCATCGAGGAAGTTTTGTAGTTGACCCTCTCTCAAGAAACCATGATTGGGGAACCGAATAAGCAACTCATTGCATATTTCTCAGGCACAATAGAATGGCTCGACGTCTCGCTGAGAAAATCTTAAGAGGCCTTGTTGATCAACCATCTCCGAGTACCTTGCACTATAGGAAATCAAAAACAAAAAATAAAAATGAAAATAAATGCCTAAATTAAAATCAAGTTACTTACTGACAATATTGACAACAATCTAAAATGTCAATCCCCGGCAACGACATCAAAAACTTGATAGTATTTTGCTATACACCGTAAGTGTACGGGTAAAGTTTTAATAGTATAAGGTGAGTATATTGTCATATCCACAAGAATTGGTTTAAATCGTCACTAACTGTCGCGATTATCATAACCTAACTTTATTTAGGCGTCCAAATTTTATTAAAATAAAATAAAATAAAAAAATATATGGACTACACATCAAAACAATCTTTAGCTATTGTGACGCAAGATGGAATTTTGGTTCATTTTAGTTGAACAACATGCATAAACGTTTGAAACCCCTCACACTCAACAAAACGAAAAGGCAACTTGTCAATAATCAACAATTCGGCTAAAGCCTTACGACATGCCTTGACACTAAATTGTACCAACGTCAATTTCCCACTAGAAGAACTTTCTACCCCCACTTCTTGTTTTGGTTTGACAGCTAGTGTGGTTTGAGATGTATTGTCACACCTCACTCCGGACACCTGTCACCATGGGGCCGGCGTGACGTCGATCCGACCTCATCTTAACGTCAAGCCCACTAGTAAACGACAAGGTGCATATAAAAATATACGACCACAAATTCTGACCATATACAACATCCCTAACTGAGGACACACCCATCCCTGAATTATAATGGAAACAAAAGTATAACAACAATGAAGCCCTCACAGGTTCGCCTCAAACATCTCCTCCCAAAAATACTTCCATACCACATCATCGCCGAACTCTACCTAGTGCCAGTAGGGGACCGACTCCTAACTGTTGTACCTGCGAGTGTACTGCTTTCTTAGTAAAATATTTTTTAAAATAATAATACATTCTAAATATTACCACAGTTAAATATGGATCAAGTATAAGTATGTGAACCCCACATAGCTGGTAAAATCTCTAGTATAGAAGTAGTGAAAATAAAGCGATATAGATAAGTTCCATCCAAATTCATTTAGTATAGAATCATATCAATCACCATAATAAATAATAAATCACCCAATATAAGTAAAACACCACATCTCAAACCATCACAACACACACTGTTTAGCTATAGTGATCGTTTTAACCTCACGATCGGGAGTTTGCAACGGTACCGTACCATCCATAGGATATGCCTTCCTATGAACATCCATCACTCCGCTGAAGCGGATAATCACTGCACAGTATAGACGTCTAACATCACTCCGTCGAAATGGATCACATTACTCTGCCGAAGCAGATAAATACCATAGCATTGTCAAATTAGTAACGTCATCATCAATTCACAAACCAATATTATCGTCTAATCAATATCGGCAAATCTCAACCATCACTCTCTATTTCCAAAACTGATTTTTTTAATCCAAAATCATATTTCTCATTTTTCTTTATAAAAACATTTGATCCCGCCAAAACCATTTTCACATTCTTTTCGAAAACCATCGTAATCTCATGAAAATCCATTTTTATCAACTCACCCCAAAACCTGCTTGGTCCACAAAATTTTTAAAGCATCTTATGTAAATACAACCATTTTCTATTATATATAGATATAAAAATAGTTTGGTAAGAAGACAGTACACTCACCTGATTATCCGTTTTCGAAGACTTTAACCGTCTATTCTCTACTAGTACTCCAATGCCTGCGAACCTAATAGTGACAGTGACTGAATTAATATTTTTATGTAAAAATAACCTAACCATGAAATACAGGCCCTAATTTCCGTGATCTTTTATTCCCCGTATTTTATTATGAAATATTACTATTCAACTAATGTTACTCCGTTACCGTTTATTATATCAAATTTATTCATGTGAGCGGTCTCACTATTTCCTAGCGCCATTTCTATTTAAACCATTAAATACATATATTAAAGAAGTTCGAAATTCTATCTTTCCCGAATTTCCCGATAGCCGCGAGATTTGATTTTTATTTCTATTGGGGGGTTTGTGCAATTTTCTCTTATTTTTTCCCTTTTTTTTTCTCTTTTTTTTTTTCTCCTTTCCCGCTTCTTCTTCTCCCGCTTCTGTTCACTGTTCTGCTACCGCCGCCGCCAATGAACCTCTGATCACACCATCTCCATTTACCGTCCCTGTCGGTCGCCCATCCCCAATAAATCACACACAAACCCACCCCCAAACGCCAAACACACGCATTCACCGTCACGATCGTCTAATTCGCAACACACACACGACACCCACTACACACGCACAGACTGTCCGACGACGGTACATACCCACACTCGTCGGAGAAGCACACACACACACAGTCAAGACTGAAGAACAACCACACACACACACCACCGGACCTCATAACAGAACTCACACACAATCATGCTCACCTAGCGAAGTCGACGACACTCTCTCTCTCTCTACTCTCCACTCCGGTGGCGACTACCTATAACAACTATAAATGCACAGAAAACACGCCCACACACCCCTGATCACGTACCCACAACTAAACACTCACATACACACTCGAAATTCATACTCCCATTCACTGGCGACGACACCGTGACGATCGCCGATCATCCTCACCGTCTGCGCACACACACATACACCAACAATACTGAAGAATACACACACACATACCCACACACAGTAGGCGCGTGCACACATGCCTACCCTTCTCTCTCTCTCTCTCTCTCTATAAACCACACTCCGACCAATTCTAGCGACGACGATGATGATCAAACACACCACCGCCACCTCTGTCGACGAACTCACTGACCGAACTCACCACATTCACTTACACCGCATCACACACACACACGGCGAACATGTGACAACCCCATGCCACCAGACGATCGATGGCCCACCGACTCCCCCATCGTCGGACGTTCTCTCTCTCTCTCCTTTCTCTTTCCCCGTCTTCGATTTCTCTTCCTCCTTCTCCCACGTGTGTGCATGTGTGTGTATATATGTGTGTCAAAGATCAGCCACGTATCCTTTCCGAGCTCCATTTGATTACACCTTGCGTTTATATATATGTATATATACATGTGTGTGTATAAACCGTAGGAAAAAAAATATATTAGTGTAATTACACTCATCCCCCCTCTATTTTGTTCAATTTTGAATTAAACCCAAATTAATATCTAATATTTTAAAAATTATAAATTGACCCCTAAAATATTTAAATCAAATAATAAATTACGTCATCTACACCGTTATTTATTTATTTTTATTTTATTTTATTTTATATATATATATATATATATAAATCAGGGTCTTACATGTATCTTCTCTAAAAGGATAATTCTTATATTGGATCTCTATATAAATTTTCATTGACCCAGACCATAGACCGTTTCTTATCGGAAGAGCCGAATTTTTGGGTACAAGTGGTGGCTTAGTAGTGAAATTTTTTCATGCTCTTTAGGACACTTGTTAGCCCCATATCCATTCTCAGCCATTTAATGATCTAACAAAAAAAATAAGTAAAGAAAATTAATTAATTCTGGGAACAATATTTTAATACTGGGAATCATTTTTTAATTCTGGGAGTAGATTTTTTAATTTTGGGAATAGTTTTTTTTTTTTTTTTTTAAATTCTGGGAACATATTCTAAAAATCAATTCAAGTTAATTCTGGGAAGTGGGAACATATTGTTTTTAAAATTTTGGGACCATATTATTCTTATAATTGAGGAAAAATTACCACTTAAGCCTACACCAAATATCTTATAACCAATACATTCCAAGTAGTTTAGATTAGACCAAAAATTCCATTAATCAAATTATATGCAATGTTTAATACCAGATCTGGGAATCCCTTATTTTCAGTGGATAGATTTGCCCTTCACAAGATTATAGGAATTGAGAGTTTTCATATTCAACAAAATCATTTTATTAAAATCAAAATAACTATTATTGTACACATTTTTTTTGACAATCTAATTATATATTTAGATTCGTCTAAATAAGATTTACAAAACGATATCAAATTCACAGTTTCACTTTTCACATTCATGTTACACTTAATATGGTACTACCAGAATTTTTAGTTTTCACATTTAACGTTACATTCAATATGATACTTCTAAAATTTTTAGTTTTTTCGTGTTACATTTAACATCAAAATTACTTTAATTGGTAAGTTATGATACATTCAACGCACATATAATTTATTTTATTGTCAACATTGATTAATGTTATTTTTTATTACATTGGATATCATATTCTTGTTGATCTTAAGATTTTAATGAACAATTAAATATTGATATTTTGATGGAATTAATGTTTAATTGAGTGTTTCAGTGATTTAAAGTTCTAGTAATGAAGACGTCAAATTAAATGGATGAGAAATGAAGATGTCAAGATGATGAAGAAGAATTAAGAGTTTAAAGAAATTAGGAAAAACAACTCAGGTGAATCTTAACTCTTAATATCTCATTTAGGAATACACACATGACAAAAAAATGTATTTTATCTTTTATATATGTGTTTTGATTAAGTTAAATTATTTGCTCCTATATGAAATAAGAAGAAATAATTTTGAATGACTAAAATGGAATATAAGAATATTAGTGGAGCTAATCAAGAGAAGAAAATGGTTAAAGGGGCGAAATCGTAAAAGAAAATAAGTTAAAAACGTATTCAAAGAAAGAGATCCAGTGACAGCAGTCGACTGGTGAGTCGACTGGATATAAAAGTTGTAACATCCTGTATCTCTAAGTCGACCGAGAGGTCCACCGGTCAAGAAGGCTGAATTATCTGAATCAACAAGTCGACCGATAGGTCGACCGGTGAAGTAGTGCTGAACTCTCTGAATCTGTGAGTCGACCGGGCGATCAATCGATGCACATTGCAGTGATAGTTTGGCTACAACCTGAATTGGGCAGTCGACTGAACGCGCTGTTTCAGGATACTGTTTGATCTGAGATTATATCTAAAAGTAGTCGTTTTTTATTAGGATTTGAGAGAGATTTTGGGGATATTCTCTATATTTAAGATATGGTTCATATATTAATTAAATCCTATTAATATGGTTCATTAAATATTAATGTTTCTCAATTTGGTACTTGAAATATATTCTATACTTATTTATTAAGATTGAGAAATATTTTGGGAGCTTAATTGAGAGATTTAAAAGATGTTTTTTTAATGGAATTGAACCTAAATGAAATCCTTATGATATAAGAGGTCTATAAGAGATTTTATTTGTTATGACACATGTAAACTAGCCGTTAGAAGGTTGATTACATATTCCTTTAAATAGACTTGAGAATTTTAATTAAAAAAAATCATTTTCATTTAGAGAGAACTAAAAGAATTTATATAATTTGTGAATTTTTATAAGAATTATCATTCTATGATATTGTGAGTTTTTCTAAGAGTGACTTTGAGAATTAATTTCGATAAATTTTTGCTGATACCGGATTTGAAGCTACATTGTTCTAATTATTATTTCTGTGGATTTCGGGTGAAATATTTCCGTATTGCTTATTATTTGTTTATTATTCTATATTTGGAAATTGATCTTAGAAATTGTTTCTGATTTTTGAAGAAAATATTTTTTTACAAACAATTTCTTGAATCTGATTACGTGCTCTAATTTGCTACCCATATCTTGTTAAAATCAGATTTTTGTATCTCACATATTTCTATCACTAGTTGGGATATTAATTGAGTTAGTGTTTATCTGGGATGATAAAAGCTTCGAGTGAGATTTACTTCTTATCAATTTTTGTATTGGTGAGTTGTAATGGATTAAATATTATTGGGAGTATTTAATCAGTGATAGCTGGGTTTCAGTCTCTTTCTCTAAAGAGATTGAGGTTGTGATTCTTCTTGGATAAAAATTGCATTATGAGTGATTTGTAAATGTTCCATCCTTACCTGTGAAAACGATAGTTGGAGTGTTTTGAGAGGTTTTGATTCTTATACCTTAGTGTTAAAAAAGAATTAGGTTATTCTTTAACTTGTAAAAAGTAGAGGTTCTTCTTTAGCCTGAGAAAATGATATTGTAAAGGTTGATTCTAAGTCTGTAAAAGAATCGGTGTGTGGGTTTGGTTCCTACCTTTAAAGAGATCTTAGTTTTAGTGGGTGCGACCTCCGTGGAGCTCGGGGGACTGAATTAGCCAAGAGTAACTTGATAAATCAGTATAAAACTTTTGTATGCTGTTATATTTACTTTGTTATTTTTGCTGTTTGGGTGTTCACTTAGTTGATTATATTATTCCACTGTGATATAATGATAATAATTAATTTAGGATTAAAATTAATTATTTGATTTATTAATTTTTATTCTGATAATTTTTAATTATCCAATTCACCCCCTCTTGGGTATACTATTGGGCCAACAAACATTCATGGAGAACATAGAATGTAGTGATGTTAATATTATATATAACATCCACGTGCATTCTAATTTAGAACCCAAAAAAAAAATTTAATATCAATCACCGAATATTACATTCAACATTGGTTCCACACGAACTATAAGATGAATGTTATATGTAACATTTATATGAAATACAATTCACATCTTCAAACAAATGATTAATATCTCATTTTAAAGAGGACGATTCCCCGATGATTATTGTGAAAAATAAATAAATAAAAATTCAACAGTAGGTTCATGATAAAATTGCATGTTTCATGTTCAACATTTTTTACTGGAAGTTACCAGATTTGTTTTCTCATTTTTAGGAGTAATAAAAACTGGATTATAATGGTACATATTTTTAGGAAGTTACCAGATCTGATTCGCACATATTAGAAAGTTAAAATTAATCTAATTAAATAAGGTTATATTAGTTCGCAAAATGACGAAAGGAGTGATCGGTGCAAATAAAACCTAGTAGGTTGAATTGGTAGTTTCCATAGTAAAAAAGAGACCCCTCGGTTAGTGCCCCTGGAATTAATTAAAGTTAATTCTGAGAAAAAAAAAATTAATTCTGAAAAAATATTATGGGAACAGTTTCTCAATTTGGGGAATAGTTTTTAAAATTCTGTGAACATATCGTTCTCAAAATTCTGGGAACATGTTCATCTAATTAATTAAAGTTAACTTTGAAAATATTTTTAAAAAAATTGAACAAAAATTAAGTAGACAATTACGGTTGAACAAATTCAATAGATAAAATTAAGTAGAAAAAAATGCCGTTGAAGAAATTCAGTAGACAAAAATCCAAGAGACAAAATTGAACAGGAAAAAAAACATAACTGAACAATTAAACAGAATTGAATAAATTCCTGAAAATAAAACACAAACAATTAAACTAGAAAAAAAAAAAAAAAAAAAAAAAAAAGCCGGATCTAAGTAGATCGGAGAGAATTAAACAATTATAAAAACAACTAAACAATTAAAAACAATCTTGGCTGGAGGCTCAGAACAGATTGAGATTTGAGGGGGAGAGAGAGAGAGAGGTGGGCTCGATCTGAGGAGAGGTGGAAACGAGCTGAGGTGGGGTTTCTATATATTGTATATATAGGGGGGGTCTTTCGTAATATGGCAGGTTTAGGAGAGGGTATTTGGTAAATTGCTATTATTAGGGTTAAAGTTCGGTCGGGTTTGGGTACGGGTAGAACGGATCCCAATCCGAAGTGTTTCAGGTAATAGTCGGGTAGGGTTTGGGTAGAATCAAAAGAGAAAAAAAACTAATTATACACAACTAAACCGACGTTGGGTCAGTTTCATGGGCAACATTTACACCCCTAATAAGGAGGTGAATTTCACATCCACCATTGTTATATAAAAACATATACTATTTACACCTATATAGTGCAATAAAGAAAATCGAAATCTGTTCAAAATAAGAATTGAATCAACAAGTGAAAGTTGCTACTCACAACCTTGGAAAAAAATTGCTGAAGACCTCGATGAGTATCAAATGAGCCCAGGAGTTCCCCCAAACACTTCAGTGGAAAAGTCTCACATCAATAAAACTCATCCCAGTGAAGTGTTTGGAGGAACTCTAGGGAACATCTGATCAATATTCATTCTCTGCATGCTTTGCTTTGTCGCCTATATTTTCCAAAAATATGGACACCCTTTTTATAGATTCATAAATTTTTGTTGCTTTATTTATTTTTTGTTTTTACATTTTAATATTTGTGTATCTACAGAGAAATTGAAGGGATGGAGGGTTTAGGGCACTGTACCTAGTCGGAAATGTGGGCTAAATAAAGCATGAAGAATCAATAGGGTTGATGAAGAGTTGAGTAGTCAATTGCATCCTTATCTCTTTTCTCCATACCCTTTCCTTTTCACTTTTTATTTTCCCCCATGAGAAATCAAAAAGATTTTATTTATATTCGAAACTCGATGTATATATCTCATGGCCAAGAAATTGGTAAACATGCATATTTTTCACATATAAAAATTGAGGGTATAAATTTTCTCCTAAATCCATAACTTGAGTATTTAAAGCTCTTTAATAGTGTAAAGATTTAGAAATATTAAGGTTTTTCCCCCTCCCTTTTTTTTTTTTTGTAAATTTTAACGTTGTTCCTTAAGGTTTAGGATAGCATTCAATTTGTCCTAAAAAAATTAATTTTAAATTTAGATTTTTAAACTTTGAATATAATTTCATAAGACTATTAAAGTGGAAAAACACAAATAAAAATTAGAACTAGTACGAACCCTATGACTTATATTTCATAACTTTTTTTTTTTCTGGGTGCGAAAAAAATAAATGAATGTATTAAAGATAGAATTTAGCCAAAGACATCCTTTGACACTACCAAATCAAACTAATAATTTCTTGCAAGTACATCCATAATCTCAACAAATTTTTTTTTTTTTTTTTCTTTTTCATCTACATGTGCGCACGAAAAAAATAAAGAAAAAAAATAAGAAGATAATCTCTTCTTCTGTAACTTTTTACGGCATGTTTGGTTGGACGGAATGGAATGAAGGTGAAATGGAATGGAAGAAGTAATGGAATGAGAGAAGAAATGGAATGGAATTGTGAATGGAATCACTATTCCATTCTCTTGTTTGGTTGGTATGGAATGAAAGAAAGAATGGAATAGTGAAATATAGTAAAATTTTTATTTTGCCCTTATAAAATTATTATTTCATTCTCTTCTTGGTTGGTTATAATAAAATTTTATTATATTTCACTATTCTATTCCTTTCTTCATTTTATTATATTTCACTATTCAACTCAATTTTAAATTTTTGTTATCTAATTTCTATTTTTGTTCTCAATTTTCAGTTTCTATTCTTTAATTTCTATTTTTATTCTCAATTTTCAGTTTTCATTTTCAATTTTCTGTTCTTTAATTTTCTATTTTTTGTTCTCAATTTTCAGTTTATGTTCTCAATTTTTTGTTTTTTTCTCAATTTTCTATTTTTATTCTCAATTTTCAGTTTCAGTTTCCGTTTTCAATTTTCTATTATCTAATTTTATATTTTTGTTCTCAACTTTCTGTTTTTGTTCTCAATTTTCTGTTTCTATTCTCTAATTTTATGTTTTTGTTCTCAAATTTCAGTTTTCGTTCTGAATTTTCCGTTCTCTAATTTTATATTTTTGTTTTTAATTTTCAATTTATGTTCTCAATTTTCTGTTATCTAATTTTATGTTTTTGTTCTCAATTTTTAGTTTATGTTCTCAATTTTCTGTTCTTAAATTTTCTGTTTTTGTTCTCAATTTTCGGTTTATGTTCTCAATTTTCTGTTTCTATTCTCAATTTTCAGTTTCTGTTATTAATTTTCTAGTTCTGTTCTCAATTTTTTGTTCTCAATTTTCTATTTTTATTCCCAACTTTCTGTTCTCTAATTTCAATTTATGTTCTCTAATTTCTATTTTTATTCTCAATTTTCAAGGGTTTAATTACAAGAGCTATCATGTAATTTAAGATATCAATTCCATTGGGTTGGAATCCCATTCCACCCCATTTCAAATAGAATCCCATTCCATCCAATTTCATTCCAATGGAATCACAAAAGTGATTCCATTGGAGAACCAAACAACGGAATAAGAATCGAGGGCGAAATGCGATTCCATTCCGCCCTCGATTCCATCCAACCAAACGTGCCGTTACGGATATGAATCGTTGAGAAATAATTGGAAAAGGATGGTGATATTGGAAAATGAAAGGGCATAGAACCTTACTTAGGAGGCTTCACTAGACACACAATTCCGACTAGGTTCAAGAATTCAAATTTATCAATATTGAGATCCACCAAAAATATTTTTGCTATCAAATTGTGGTACCCTTGAAGGACACACTTTCTTGCTAAACATAGAGAATTTCCACTGTAAATACGAGGTTTTCTCGTTATTCCATTAAAAAAAGAAAAAAGTCAGAATACAATATTGAGAGGGAATGGTCAAGTGTCCCCTGGAGTTCCCTTGAGCACTTCAGTACTATTGATACCTTCAATGTGTGCACTGCATCTGAATAATCTTTTGGTATTGAAGTGTTTGGGGAACTCTGGGCGTGATTTAACACTAAATATGTAACAAAGATGGAAAGAGCATTCATGTTTGGTGATCATAGTTTGTCTCTAAGAAATCTAATTATGTCAAGAGTTTATGTATTAGTTATGTAATATAACAGAAGCATTTTCAATCTGTACAAAATTTTAATATATATATATATATATATATATATATGACTTTTATAGATGTATTCGGGTCAGTTTATGCGCATTTTGACTAGTCACCTTCTTGGGCGATGTTAAAGGGCACACTCCCCCATCAGTCTGGTACACGTTCAGAATTAAATTTAAGATTTAATTTAATTATGGAGTACTCCCCAGAAGAGATGAACTTTGGTTGACAAGGAAAGTGAACATCTTCTCTTATCAACCGGACTAACACCTCTTCAATACAAAATTTTAATAGTTGAAATTAATATTTTGGGGACAATGGAAGAATAAAATTAATTTACAGGCATCTGTTGTCAATTTGATCCAAATGTGCTATATATTATATTTTGGAATCAGCTATTTTTTATGGGCACATATGTTGGGATGAAGTTAAACTCTAGACATTTCATAAATAAGGTAAGATGGATATCTATTAGACTACAGGTCCTGAGATTTAAAATCAGCTATTGATGCGGCATTGTTCACACTCAGTTTTGAGAATTGAATCGAATTTTTGAGCCTTTAGATGAATTAATCTTGTAAAACTCGAAATAGATTCCAAAAAGTTTGTCAAAAAATAATCTTTTAAAATTGTGAAAGGTTAAAGAAAAATTTTGAAAAAGGAATTTTTTAATAATAATTAATAAAGTTGCGTTTGGGTAAGGGATTTGAAATTTTTTAAATTTATAAAAGATGAGATTTAAAAATTGTAGATTTTAGATTAAAAAAAAAAAACATATAATTTTATAAATTTTTTATTTGGATAGACAAGTATTTGTAGTCAAAATTTTAAAATTTATTAAATTTTAATAATAAAAAATATGAAAATATAACTAATGATATATTTTTTATTTTAGTAATTTAATAACATAATTTTTATACTTATTCTAATTGTATTATTTTAATAATAGAATTTTGGTAATATCATTTTAATTGTAGTATTTTTATGCTTTTATAATTTTAATTGTACTATATATTTAATTATACTATTTTTATACCTATTTTAGTTATAATATTTTTATACTTATTTTAACAATTAATAATATTGTTTTAATTATATTATATTTATATTTATTTTATTTTAGTAATATAATTTTAATTGTAATATTTTTATAATTATTTTATACTTATTTTAGTAGTGTCATTTTAATTATACTATTTTTATTATTGTTGTATAATTTTTATTATATTATTGTTATATCTATTTTAATTATACAATTTTTGTGGTTATTTTAATAATATCGTTTTAATTATACCTATTGAGAGAAGTGAAATATCATTTGAAAATAACACTTTGAAGGGATTTAAAAAATTTATTTTTTTATTTAAAATTTTATTTTATAAATTCAATGAGTATTACAATTCCACCCAAATAAAAAATTTAAAAACAAAAGTGAGATTTCTTTTTAAAATGAAATCATTTTTCAAATTATCTTACACAACAACCTGAAGTATATCAAGAAAGTCGGGATGATGTGACAAACAATATGTACGTGAAAGAGAAGAGAATGAGGAGATAAATATGTATTTGGAATTTTTATTTTATTTTATTTTTTTAAGTTATGAAAGATAAAAAAATAAATCAAAACACATAAATTAAAATTATAATATTAAAAAAAAAAATTGTAATGTTTTTCTTTAAAAAAAAAAATACTTAATTTTACGTTTATTTTAAAAATAAAAATAAAAAACTAATAATATGAATTTAATTCTTTTTTTTTTTTGAAAAAAAAATTGTTACTTGTTTTTTTTTTTTTTTTCCAATTTTTAAACTGTAAGGACTAAATAAGTAAAGATTGATGTACTTGGATCTTTCATTATTTTTTCCAATTATCTAAAATATCTTTATATAGTGATAGTATTTTGTTAGTATCTCTACGCTATTAAACACAGGTTTGATTTTTTATTTTTAAGTACAAGTATTTTTTATTTTATTTTTTGTCAAAATGACATTTTTTTTATTTTAAAAATATTATTAGAAAATAAAACCAAGCACAACTTTAAAATAAAAAATATAATTTTTTTGTAACTGTTTTACGGGATAAGGAGGAGATTTTGGGCTGCTTTATGCCTTTAACAGCTAAAAAATGATGCTATGAAACAACAGAAAAAGGGGTATTTTTGCAAACATCATCACGTTCAATAAATGTAATAACAAGACAGAGCCCCCTTCTGAAAATAAGGAAAAAAGAGAAATTAGGGTTTTATTTACACTTTAGATCCTTTCATTTGAACTTTATTTGAACTATCAATTTCCACAAATCACCCCCTCCAACTGCTATATTTGTGTTTTTTGGGTATTTATTTTTCACATTAATAAATTCCAATTCACATAGCTAATTTTCAATAATTAGTTACATTCAACTTGTTCCATCTAATTATTTATAGATTGTGCATAGGGATTGTGATAGTAGATTCATCCCAAACCCAAATGAAATTCATACTATAAATTACTAATATATCACTGATTTGAATTTAATACATGAATTTTGAATATTCTATTATTAGTTCAAATATATTAATCATACAATTATTTTTATTCTATTATTAGTTCAAATATATTAATCATACAATTATTTTTTTTAGAAGTTTTTGTTTAATTTCTGAGAAATCTAAATTAACTATTAAAAATGTCTCAAACTATCCAATGATTAAAAAAATATCTCAAATATAAAATATATTTTTTTTAAATGCATCCACAGATAGCAATATATGTATTGTACAAATTAACTCACCTATATATTGTGGGATGAAATATATAAAGGAACATTTGGGATTCACCGTGCCTAAAAGACGGTATACTCATTTTGTAATTGGTAAGTATAAAAGGATAGTAAATGATAAAATAAATGACAAATTAAATACAAATAAAAAATTTAAAAGGTATAAAATATAATTTAATTTAACCATTTTAGAGGTGGGGTGTAAAATTTTTGGAAGAATTTTTTCTAGAAAAAAAATTATATAATCTAATTTCATTAGTTCATTACTCTCAAATTAATCTCAACTCATAACGAAAATTCGTTAAAAAAAAAAAACATCTTCATTTATTATATGAATTTTAATCGGTTGCTTCTCTACTCCAACATTCAACAATGGCGTAGCTCCTCTGTCCTGGCCATGTTCTAGTATCTATTCAATGTATTGCTCTAATATCAGAAGACAGACAGTTTGGTCCCTGTCGCCTTTCAAAAAAAAGTTATAAAAGTAGTTGTTGAAAAGAAGTTACCAATTGTTTGATAATTTATCAAAATATAATTGTTGAAAAAGAAAAACATGCAATGAACGATTGATAATCATTTGTGTAAAAACATTAAAAGGCTATAAAATTATTAAAATAAACATATATTGTATTTATTTATTTATTCCTAATATTAACCAAATATAAAATACAAGATACACATAAAATAAAAGAAATATTTGCTTGTATTGACCTATAATTAATATAAAAATTTATAAATAAAAATATTTTACATGTTGGAAATAAAAAATAAATATTATAAAATAAACCGTTTAAATATATTACATCTTGCAAATAAAAAATTAAAATATTATTAAATAAAAAAAATTAAATATTATTTCATAATAATAAAAAAAAACAAAAGTAATTTTGTCATAAAAAATTTCATCAATAAAAATCTTCTTTTGGATTTTAAAATTATCCTTCTCTTCCCTTTTAAAAGTAACACAAAAAATGTGAGGTTTACATGTGAATTTAAAAAATAAATAAATAAATAAATAAATTTGATTAACAGACACAGTTAGGCGGACTTCTTACTTTCAAAAGTAGAAATAACCTAAAAAAAGGGTACCTTATAAAGTTTCTTAGTTAGGCAAGAATTTTAATATTCATGAACATGTAGCCGCCGCAAACCTAAATAGTTTGATACGGACTAAGGAGACTAGAAAATAATTTTTTTCAATTTTTCATTTTTTTTTTTTTTTTTAGAGTTAAAAACAAAGAGGAATTACCAACATCAACTCTATATTTGATACTTCAACATGGAAGACTTAGGTTAATTTATTTTTTACCCTCCTTTTTATTTATTTTAATTTTTTTATTATTATTTTTTGTGTGTCCTTACAAGAACGAGGGATCGCTTAATATGTAAGGATTATAAGATCATACTCGGAGAGAGTATTGTTAACCAACATAGACTGATGGTAACCGATTTCAAGTTTTAGGCGTGGAAGCAAGATTTTAAGATAAATAAACATGCAAAGATACGTTAGAGAGATCTAAGAGGTGAGAAGATGAAATTGTTTAAGAAAAAAATTAACAATGTTGAGTTATGGAAGAGATATAAGAAAGTAAACAAAATGTAGAGTGATATAACAAGTCGTATCAGAGAGATAGGAAGAGAAGATTTAGGAGTTTTCAGAGGAGGTGAACCATAATATAAAGAAAGTTGGTCGTGGAATGAGGAGATCCAAAATGTGGTTCGTGACAAGAAAATTGCTTATAAAGAATGACAAAAAATGTCGAAGTAGAGAGAGTTAGGAGAAGTATAAACATACAAAAATGGAGGGAAAAAAGTAATTAAAGAATCAAAATTTTGGATGTATGATAATTTGTATCAAAAGTTAGATACAAAAGCAGGATAAATGGACATATATAACTCGCTAAGCGACGGGAACAAAAGACTAGAGATTTAGAAAGTGTCAGGTGTAGACGAGGATGAGAATGTCTTGGTGAAGGATGAAGAGATTATGGAATGACAGAGAAGTTATTTTTATAATTTATTTAATGAGAACAATGCTAGGGAATCTAATTTAAAGTTGCCTAGTTTACCTTTAGATAAGATTTATAGGTTTCATAGAAGAATCATGGCTTTGAAAGTTAGAATAACACTAATTAAGTGAGATAAAGAATGGAAGAGTGGTAGGGTCAGATGAGATCCTAATAGAAGTGTGGAAAGGTCTAGGAGATCTTGGAATAGAGTAGTTGACTAAACTTTTTAATGATATTTTGAGGACTAAAGGAATACCTTATAACTAGAAGAAGAATATCTTAGTATACATCTACAAAATTAAAGGGGATGTTCAAAGTTGCGCGAACTATCGAGACATAAAACTAATGAGCCATATTATGAAATTTTGGGAGAGAGTGATTAAATATAAAATAAGACATGAAACGAACATAGAAGACAACCAATTTGAATTTATTCATGCCTAGTCGATCAACCACTGAAATTATCTATTTACTCAGGAGATTGATAAAAAAATATAGAGAGAAGAATAAAAATTTTGCATATGGTGTTTGTGGACTTGGAGAAGACTTATGGTTGGGTACCTAGAGAAATTTTGTGATGGGTGTTAGAAAAGAAATATGTATCCAACATATATATTGAGGTAATTAAAGATATGTATTAAGGTATAATCACTAGTGTTCCAATAGGAAAAGGCGATACTTGTGCATTTTCTATTAATATAGATTTATATCAAGGATCATTTTTAAGTCTTTACCTCTTCGTTCTAGTGATGGATAAGCTAACAAAATATATCTAAGATGGAGTACCTTGAAGTATATATGTTATTTTGCGGGTAACATAGTATTAATTGATGAAAATAGATCAAGTCTTAATACTACGTTAAAAAGATAGAGAGAAACCTTAGAGTATAAAGGTTTAAAGGTTAGCAGAAGTAATACAGAATACATGCATTGCAATTTTAGTAATACCCAAAGAGATGATGGTGTGGTCCAAATTAGATATGAGAAGGTTCCAAAGGTGGATCATTTTAGATATTTAAGTTCAATGATTCAAAGTAATGGCAAAATCGAAAATGATATTACTCATAAAGTTAAGGCAAGATGGTTGACGTAGAGAAGTGCAGTTGGGGTGCTATATGATCGTAGGATACCATTGAAACTCGAAGCAAAATTCTACAAAACTGCAATAAGACCAGCGCTTCTGTATGGTTCAAAATGTTGGACAATAAAAACAAACCATATCCAAAAAATTAGTGTAACAGAAATGAGGATGTTACGGTGGATGAATGGGAAGACGAGTATGTATAAAATTAATAATGAAACTATTATAGAGAATTTAGGAATAGTACCCATCGAAGATAAGACGAGAGAAAATTATTTACGGTGGTTTAAATATGTGCATTGAAAACCCATAGAAGTATCAGTGAGAAAATGAGATTTAGTTCAAGGTCGCAGGACTATTAGAGGGAGATGTAGGTCTAAGAAGACTTGGGACAAGACTATTAAAACCGATTTGATGACATTGAATCTAATTGAGGGGATGACCCTTGATCGATCATTATGGTATAAACGAATTCATATAACCAACCCTACTTAAATGAGACAAATCCTTAATAGTGGTTGTTGTATTATTTTTCGTGTGTATTTTCAAAAAACTTAGAATTATTTATTTATTTATTTATTTATTATTTTTTAAATTAGAGCTAAATTGAGACTTATTTAATGGAATTAGGGTTGACCAAAAATTTAATGAATTAGGCCAATATTAAAGTTTTTGAAATTAGGCCCATATTGCAGTTAATCTTTTGAAAGTATGCCGTCATTTCCATTATTTTTTATGAAATTAGAGTTAATTGAGTATTTTTTATATTTAAGATAAAAATGAACTGTTAAAAATGAGTTGTTAAAAATAAATATTAAAAATAAGCTATTAAAAATTAGTTGTGACTGTTTGATAAATATATAAAAATAATAATTGTTGAAAAGGATATACGTGATTGGTAAATATTTGCTTAGATATATTAAAAGAGCATAATAAATATTTTTGGTATTTATTTCTTTTTATAATGGTAAATAAAGTATAAAAACCCAAATTACGTTTAAAGGAAATATTTGTTTCTTGTAACCTGCGTTTAATATAAGATTTTACAACTATAACTATCTTTCATTTTTCCAATAAAAATTTTAATCATCATCATATAAAAAATTTAAACGTCATTTGTAATAAGAAAATAAAAATTAAGGCTATTTTTCTTATACCAAATAACATTAAATAAAAAAATATTTTTATTTTTTAAAAACACATTTTCGTGTCTTTTAAAAGTAACACCGAAAGAAAAGCACACTTTGTGACTTCTTGAAAAGAGTTTATTGTCAAATATATTTTTGTGAGTTTCTCCAAATGTAGAAGCGTGCAAAAAAAGGAACAAAACATAGGTTCATTTGATGACGCTATTCACTGCATACTCAATTGAATGTTCTAAGTACCTGTCAAATTAAGCATATCATATCTTGTCAATATCTTAAGAGTTAAAAATTGTCAATATTTGTAATCCTATTCTCTTAATAAAATAGATGGTTGAGATTAACTCATTTCACCATTTAGTATTTAATGTCCATCCAATTTATGCAATGTGTTGATCATCTATTCACACGTGTATCAATGCATTAATGTTCATGAGAATTGTCAACTTTGTAATCTTATTCTCTTGATAAAATGGATGGTTGAGATTAACTCATTTCACCATTTAGTATTCAATGTTCATCCAATTTGTGCAATGCATTGACCGTCTATTTACACATGCATCAATGCATTAATGTTCATCGAATTTGGTGCATGCATTAGTTTTGTTAACCGTTTCCAATCCCCACATTGATGTTGCCATCAATTAATGCTTCTCTCATTGCAAAAAGGACCTCCTCCACTTCCAACTCATATAAGTGTTTCATCTCCTTCATCAGTGACATTATTTATTGCATTTAACTTGCCTTCCTCTCTCTCTCTCTCTCTCTCTCTCTCTCTCTCTCTCTCTCTCTCTCTCTCTATATATATATATATATATATATATATATATATATATATATATATATATATATATACCTAAAGTGTAGCAATTGTCGTTGTTGTGGGCGTAGGGCTGAGCTCGGCCAATCTATTACATAAAAGTTCGCTCACGAATGGTATCCATTGCTATTCTCCCACGACCTAGGTCAGATTCCAGTGTTATTAATCCCTGTTTCGAAATATAAGAGTTTACATTAATCTATTATAATAATTAGAAAATTTATATTAATACATAAAGATTGTCAAGATATATGAATAACATTGCGAGAGAGGAGACTATATAAGTTTCACGATCCTCTTTGTCTTTACCATCGTTCAATATTATTTCAGTATAATAGAAAAATCTAAAAGTCGAAGCCTGTACTTGGGAATGAACGAGTTTGTTGGCATTTCCCTGATGTTTGGTTTCATTTTTCATATCCTTCGCTTCCCTTTGTGGATTTTAATTGCAGATTAATATTTATTCTTCATGCAATAAATTTTGCATCGTTTGTAAAGAATTCTCTACCTAGGTGTTCCGTTCATTCATTTGATTTGATCCAGATAATCTGAATACTTGACCTCTATTCACCTGTTTAATTCTCTAAACACTTGAGCTTCTTTCATCATTAAATTTGAAGAGTCATACAGTTTGTCATATTTTGTCCCTGTTTAATAGACATTGTTGATGTTTTTCCATCCAGGTAATATATTTGTTGCCGAGGGCACAAAACTTTGTTTGTCTGTTTGATTTCACTGAAATTCATTTTTCCAATTTAAAATTCAACATCGCCTTAATTTTTTAGGTCCCAAGTAATTATAAGATGTAGAGCAACTTTGTTTAATTTTGTTTAATTTCATTTAGTTAGTCTCAATATGATGATGATTTGAAAAACCCAAAAAACAAAAAAAAAGAAAGGAAGAAAAAACACCGGGTTTTCATTAAATTTGGTATTATCAACTTCATCGTGGTCCTTTTCCTCATTTTTCAAATACACTCCCGCACTACGTATTGTATTGGTGTTTCTCTATAAAATTAAAATTGAATTTTTTTTATATGCTCTATTTCACTGAATTAGTCAACCACAAAAAAAGGGCTCCCATGAATTATTTCAGTTGTTGAATTTGCTTTATTTAGTTTCATTCACCGAATTTACTTTATTTAGTTTCATTCACCATATCCCTGTTTGGAATTTGATTCCTATTATCTCACAATTTTAGTTTATTACTATTTTTTTTTTCTGTGTTTTTAACGGTTGCAACACATATAGAAAGTGCATATTCATTAATAGGGTCAAATCGCAACATATTGAATGAAACTGCTCATGTAATAAGGGCAAATTTGTCTGTAAATTATAAGAAAAATTTATTGGTGTAAACAAAACCTCTTGGGTTCATCCGAAAATTTCCACCATTGCTCTCCTTTGGATTATTTGTGCAATTATAATGATCACGGCACATTTAAGTTAATAATACCTTATTTATCTCATTTTGAAAGGTTTACTTTCTGTAAACTCTATTTACTCGGTAACATGTATGAAATTCTCTTTGTTTTAGCTTTTAAATAATGTCTGATGAAGTAAAGTGTGTTTAATGTTTGAACTCATGTGTCGAATTGGGGGTTCTATTCATACAATTGAAATTGACAATGACTCAAGTGTTTTATGGGTAAAAATCAATTGTTAAATATCTACTAATATTTATTTTTTTTCAAACACGCACATTGCACGAGTTTAAAACTAGTTTAAGAATAAAATGAAACAAACTAGTATCATTCAAAAATAGTAGAAGAGCACAAAAAACGGGGTGAATATATGTAAGTATGCATCATACAAAATTTAATTATCATTAAATAAAAAAAAAAGTAAATATCATTAAAACAAAAATTATAGCAATCTTTTTCTTATGTAGATCATTAATTAAAAAAAAATTATTTTTTAAGAGCATATTTCTCATGTCTTTTAAAAAAAACATGGAAAAAGAAAAGCACATTTGTGATTTCTTGGAAAAAAAAAATTATTACCAAACACACTTTGTTTATCCTTTTTGAAAACAAAAACATCCACAAGATACGGTGTGTTTCATAATAGAATAAAACAACAACTTATCATAAGTATCACTTGAACCAACTAATCCCATTGACTTAATTTTTTGAATTGTTTAATATCAATTTTCAATCCCAATTTTGAAAGAGCCGAAAATTTTATAACTAAAATACTCTGGAAAGATCTGCAAAATGTAATAGCTTTCCTTATTAAATATTGTTATATAAAAAAAATCCTAGTTAACAAATATTATATTCAACATCTAAACAAAGACGAGCGTTATGATTATATGCTTTGTAGAAGACATATACTTTAATTTACAAACAATTAATGTCATCTGTAATAACAATACACAATATATAACAATGTATTTTTTATTTTATTTTCTTTTTTTTTTTTTTTTTTTTTGTCTTTGTAATGCACACTATATTGAATATAATATAGATTTTTGTCCAATGTTTCAAAAAAATGAATGTTATATTGAACATCCAAACAAAGGATAAAGGTTATGATTGTTTGGTTCGCGGAAGACATATACCCTATTTTATAAGCAATTCATGTTATAGACAATACCAATAGACAAATATAATAATGTATTTTTTCATCTTGTAACACATAACATGCATTCATATCCAATGCTCTAAAACAATAATTGACATCTCATTTTAAAGATAGTAAAACAAATATTGTTCCTGTATAATTTGACGATGAAAACAATGTATATATATGGGAGAAACATATTTAGAAGTGTTTTTCTTGCAGATACATATGGTAACTGTTCTGCAAATTAATGTATGTGTATAAACAGAAATGTTGATTGATCGGAAAAGGAAAGTAACGATACTTTAATAGGGAAAAATCAAACCATATATTTTAAAAGGATCGCTGGGTGCATTGGAAAATCATTGAGTTCATTTGGTAGTTTGAATACCCAAATGGGACTGAGGGGAAAGTGACCCTATTTTTTTTATTAGACGGTAAAGTGTGTTCGGGCCAATTTTATGCTCACCTCGACCAATTATCTTCCTCGGTGATTTTAATGACACATTCTCCCACATCAGTTTGGTGCATTCAGAATTTTACTCAAAGAGTGCTCCCTAATTGACAAGAAAAATGGATAGTTCCTCTTACCAACCAAACTTAACCCAAGAGGGTTAACATCATTATGTATGAACCCTTGAAAATTAAATTTTATACAAGCAATTGTAAAGACAGAAAATATTAAATTAAGAAACAATATCGAGAAAATTGTAAGGCATTGTTTGGTATGAGAGAAAAAGGGAAAAAGGAAATAGGAGGTGAAATGATATTTTTTTTTTTCCTTTTATGTTTGGTATGAGAGGAAAATGAAAAGGAAAAAGAAAATTGAGAGAAAAAATAGTGTTCCTGCCAATCCCCCCAAATAGAGGTGAAAATGAAAAGTTAGAGGGGAAAAAAGTCCAAAATTACCATTTTACCCCTTTATTTTATATAACAAATGCCTATTTCATTTGTATTAAGAGTAAAATAGTAAATTAAGCAAAAAAAACATGTTACTTTCTTTCATACAAACAAAAAATTATTCTCTCTCCTCTATATCCCTCCAACCAAACACACGGAAATGATTTTTCCTCTACAAAAGATAAAAAAAAAAAAAAAATCTTTTTCATTTTCCTTTCCCACCCTTCCAACCAAACATACCCTAAAGAAATAATTATTTAGAACAAAAAAGTTTAAAAGATTATTTTAGAAACAAAATTTTATAGAGAGAAATTTCTTGAAGTTGAAAATATTAAAAAAAAAAAAAAAAGTACCAAATTACCAATATATTCAGCATTTCACACACACATATGTGTGTGTATATGTATATATATGCGGGTATATATATATGCTTCCTGTTTAACTCCAATCTATTTCTTTCATACCTTTACACGCTTACTATGGCTTTGCAAAAACCCAAAAGGAACTATCATAATTTTGTTGTTCTTCGCCTTTCATTTTCTTTATTTATGAGCAATTCAGCAGCAGAAGTGAGTAATTTATAATTCCTTCTTACAAGGCGTTTTCTTTTTGTATATAAAATATTCATTTCTTTACTTAAAATTAGTATTTTCTTCATGCAGTGGTTTAATCATGGAGGAGACTTGACGAACAGGAGATATGCCGCCGGAGAATTGCGGATCAATCCCTCGACAGTCCGAAATTTGACGTTGAGGTGGAAATTTTTCGCCGGAAAAGACATATCCGCAACTCCGGCGGTGGCCAACGGCGTGGTCTATTTCCCGTCGTGGAACGGTAATCTTTACGCCGTCAATGCTTTCAACGGTGCTCTGATATGGGAACGGAACGTCGGTGAGCTGACCGGGCTGCCCGGAACTGGGACCACCGTGAATGTGTCGGTTTCAAGGGCCACGCCTACGGTGGTCGGTGGACTCCTGATCGTCGGGATTTATGGGCCGGCGGTGGTGATTGCCGTGTCAAGATTGACGGGACGGCTCGTGTGGTCCACGCGGGTTGACTCGCGTCCGTTGGCTGTAATCACAGCGTCTGGAACATATTACATGGGGTTAGTAAATGGTTTAGTTATTGTGTCTTCATAGAAAAGGATGCTAAAAAGAAAAAAGATTGGTTTGAGAATTCAATCCCACGAAAATAAAAATATTATTAATGATTTTAAATAAAATATTTATTGTGCTCGGCATGATTTTTTGTAGAGATATTTTTTATCATTTCTTCTCTCCACCAAACCTAAAAAATTGTTTTATAACATTTCCTTAACAACTACGCCTCTAAAAAATGAAAGAGAAACATAAATCGTTGTTAGAGAAAGGTTAACTTGGAAAAAATATCTTAGGATGAAGTAATAAAATGACGGAAATATCCGCATTACAAGATTACCCTGAGCACAACCTATTTTTCTTCCAAAATCATTAACAAAATTTTAAATTTTACGGTATTGAAATAAGGGGCATGTACTATTTAGTCCCAAAATACAAAAGAAATTACCAATTACTCTCATCATTTTTTTTTTGCACCAATAAGTCCTTTTGTTTTTTTCTGACCAAAATACCCCTCATATGGACGTTGAATGTAATATCAAAATTATTAATTTTTTTATTTTTATGCTATTTTATTTTTACCAAAATACCCCTCATGTGGATGTTGAATGTAACATCAATTTTTTTTTTATTTATGACCAAAATACTCTTCATATGGATGTTGAATGTAACATTCAACACCTGTGGATGTTGAATGTAACATCAACTGTTTTGTTTTATTTTTTTATTTTTTTTTATTTTTTTATGATGTTATTTTTTTCTGATCAAAATATCCCTTATGTGGATGTTGAATGTAACATTCAACACCTGTAGATATTGAATGTAACATCCATTATTCTCTTATTTTTGTATGCAAAGTAAAATACATATGATATTACATTGAATACATGTAGATGTTACTTTCAACGCTTGTAAATGTTGAATATAACATCAATTGTTCTCTTGTTTTACGTTACGTTTAGTAACGATTTTATCCTAAAATCAAGATTTTTTTTTTTTGGAACATATAAAAAGTGACAAAAAGTCATAAAGTTTGGGGTGAAAGCTGTAATTTGTGTCGGCGACGATCGGCGACCGGCGGCGGCGGCGGCTGTTGCTGACAGCAGTGGTGCACCAGTTTGACGACCTTCCTTCTCGATGTGAAACTCACGGGAAGGACATTTCGGTAAACTCAATCCCCACCATTTTTTAAAACGGAACTAATTGGTGTAAGAAAAAGTGTTGATGGGACTAATTGGTGCAAGAAAAAGGTATTGATGGGACTAATCGGTACAAAGAAAAGTCGATAGGAGTAAGTAGTAAATAATTTCTTTTTTTAGGATTAATAGATAATTTTTCCTTGAAATAAATGTGAAATTTGAGGAACTAAATTTATATTTTGGAAGGCAAAGTTTAGGGTCTACTTAGATACCAACCCCCAATAAAAAACATAATTTTACCTGAATAGTATGACTGGTGGAGTTAAACTAAAATCATAAGTTTAACATAACGAAAGTAGTTAAAATAGTAGGATGAAGAAGTTAAAATTATTATTTCTAAGAATTATCTAAATCGAGAAAAAAATAAAATAAAAAAATTGACAGATTCACACACTTTCAGATCTATTTGGATCTGACAGGCCAAACTCGAATTCATTCTACATTTAAAAATTAACAATTTAATTGCTAAATTCAAAATCAATGAAAAATGATATTTACAATAACAAAAAGTATTGTCTTACTTAAATTCGGTGACTACATAATTTGGTTTGCGTAGTAAATATCATTCCAACATCATCGCTCAATCAAGTTAAAGACCATCAAATTATTTCTTTCTAATTGTCTTGTCTCAATTTTTTTTTAGACTTCTCTCTCACTCTTGTCGCACCCTTCACTTTAGTTAAACCATATCTTTTTTATTCGTCTCTTTATGAGTCTTCTATGCACATGACCGAACCGTCATAAGTGATTTTCTCTCCATAATGCAAGTTGGATTTTAACTTCTTTCTAACAATGTCGTTCCTAATTTTATCTTTTCACAGCATCCCACTCATCCATTTTATTTTCCTCATCTCTGTCATAGTTATTTTTTGAATAATTTTTTTTACCGTCCAACATTCTGAACCATATAAAATTGTCTGTTTTATTATAATTTTTCTTTCAACTATAATGGTATTCTACACTCATATATAACGTCGACTAAGTTTTTTTACTTTAACCATCTTGCCTATATGAGTATCCTTCTCGATTTTGCTATTACACTGAAGAAGAGAACCTAAATATTTATAATGATCAGCCTTACAAACCTCTTGATCTCCATTTTTTACCACACCATCTCTTCAAATATTACTAAAATTATAATATATGTATTTCATCATATATGTATTAATCTTTAAACCCTCAAACTTTAATTAAGTCTTCTCTGTGTCTTGCTAACTTAACGGTAATTTCTCTTATAATTTCATCAATTAATACTATGTCATGGGCCAAAAACATATCAACATGAAAGAGGTAAGTACTTAAAGATTATCCTTATGTAGGTCTATACTGATTAAAAATCTCAATTACCTTTCTTTTTTGTTCAAAGCCTATTGCCTATACCTTCATTCATGCCCTTACTTTTAAAAAAATAACTTCATTTTATCCTCTTATTAGGGCTTTCAATGTCGGAGTATCATCACTTGAAGTAACACTTCCGGCGGGACAATGTTGTATCTTTCGTGGTAGCCTGGTGAAGCTAGACATCCGTACAGGCTCCATTCTATGGCAGACCTACACCCTCCCAGATAACAGTGGCAGATTGGGTGGCTACACCGGCGCTGCCATTTGGGGTAGCAGCCCCTCCATTGACATTGCCAGGGGGCTCGTCTTTGCTGCCACCGGAAACCTCTACAATGCCCCGCCGGAGGTTTTGGAGTGCCAAGAGCGACAAAACAACAACCGGACAAAACCTAGCGGACCTGATAATTGCATCGGGCCGGATATACATTTCAATTCGATGTTGGCATTTAATATGGACTCCGGCGAAATAGCGTGGACTCGACAACTTGGGGGTTACGATGTTTTCTATTTCGCTTGTCTGGTACCTAATAATCCGGATTGTCCACCGGGTCCAAACTTGGATGCCGATTTCGGAGAGGCGCCGATGTTGCTTAAGGTTTCCGATCATGGGAGAATCAGAGATGTGGTGGTGGCAGTCCAGAAAAGCGGGTTCGCTTGGGCCCTGGATCGCGACGATGGTGAAATAGTATGGTTTAAGGTAAATAACGTTTTCTTCAGGAACAAAAAATACAAGATAGGTGTTTACATGGATCTTGAAGTTTAGTAAATTGTATATTTTGGTCTCTGGACTTTCACATTTACTTCAATCCCGTAAAATTAAAAACATTATTAATGATTTGGGATAAAAAATAGGTTGTGCTCAACATGTTTAAGAATATTTCATCAATTAATCACTCCACTAACCTGGAAATAACTTTTTTTCTAACAATGATTCGTCTGAAAAATATAAAAAAGAAGGTTGAATCGTTGTTAAAAAAAATGTCTTTAATTTAATGGTGTGATGAAATGATAAAAATATACTCATGAAGATCAAATGCCAAGCATAACTCATGTTTTGTCCGAAATTATTATTATTTTTTTTTTTTAATTTTATGAGATTGAAACTATTATAAATCTTGAGCTATCAAATGTTCAATTTGGTAAACATCAAGCTCCAATATAGACATAGACCCCATAGGGAACAAAAATATAATTTTCCGTTTTCTTTAATTTTTATTTTTTGTTTGTTTTGTAGTTAAACTTTGTTCAAAATTTTTATACTTTTGGAAATATTTTTTTGTCAATTGTTTATTTTGGATAAAATTATAATATATAGGCTACGTGTCAGGAATTTGTAATTTGAATTTTATTTTGAATGATTTGAAATTTATTTTCAAAAAAGAAAAGGAAAGAAATATATACACAATAAGCTCTATTTTCAAAACTAATAATTATACTAGAAACTTACTTTTAAAATCAAAACAAACAACGCAGCTTGCAGGACCTGGCGGCAGGGAGGGCGGTGGCACGTGGGGCGCCGCCACTGACGGTCGCCGAGTTTATACAAACATCGTCAACAGCAATCGCATCCGCTTTCCCCTGGCCCCATCCACACAAACAACCACCGCCGGAGCTTGGGTAGCACTCGATGCAAACACCGGCGACATCCTCTGGACCACCGCCAATCCCAGCAACGACACCCTACCGGGGCCCGTGACTGTGGCCAACGGGGTCATGTTCGGCGGGTCTGTCGCTCCCAACGGCCCGTTCTACGCAGTGGAGGCTGCGACCGGGAAGGTTCTCTGGTCTTACAACACCGGCGCCACCATCTACGGGGGAGCGTCGGCGAGTTACGGCTGTGTCTACATTGGGAGCGGGTATTCCATTGGGTTGGCTAGGTTTAACCCTACGTGGACTTCTGGGACTTCACTCTTTGCCTTCTGCGTTGTATGAATGAATTAAGAAATAAATCCTACACCTAAAGAATAAAGGAAAAATTACCGGATGATCCTATTTTAAATATTATGAAATTATCAAATAATTTCAACAGTTTAAAAAATCAACCAAATAATCTCAATATAGGTATTTTCAATTTTTTAACAATTAGTAGAAAATTATTTCTTTGGCTATATACTTTTAATTTTTTAACCACTGTGATATCCTTCGGTGATTTTTTTTTTTTGGAAAAATTACCTATTAATTTCAAAGAAAGAAATTATTTACCACTTACTCTCATCGATTTTTCTTTGCACCAATTAGTCTCATTAACACTTTTTTCTTACACCAATTAGTCCTATTAACAACTTTTCTTACACCAATTAGTCCTGTTTTAAAAAATGGTGAGGATTGAGTTTACCGAAATGTCCTCCCATGAGTTTCACATCGAGAAGAAAGGTCGTCAAACTGGTGCATCACTGCTGTCAGCAGCCGCCGCCGGTCGCCGCCCTCGGTTGCCGCCGCTGCAACTGCCGGTTGCCGGTCGCCGTCACCATAAATTACAGCTTTCACCCCAAATTTTATGATTTTTTGTCACTTTTTATATTTTCTAAAAACAAAAAATCTTAATTTTAGGCTAAAATCGTTACTAAACGTAACATAAAATAAGAGAACAATTGATATTATATTCAACATTTACAGGTGTTGAATGTAAAATCCACAGGTGTTCAATGTAATATCATATGTATTTTACGCTGCATACAAAAATAAGAGAATAATGGATGTTACATTCAACATTCACATGAAGGGTATTTTGGTCAGAAAAAATAACATCATTAAAAAAAAAAAAAAAAAAAAAAAAAAAAAAAAAAAATAAATAAAAAAAATAAAAATAAAAAATAATAATAATAATAATAATAATAATTGATGTTACATTCAACACTCACAGGTGTTGAATGTTACATTCAATATCCACATGAGGGGTATTTTGGTCAGAAAAAAATAGCATCATAAAAAATTAAAAAAATAAAAAAATATTGATGTTTCATTTAACATCCACATGAGGGATATTTTGGTCAGAAAAAAATAGTATAATTTTTTTTTTAATAATTTTGATATTACATTCAACATGCATATGAGGGGTATTTTGGTCAGAAAAAGACAAAATGACTTATTAGTGCAAAAAAAGAAAAAAAAAAAAGTGATAAGAATAATTGGTAATTTCTTTTGTATTTTAGGACTAAATGATGCATGCCCCTTTTTTTTATTATTAGCGCAAAAAGAAGTACGGGAATTTATTTGTAACTAGTTAAGTGACGAATTTTATATTTAATGACAAAAAGACTGTTGGTGAGCAATTATTTTATAGTGGCCAATTTTATCTGAACGTGAAAATTGCATTCCCTTGCCAATGCCATTTTGTGAGGAATTTTATTTTCATTACTAGATTTGGTCAGTAAAATTACCTATTCTTTTAGTTCTCGATCATATATAAAACAAGTATGCGTGTGTCTATTTATCTATCTATCTATATATATGAGAAAAAAATCAAAATAAAAAATAAAAATAAAAATCTAAAAGCAAAAGTATATATTTTAATATTAGAAACTGAAACAAAAAGCACGAGGATAAAGTATGTGTTTTTGTTTTGATATAGAATGTTATCATATTTTTATTTTGGGAATGAAAATGGATCTTTTAAAAAAAAAATATTGGAACAAAAACCTTTTTTTTTTTATATTATATTTTGATTTAAGAAAAAAAAAACCAATATTTATGTTTTCAAACTTTTGGTCTATGTTTCGAGAAAAAATTATTTGTTATTTTATTCTCATATTAAAATGTGTGAAAACTAGTTGAGAATAGTAGTGATAAGACATTTAAAAAGATTTTAAAACAATTCGAGAAGAGTATTTTTGTCAAAAATATAAAAATAAAAATGAAGACTCCAAAAGGATATATAGGTTGAACGCGTGTTATTTCAATTAACTACTCACCTATCCGATATAATGAACTATGTGAATAGTTTTCAGGATTGTCGGTAACAATTTTTGTTGAATTCTCTTCAAATGCACTCGACATTTAATACACTAATTAAATAGCGAATCTTAAATCCCCCACTTTAACCTAAAAAAAACACACAATTTATTAAAAAAAAATAAAAAATCTATTCAAAATAGAAAGTAAGTCAATCAGTGAAATTTGCTACTCACAAGCATGCAAAAAATTGGTGAAAAATCCCTTGTGGTTAGGCCATCGTCACTTTGTCCTCAAGTAGTTAGACTTTTGTTACATTTTATTTTTCTTGGCAACACTTTATCCCCTTATAGTTAAGTATATATCAAGGGGTAAAATGCAATAAGACCTGACTATAGGGGTAAAATGCAAAATAGTATGACTATAGAGGACAGAGTAATTAACCCTAATAAATAATATTATAATTAAAACTCATCCCAGTGAAGTGCTTGGAGGAACTCTAGGGAACATCTAATCAATATTCATGAGATGGAGGAGGAACTAGTTCCCAAGTGCCTTGATCTAAGAGAGCTTAATGCTCAGTCTGCATTGCAGCTTACAACTGAGGTAATTGAGAGGCTTCACAATAACGTTGAGGTTCATAAGGAGTTGCTGAAGTAATAGCTGGCATGACATATTTTGGATTAGGTTTATGCACGCCAATTTTGGACTGAGTAACCATAGGATGAGACTGAGAGAGTGGGATGAAGAAGATTTGGTAATTATGTGGTTGGAGAACAAGTAGAAGAGTGGGAGGGATAAGGAGAAGTAGAAATAGAGTTGGGACTAGATGAATTTGAATTTGGAACAAGATTAGAAATGGGGTTGGTCCTAAGTGAAGGGGGTGACATTTGATGCTAGGAAATTGGTGGCAATACAGAAGGTGTGACGTCATGTGGAAGAAAAAAGAAAGAGAACTGAGTATGTGGTAAATGAGTAGATAAAAGTGGAGGTTGATTAGAAAGATATGGTTTGAATGGAAAGGTGTCTTAAAAAAATTGAACATGTCTAGAGATATACTCTCTTGGTTTTGACATCTAAACACTTGTAACCCTTTGTATTATGGCAATAACCAAGAAACACACAATTAATGGACTTAGGCTGAAGTTTGTGCTGGTTATATGGTTTAAACCAAGGAAAACATAAGCAACCAAACACCTTAAGATAGAATAAGAAGGAATGGAATGATAGAGAAGTTGAAATAGAGTTTTGAGTTTCAAATTGTGCCTGGGCATAGTGTTTATGAGATAATTAGCTATGGACAATGCTTCTAGCCAATAAGAAGCTAAAAGGCTAGATTGATGAAGAAGAGTAATTGTAGTTTCAAGAAGATGTCTATGTCTTCTTTCAACAACTCCATTCTATTCTGGAGTGTAGGGACATGATTTTTTATGAACAATACCTTGGCTTTGAAGAAATAAGATAAATTGAGCACTAGTATATTCACATCCATTATCTGTTCGAAATTTTTTAACATAGGCATTGAACTGAGTGTAAATATGTGCAGTAAAATGAGTATACTTATCATATGCCTCAGATTTGGATTTCAAAGGATAAATCCAACAAAATTTAGTAAACTCATCAATGAATGCAACATAGTACTTAAATCCAGTAAACGATGGAATAGGAGAAGGACCCCAAATGTCTGAATGAATTAAAGCAAATAGTTGTGTCACAACAGTTTCAAATTAGAAAATGGAAGTTTATGACTCTTGGCAACAACATAATGTTCACATTGAAACTTCTTTGTATAAGTTGAAAATTGTAATTGAGAAGCCAGAGAGTTGAGAATATTGGGAGAAGGATGACCAAGTCTATTGTGCTACAACAAAAATTCAGAGTTGATTCCGCTGCAACTTGAGCAACTAAGAGCTGCAGCACTTGAGATTGAAAGAGCTTGATAAAAATGATGACGAGGATACAATCCTTCTTTACATTGGCCATTGAAAAATATTTTCTCAATTTTGTTGTCCTGAATAAAATATCAATGACAATGAAATATAATAGAACAATCATTATTGTCGTTCCCCAAATCATGGGGTTGTGAATCAAGACCCAGGACGGCCAATTTAAGTAGTCGACCGATAACCCTATTGTGATTTTTCTTATTCCATGATACTTAATTTTATTTAATTATCTAATCTTATTAGGTGTGTCCCTTTCTAGAATCGATTTGTTTTATAGTTACCAAGTATGCCTAGCGGATGTTATTAATTAATTAAACACTTGATAATACCGTGGTGAAATTTTGTAATAAAAATTAACTAAATTATTATATTGGGTCTCTATATCATCTACAGAGCCCTTAGCAGCATCAATAGATACATAGTTAATAAAGTTTACAAATGAACCAACAGTCGAAATGTTTGGGTCCTACATGGCCCATTATTACATGTCATGCTTAAAATAAAAAGGTCCATAGCCACAGAAAGTATGAAAATGATCCAAATACACCAAAACTAGAAACTTGATATAGCGTACTTTTAGGCTGGAGTTCACTCCTACTCACTATAATGTGCAATATCTGAGGATGGGAGGAAAAGGGGTAGGGTGGGGGTGGGGGGGTGAGTTCAATGTGCTCAGTAGAGAAATTCATCCATTTTTTTTTATTTATTTTTTTATCATTTTTCTAATTTTTATAGAACATAGGTGATTATATATATATATATATAAAAAATAAAAAAAAAATATCGTGGCTGGAACTTTATAAATAAAACAGTATATAATGCACACACATCATAATAAAACATGTACTTATAAGATTCAAGTAGAAAAATTTAAAACACATACACAACAAGTGTATTACTGGGATACCTGGTGACCAAATCGTACCACTGAAAAATTATATGATCCAGTGAGATATACACGTAACCTGGAGTATCCCTCGCCTAGGTTTAGAGTTTTGCACCCAAGGTCAGCTCCACAATGACCCACTCTCCTCGGTCCTCACATGATATCATCAACATACCACCCAACCAGATATATTTGACACACAATTATATATTTATTTTATATTACCAGATTTGTCTAAAATTCAACTTTTTACCATAATTCTAATTTCATTTGAAAACACATTTTACAAATAAGCACAAAAGAATACATACATATAACGCAAGCTAAAAATACATAAGAGAATTAATAGAATTCCCTATCTCGAGATACAGGTGGTCACCTAGCAATCTTGAATCACCCTACTTCAGCTTAGTCAACTGTTGGAAGCAAAATTAAGCATCCTTTTATTAACATCATCACTTTATGAGCGTACTCTTAATATCCTATTATTTATTAAGGGGGTATAATGCATTGTCAGAGCAATTTACGGTAAGCAGTCAAGTTTCCCACTTGTTTTACCATAGCATAATTTTTTTTTGTCTTTTTATTTTTATATGTTTCTATGAAAAAAGATCTATCAAGCTTTAAAACTCACTTTGAATCACCAGATATTGATTTTATTTTTCATTTAGTTATGAGTTTTCGAAGTTCAGTATACAAAGTTATCAGAATCTTATAGGATTATATTCATCTACTTTTTGGAGTCTATAAAAGTACAATATAAAGTTCAAAACATAGCATATAATAGCTTAAAATGATCTTCATTGAGTCTAGTTTCATTTGCGATAAGTTTCATATTTTTATAATTTTTCTCCGAATTGTTATGAATTTTTGAAGACAGGTTGTTCAGATGAATCGAGTGCAGAATTTGAAACTTCGAGATTCGGTTCTTCAATTCTTTTTTATACCCAATGCTCCTAAACTATGTTTTTTACTTTCCTAAAGTCTAGAGTTCATCCCAAACCAATATACAATCTTTTTAATTCATTTAAGGTTAATTACATCATGGTTTTCTCAATTTTTCTCCCAAAACCAAAAATAACAAAGTTAATGTTCTAAACCATATCTTAAAAAGAAAATAAAATTTTATGCATGGTAATTTCACTCAAATATCATGTTTAATTCAACCTAACAAACTCATACATAATATAATCCAAGTTTTACTTGGTTTAATCCAAATACGCTTTACATCTTACAAATAAGCACACAAGAATACATACATATAATGCATGCTAAAAACATATTAGAGAATGAATAGAATTCCTTACCTCGAGATGTGGGTCGTCACCTAGCAATCTCGAATCACCCTACTTTAGTTCACTCAGCTGTTGGAAGCAAAATTAAATATCATTTTATTAACATCATCACTTTATGCGTATACCCTTAATGTCCTATTATTTCTTAAGATGGTGTGATATGTTGTGAGAGCAATTTACTGTGAGCAGCCATGTTTCCTACTCATTTTACCATAGCTAAAAATCTTTTTATGTTCCTTTTATATTTTTATATGAAAATTGACTTCTCAATCTTTACAATTCGTTTTGAATCACCATATTTCAATTTTTGTACATTTAGTTATGAGTTTTCGAAGTTTAGTAAATAAAGCTATCAGAATCTTATGAGATTATATTCAACTACGTTTTGGGGTCTATAAAGATACCATATAAAGTTTAAAACACAGTATATAATAGCTTAAAATGATCCTCATTGAGTGTAGTTTCATTTGCAACAAGTTTCAAATTTTTCTAAGTTTTCTTCGAATTGTTATGAATTTTTGAAGACAGATTGTTCAAATAAACCGAGTGCAGAATTTGAAACTTCCAGATTCGGTTTTTCAATTCTTTTTTATACCCAATGCCCCTAAATTATGTTTTTGACTTTTCTAAGGCCTAGATTTCATCCAAACCAATATACAACCTTTCTAATTCATTTAAGATTTGTTTACAAGATGGTTTTCTCACATTTTCTCCCAAAACCAAAAATAAAAAAGTTAAAAGTTCTAAACCATATCTTAAAAAGTAAATAAGATTTTATGCCTAGTTATTTCACCCAAATATCATGTTTAATTCAACCTAAAAAACTCATACATAATCTAATCCAAGTTTTACTAGGTTTAATCTAAATATGCTTTAGATCTTAACCTTTAGAATTATAAAAATTCATGCTAGAACTCTTAATGAAAATCTCTAGGTTTAGGAATTTATCAAATTTGAGCTCAATCCTCCACCAAGACTTAATTTCAACTGTGGATTATCTCAAATTTCTTACTCCAAATCTCCGAAGACCCTCATTTTCTCTTTTTCTCTCTCGGTCGCTCCTTTCCCCTCTTTTCTTCTCTTTTTATCTTTACTTCTTGTTGGTTCTTTCCCTTTCACGCTTCATCTAGAGAATTTTGTTTTCCAGATATGGGTAGGGTCTTGGGTCATGGGTTATGGGTACTAGTACTTAAGTTAGTGGGTATGGATCTTGACTTCGGTATTGGGTTATCTCAAAATAAATTTTGGACTTTTCTAATACAATTTGGGCTCTAACTATTTATTTTGGTTTTTATAATCTATCGATTTTCGTACATTTTATTTGTGGTATTTTAAAAATAGTATTAAGTGGTCCAAATGTAAACTTTGGACCAAAAATCATGTGCCTAATCCATAGTAGACCATTGGATTATTTAATTTTAAGTTAATTCCATTAATTTGGCACCTAAAATTTATGATTTTCACTAGAGAATTTTAATTGCACAATATTTTTTTATCTAAATGTTCTCACAACTTTATAATTCTAATTTCTAAAATTGAGAATGTTACAATTATTCCTTGTAAACTTATGAGCAGATAGAAGATTGGAGGAGATTTCTGGAACATAAAGAATATTTTGAAGTTTAAAGGAAGAAGAAAAGCTGTGAAGGTTACCAAAACCTGCAACATGAACATCCTTGATATGACCATTGCCAACTGTTACCCCATTAGTGCCTTGGTAAAGTTAGCACCAGTATAAAAAAATCCAACTAGAATTAGGTCCCCAACCAATAGCATGGTAAGCTTATTTTTTAGATTTGTTGCTGTTACCATATGACATATCTAATTTGTATCAGCAGTCAGTTGTGGAATTATTGTACTTCCCACAGATTTGACACACTAAGAACTGTTGATTTGGAGGTTTTCTTAATAGATTGTATTGCTGAAGAAGATTTGAACCTCTGTCATATCTCCTAGAATTTCCAAAACTTCTTCCACCTACTTGGGAATTATAGTTTCTGTCCCTTCCTCTTGAATTGTTTCTCCATCTTTCTCTTGAATTATTAGGATGAAATGTTTGAAAAATAGTATAACTTTGGGATGTATTAGTCTTCTCAATGGTCTATGCTTATTTGAGAATATGCAACTCTTCCTCAAGAACTAGAGAATTAATCTCTTTGACAATAATAGGCTCTGACCTAGCTCTAACATAAGTTTTCAAGGAATCATTCTCTTTAGGACAACCATCTAGAGTATGCAACACAATATTCCCATCATCAATTATTAGAGAGTTGAATATTTGCTCCAAAACAATTCTGACTACATGAGAATGTTTCAAATTAACAATTATAGGCAGAATATATGAAGATATTGTAGCAATAATGCAACTCTTTAGACATTTATCAATCATCTTCCACATCAAAATTGTAGGATTTGAAACTTCCTTACTTGTTGAATTTGTAACAGTTTGAGTTGGACAGGGAAAATTTTCAATTGCAAACTCTAGCAGGTCATGACCATCTAGAACATCTTGTATTTGTGATTTCCAAATCACATAATTTGTATTGTCTAACTTGAACTGACCTAAAGAGTTAAGATTCGACGTCAGCAAGTTTAAACTTGTTGTTAAGCTTGCTAGTATTTCAGCAGCCATGAGAGCTAAACTTGGATCTTCAAGTTCTTGATAGAGATTACGCAGAAAGGATTGAAAATAAATGAAATATCAAATGCATATCATACGTGAGACTTGATATGCTCTGATACCATATTAAAATTAAAGAAGAGAATAAGAAGAAGATTGAATTATCATTCAATTCTTTTGATTGAATAGTTACAAATGAATACCGTTATAAGAGAGTATATATAGACTATATAGACTACAATGAATGGCTATAACTAACAGCTCAACAAACTAACAATCCAACAAATAACAAACTATTAGGTGGAGTTAGTTGCAGTGATTCTGGAGCCTTCTTAACTAATTTGCTGAATTTCCTTATCAAATAATATGTTTCTGTGATATTTTTTATTATTAGCGCAAAAAGAAATATGAGAATTTATTTGTAATTAATTTAGTGACAAATTTTATATTTAATGACAAAAAAAACTGTTGGTGAGCAATTTTTTTATAGTGGTGGGCAATTATATCTAAGTGTTAGCGTGAAAATTGCATTTTTTTGCCAATACCATTTTATGAGGAATTTTATTGTCATTACTAGATTTTGTTGCTAAAATTACATTTTCTTGTAGTTATTCTCGAACATGTATAAAACAATTGTTTGTGTGTCTATATAATAAATAAATATATATGAAAACAAACTTGAAATAGAAAGAAAAAAAAATCTAAAAACAAACGTATATTTTAATATTAAAAACTGAAACAAAAAGTGTGAGGATAAAGTATGTATTTTTGTTTTGATATAGAAACATATTTTTGTTATCATATTTTTATTTTGAGAATGAAAATAGATCTTTTATAAAATAATTAAAAAATTGGGACAAAAATTGAGAATGTTAACGATCAAATTTTAAATACTATTAATATAAATTTTAGTTTAATTTTTTAAAACCCGCACGTTGTGCCATCATTAAAGAATGTGCAACTGCCGAACAGTTATGGAAAGTGGAACAAATCATGGAACACATGGAACAACCTATCTCTGAAAGATTCAATATTGTAAATGTTTCCAATAATATATATATATATTATGTTTCGATTTAAAGAAAAAAAAACAACTACTTTTTTTTGTTCTCAAACTTTTGGCCATGTTTGGAGAAAAAAAATTATTTGTAATTTTATTCTCAAATTAAAATATGTGAATACTAGTTGAGAATAGTTGTGATAAGAGATTTAAAATAATTCAAGAAGGATATTTTTTGTCAAAAAGATAAAAATAAAATAAAAAAGAAGACTACAAAAGGATATAGCTCGACGCCAATATCAGCTCCTTTAGAAATTATTTTCATTAACTATTCACTTATCTGACAAAATTAAGTGTATGAATAGTTTTCAGGATTGCTAATTGCAAATTTCCTTAAAAAAAAATAAAAATAAATAAATAAATAAATAAAAATTAATAGTTGTATTTAAATCGAATTTGAATTCTCTTGAATGCACTTGACATTCAGTATACTGGTGAACTCTAATCAAATGGTGACTTTTAAATCCCAGCATTTACACACACACACAAAAAATACAACTTATTTAAAAAAAAAATCAAATCTATTCAAAATAGAAAGTAAGTCTAAAGGTGAAATTTGCTACTCACAAGCATGCAAAAAATTGGTGAAGATCTCTATGAGTATCAAATGAGCCCAGGAGTTCCCCCAAACACTTCAGTGGAAAAGTCTAATAAAAAAGAAAAAATAATATTATTAATAAAACTCATCCCAGTGAAGTGTTTGGAGGAACTCTAGGGAACATCTGATCAATATTCACTCTTTCTATTGAATGCATGCTTTGGTCTGCCTATATTTTTCCAAAATATTGACACCCCTTTTATAGATTCATAATTTTTTATCGCTTTATTTTTATTTTTTGATTTTTCTGCAGAGAAATTAAGGGAGAAAGGGTTTAGGGCACATTGTACCTGGCCGGAAATGTGGGATACATGGAACAAGGAGAATCCATGCATGGGGTTGATGAAGAGTTGAGTGGTCACATGCAACCCTATCTCTTTTTTTTTTTTTTCCATATTCTTTCATTTTCAACTTTGTTATTTTTCCCTCGTTACAAAAAATAAAATAAAATAAAAAATATCGAATGGTGAAAAAATTATTATTAATTTACATGTTTTTCACATTTAAATTGAAAATTCGTTAAAATCGTGGAGTGGTTGCCATTTTTTCTCTTTCCTATGTTGTAATCAATTGGTTACAAAAAAATCTTTGATAGTATGAAAAATTAAGAAAAATCAAGGGCTATTTTTTATTTTATTTTATTTTTTTATCTTGTTAAATTTGTCCTAAAAAATCAGTTTCAATAATTAGGTTTTTAAATTTTGGATATCAAATTATAGTTTCATAATATTATTAGAGTGAAAAACCATGGAGATATAAAAAACAATAGAACTACTAGTACTAATCATTACAACAAAAATTACAGTATTTCCTAAATTTTTATTGAGAAACTCAATTATAATGTTCTTATAATATTTATTTAATAAGATACATTTTAAAAAATAAAAATTAAAGAAGTATCTTAATAAATATATAGTAATACGACAAAACAATTGTCTTTATAAGTTATTGGGATAAATTTTTATGAGACAAGTTTTAAGTATTTCACATTTAATGCGTCTCAAAATAGTGTGTTAAGGCATATTTAGTGTTGAATTTTGTTGTAGTGAATCCAAAGCCTCTTAATATAAATAGTCATTCAAAAATTAATTTTTGTTTGTGCAAAAAATGAAAAAGTATCTATTAATAAATTTGGGCGAAAAGATATTTTAAGATGAAGATTTAAGTTTAAAAGATGAATGGTTAAAACTATACTCTTGTAACTTCTCAACCCACTAACTGGAAATTTCTCTACACCCAACTCACTCAATAATTTAGATTAATTTTGAATGAATATTGAGACGAAAAGAAAAATTATTTGAGAAAAAAACAATCATGCTTAGAAATTTTACTTCCACATTTGAAATGGTTGAATTTCACTTTACTTTGTATACCTTTCAAGTTTTGTGTATGTATTTTTTTTTTTTTTATTATTATTATTATTTACTATTGATGAGGGCATTTTTGGATACCTCTGAGTCAGCACTTGGGACCCAGTCACATGTCAACCCTCGCGATAACAAGGACGAATTCCAGAACTCACAACGTTACGCTGGAGCATACACCGACTACGGCTCCACCCTGGAATCTCATTTCCACCTAGGGAGGAGTGAGGAGCTCTGCAGGGACGTGTCGCTCTGAGCTCTGCGCCGTGCTTCGGTGATTAGTTTCAGGGACTCAGCCATTCACCTCGACCGGCTCCCCCTTTTCACCTTGTTTCTTCTCCAAGACTCCACGGATCTCCGCTCTCCTCTACCTGCTCACCGCTGCAGGCCTGACAAAGGCCCGCGGGCTTCCTCAAATGAGTCCAAAAGCCCAAGCCCAACGATTATCTCCTAAATGCCCCAGATTATCGGCTAAATATAGGGTTTCAACTAATTAATCGTGTTTAGGCCCGATTAATCATCTCCAACGCCTATATATATCGGGGGCTATGTAAACCCGAGGTATGCTTGAATACATATACATTACATGCGAGTTCATTTGCTTACTTGTTATATTTTGTACCTTTTCTCTCTGAGCACTGATTAACACGCTGGAAGGGTTTCATCGAGACAAACCCTGGTCTGAGCCTTCTACATGTACACTTCCTGAGGAGTAGGACTCTAGACACAATAGGTCAGTCCTCCCAAGATCCAGCACAGCTCACGCGAGGACTCTTCAACCGACGACTTCACCTCAGCATGAAGACCCACCCGTCATCCGACTGGACCATACTCAAAGTGTGTACCAGTTTTATGCACCAACAACTATTGTTTTATATTTTTATAAATTTAAAAATAACAACAATACTACTGATAATAATGAAAAACGATAATCTCTTCTACAACTTTAGGTCTTTGAATCCTTGATGGAAAAGGGTGCATGTGTGATCTTAGTGATAAAAAGAGTATAGAAGCTTTAGAAGGCTTCATTTGACACACAAATCCGACTAGGTTCAAGCATTCAAATTTCAGAATACTTTGATTTTCAACCAAAATATATTCCTTTTGCTATGAGGTTGTGGTATACCCTTCAAGGCCACATTTTCTTACTATATCTTCAATACATACTCCATGAAGAAAAATAGTTACTTTCTATAAAATATTGAATTTTTACATAAATTTTGTTTTCTAAATTCTTTTGTTAATAATGCATTAATTTCAATTTATGTCATTCTTTTAAAAAATGTGAATGTTAAACTTTCTAAAAACCACTAAATCACCAAAATCATTCCACACGATTCACGGTTGATAGAAATTAAAAAAAAAAAATACATCAAATTAATCTACGAAAAATTCTTTTTCCAACAATATGAATTTCAATTTGTTTTTAGTAACTTTTTACTGGTTTGTAAATGTTCATGTCTTTTAAAAAATTAATCTACAAACAATCATCTTTCTAACGACATGAATATTCACATTTTTATTTTTCTTATTTTTGAATATTTAATACATATTTATACTAATTGTATTGATGTAAATGTTTATACTTTCACCAAAACACATCGAAATATGTACTTTCACCAAAATACCCAAATATTACGATATGAACATTCACCAAACTACATTAATAACAACATTCACACAAACAAAATGATCAAATATGAACAATCACAATTAATAAACCAAACTCCACTAAAATCATAACCGCAACACCAAAATCGAGCAATGAACATTCAACAAAAAACAAAACCAAACCACATAAATATTCACAAATACAAATCGATCAAACAAGAGGTTCGCCACTACCGTCGGTGAACTCTAGAGGCCAGTGGTAATAGCGGTGGCGAAACGGCATGGGTGGAGCCAAAGAACATTCACACATGAACAAAAAAAAAAAAAATCCAAAATCACATGAAATTCATAGATCTTGAATGTGAACACTAAACACATTCACTATGATCTAAACATTCACATATACCAAAAACCTCATACAAATCACAAAGTCGAACATTCACATAATCTGAAAATTCTCAGATCTGAAAAATCTCACTGTCGTTTCAACATTTGTTAATCGTCACCGCCTAGTCCATTCTCCCACAGATCTAAGGGACTGGAGCATGGTGGCGAGGGGGATGCTTGTGAGCACAGGCTGAGAAAGATCGAGAAAGATTGAGAGAGAAAGAGAGAGAAGTCTGCCATCGCCGCCATCGTGAATAGGACGACCGTCCTCCATCGACGCCATCGTCGATCGACCACCCTCGTCAGACAAGAGACGGCTAAGAAAACAAAACAAACAAATCGCAGAAAACAATCAACAAAACATAGTCAGATCATCGTCATCATCTTTGCAAAACATAGTCAGTTTGGTCATCATCTTCATAAATCGGAGTATAGCAGGGATGGCCGTTTAACGTCTTCGGCGATGATCAGATGCTCCAAAAAAGACGGTAAAGGCGACTACATCGATCTTCGTCCATTTATCGTCAATCGACCACCACCATTCATCTTCTTCGCAAATCAGAGCACGGCGGCGGCTTGGCAAGCTTCGTCCATTCATCATCCCAGTCAGATCTGCCGAATTTCTATGAATCGTGTGGCGGCGGCGGCTTGGTGAGAGAGGAGTTCTTCGCAAATCAAACCACAGTGGCAGCTTGGCGAGCTTCTCCGTTCATCATTCCAGTCAGATTTGCTCGTACGGCGACGACTGCTTGGCGATGAAGAGTGTTTGAAAGAGAGAGATAAGTCTTGATGAAAATTATGGTTTTGTGAAAATAAGTGAGGTTATGTATTTATATATAGGGGTATAAATGTTTATTCGATTTTTTATTTTTTTAGAAAGGATTTTTCTCTGTCAATCTTTTCAAAAGGATTTGAAAAATAATCTTTTTCAAAAAAAAAGATTAGATGAAAAGAGAGAAAATTAAAAAAAGGTCTAAATAATAATAAATTCTTCAAAAGATCTATTTTTCTTTAAAATGAATATGACATATAAAATTGGTCAAAATTTTGTATTTTCTCTTTTTCCTCTTTTATTGTGACTTTTTTTAATTGATAATCATTAATAATTTTTTTAAATAATAATATTTACTAACCACCACAAATTGGGAGCTATTATATTACTTAAAAGCTAACATTAAAAACAAAATTAAAAAATCTAAAAATAAATAAATAAATAAAGTTGTATTCAAACACACATTAAAAAGTAAACAAATTATATATCTCCTCTTGAAATTTAATACTTAAATATTTTTAGCTCTTTAGTGTTTATTACTATTAGGTGTAAAAACAAAAGAGAGTGATCTAAAGTTGTTATTTTTCCCCTAAATATATTATTTATTTTTAAATTTTTTTTTTTATTAAGCATGCAATTAAAAAAAAAAAAACATTCTTGAATGTTAACGATCAAATTTTAAATACTATTAATATAAATTTTAGTTTAATTTTTTAAAACCCGCACGTTGTGCCATCATTAAAGAATGTGCAACTGCCGAACAGTTATGGAAAGTGGAACAAATCATGGAACACATGGAACAACCTATCTCTGAAAGATTCAATATTGTAAATGTTTCCAATAATATATATATATATATATATATATATATATATAAGAGGAGGAATTGATACCCATATTGTATAGTTTTTACAACAAAATTATATTTGGTGAATGTTCACACGATGGTCATATTTGACGGTTTCTGGAAGGACATTGTATTTCTATATATATTTTAAGACCCATTATTCGACTATACCCACACAATTACATTTTCATATTGCGCCTTATTTTCCTTCCTAATTTGTCTCTTAAAGCTGAAATCCTAACCCAAGACGCAAAGGAAATTGCGATACGAATGGCGAAATCCAAAAAGCATCAACAAATTCGCAAAGAAATATAAACTTAGATTATAGTGTGAACATTCAAATTGCCACTTTGTTTACTTTTTTCGTTGATTATCATTTTGTTATGTTTAGTTTTTCAATTTACCATCGATTTCTTAGTAATGCGAATATCTTTTGTTTAGTTTTTCAATTTACTATCGTTTTGTTAGTAATGTGAACTTTTATAGCTGTCTTTTCATTACCAATAACTCAAATTCTTACACGTTTAGAATATTACATTCACGTATTTTAGTTGTATTCATACATGTAGTTTTTTAGTTATATTTATACATGTTTAGTTACATTCATGCATGCTTATTTACTTAGTATGTTTTCAAGCTACATTCATACATGTTTAGTTACATATGTAGTATTTTGTCTACTTGCCTCCATGCATATTGTTTAGTTATGTATTTAAAATATTACAGCATTTTTAGTTATATTCATTTATATGTTTTTTTAGTTACTTTCATACATGTTTAGGTCCAATCATGCATGTTTAGTTACAAGTTTATTACTTTTTGAGTTATATTCGTGCATGTTTAGTTATATGTTTAATATTTTTTCCTATTACATTAATGCTTGTTTAGTTATCTGTTTAGAATATTAAATTCATGCATTTAGTTATATTCATGAATGTATTTTTGTAATTACATTCATATATGTTTAGTGTATTTTTCTAGTTACATTTACTTATATTAGTGACATATTTAGTATTATTTTTAGTTCCATTTATACAATTTTATTTTTGTTTATATTCATGAATGTATGTAATTTAAAAATAAAAAATAAAAAAAAAATAAAAAATAAAAAAACAACTAATTCTAAACATATAACTGAAAAATTGCATAGATGTGAAATATACCCAAAAAAATATATATACACGAACTAAGAAATATACCCAAAAAAAATATAACTAAAAAATATCGAAAATACTAAAAAATTAGTTGAATATAACTAAAAAAAAATCCAACCACTGACGGCAGAGGTCAGGTTTAGATGACCGACGACAGTGGCTAGTGTTGCAACTCAAAATGAAGCATCAGTGTTTTTATGAATTCCAATAGATGGGACCTACCTAAAATCTTCATTTCCTTTACGAAATTTTACTAATTTGATATGAGTTATAGGAGTTCTCACTAACTATATCAAAACAAAATCATATCTAAACTTTGAAATAAATATAATTTTTGGTTAACTACACTTTGCACCTCTATGTTTAGGCCTAATTGTACTTTGTACCCTGTACTATATATTTTTGTCAGTACTTACTTCATCTAAGGGAGATCCACGAGGGCATGTGCGACAAAAGCCCTATATTTTTTTTTAAGCATGAACAAGAAATTTCTCATGAACATAAAATCAATGAAACACACATGCGCACAAAGGAGTATATGGTTGCGTTTGGTCAGATTTTCGGTCACGCTAGATGGCTCCAACTACATCCCCTTGGACTGAGGCAATGTTTAGTTTCTCAAAGGATGCGAACTTTGGTGCTTTGTGATTGGTGAATGCCGCGAACTTCAAATCCCCAAATAGGTCCTAACGAAATGCTTGTTGTAAATCTTTTTATTGGTGGGAATGATTGTGTCGGGTGAGCAAGAGGTGATTCGTCACAATACTGTCTTGTAGGCTAAAAGGTCACACTTTGGCCAAGTATCATACAAAGAGACCCCAGAACTAGAAGTAGGAATCGCCATAGAAGTGGACACAGGGGCAGGTGAAATTCTTTCTTTCTTTCTTTTTTTTCTTTTTTTTTTTCTTTTTTTGTCATGGCCAACTGTATTTGAGCATTATCATGAAAATCACATCTCCTTGGCAATACTATTTTGTGAAGAAATTTATTTTCGTTAGTAGATTTCGTTGGCAAAATTATTTTTTCTTCCAGTTGTTCTCGAAACATATATAAAACAAGCATGTGTGTGTATATATATACGAAAACAAACTCAAAATAAAAACAAAAATCTAATAAAATATATTTTAATTTTGAAAATTGAAACAAAATGCATGAGGATTTAAAGTAGGTGTTTTTAATTGTTTTGATATGGAAACATATTTTTGTTATCATATTTTTATTTCGAGAATGAAAGTAGATCTTTTGTAAATAAAAATTTAGGAGCAAAAATCTTTTTGTATATTATATTTCGATTTCGGGAAGAAAAAAAAATTTGTTCTCAAATTTTTGGTCATGTTTTGAGAACAAATTTATTTGTTATTTGATTCTCATATTAAAATGTGTGAGAAGAATAGTTGTGATAACACATTTTAAAAGCTTTTAATACAATTCACAAAGGGTATTTTTGTGAAACAGATTAAAAAAAAAAAAAAAAAAAAAAAAAAGAAGACTACCAAAGGATCTCCTTTAGGAATTGTTTCAATTAACAATTCACTTATGCGACAAAATTAAGTATGTGAATAGTTTTCAGGATTGCCAATAGCAAATTTCCTTACAAAAATAAATAAATTAACAAATAATAATTGTATTTAAATCCAATTGAATTCTCTTCAATGCACTTGACATTCATTATTTGAACTCTAATCAAATGGTGAGTTTTAAATTCCCCACTTTTACACACACAAAAAAAAAAAATACAATTTAGTTACAAAAAAAAAATTCAAATCTATTCAAAATAGAACGCAAGTCAAAAAAGTGAAATTCGCTACTCACAAGCTTGCAAAAAATTGGTGAAGATCTCCATGAGTATCAAATGAGCCCAGGAGTTCCCCCAAACACTTCAGTGGAAAAGTCTAATAATAAATAATATTAATAAAACTCATCCCAGTGAAGTGTTTGGAGGAACTCTAGGGAACACCTGATCAATATTCACTCTTTCTATCGTATGCATGCTTTGTTTTCCCAAAATATTGACACCCTTTTTATAGATTCATAATTTTTTATTGCTTTATTTCTTTATCTGCAGAGAACTTTAAGGGAGAAAGGGTTTAAGGCACATTGTACCTGGCCGGAAATGTGGGATACATGAAGCAAGGAGAATCCATGCATGGGGTTGATGATGAATTGAGTGGTCACATGCATCCCCATCTTTTTCCCCTTATTTCTTTCATTTTCAACCTTTTTATTTTCCCCTCGTCACAAAAACTAAATAAAATAAATATTGAATGAGAAAAAATAATATGAGTAGTTTATATGTTTTTCATATTTATAAATACAGGGTACAAATTGAAAAAATGTCAAATCGTGGGGCAGTTGTTATTTTGGCTCTGTCCCATATTGTAATTAACTAGCTACAGTAAAAAAAAAATTGTAGTGTAAAAAATTAAGAAAAACCAAGCCCTTCCTTTTTTTTTTTTTTTTGTCTTGTTAAATTTGTCCCAAAAATTCATTTTCAAATAATTAGGTTTTTAAATTTTGAATATCAAATATTCATTTCATAAGATTATTAGAGTTACAAACCATACATAAAATAAATAAAAAAAAAAAGATAAAAAAAAAAAAAAAAAGAAAAAGAAAAAGAAAAAGAAGAAGAAGTTAAATAAATAAATAAATAAAAATAGAAATAATAGTACTAATACAAGGACTCTTGTGTGGATAGTCACTCCAAAATTAATTTTTTTTTATTATGTGAAAATGGGAAAGTATCTACTAATAAATAAGGACGGAAAGACATATTTAAAGTCCATATTTCAGTTTAAAAGATGAATGGTTAAGACTGGACTCTTGCAATTTTCCAACCCATTAACTACAAACTTCTCTACTCTCAAATCACTTAATAACTTAGAATAATTTTGAATGAATCATTGATTGCAATGAAGAAATTTTATTTCACATTCGAAACGGTTGAATTTAATTTTGCCTTTTAAATTTTGTATATGTACTTTATTAAAAAATTATTATTTACTATTATTTTATATTTTCATAAATTTCATAACAACAATAACAATACTGCTAATAATAATGAAAAATGATAATCTCTTCTACAACTTTACGGCCATGAATCTTTGAAGAAAATGGAAAAGGTTGCATGTGTGATCTTTGTGGCAAAAAGAGTATAGAAGCTTTAGAAGGCTTCATTTGACACACAAATCCGACTAGGTTCAAGCATTCAAATTTCACAATACTTTGATTTTCAACCAAAATATATTCCTTTTGCTATCAAGTTGTGGTATACCCTTGAAGGCCACATTTTCTTACTATATCTTCAATACATACTCCAAGAAGAAAAATAGTTACTCTATATAAAATATTAAATTTGTAAATAATTTATTTTTTTTCTAAATTCTTTTGTTAATAATGCATGATTCAAAAATGAAATATATACATATATATATATATATATATATAAACTGATTTAATAATAGTATACCTCCAACTAGTATAATTAAATTTTTAGTACCAAGATACTTTAGTAAATGTCCTCCATTTACAATAATCAACTAACTCCATTTGCCAAATAAGGTCATCATTAAAGAATGTGCAGCCGCCTAACAATTATGGAAAGTGGAACAAATCGTGGAACAACCTATCTCTGAAAAATTCAATATTGTAAATGTTTCCCATATTAAAAAAATTAAATAAATAAAATTAAGCTACATTTTACACTCTTTATTTTAATACCCATATTGTATTTTTTTATAAGAAAAATAAATTTTGTGAATGTTCACACAATTGCATATTCAACAGTTTTGGAAAGGCCATTGTATTTCTAAAAATATTTGAAGACCCATTATCCTACTATACCCAAACGATTACATTTTTATATTGCACCTTAATTATTTTTCTTCCTAGTCCACTTCTCAAATCTGAAATCCTAACCCAAGATAGAAAGGAAATGGCGATAACCGTTTTCTCACTTCATGGCAAAATCCAAAAAGCATCAACGAATTCAAAATCCAAAAAGCATCAACGAATTCGCAAAGTAATATAAACTTAGGTTATAGTGTGAACATTCAAATTGCACGCCATAACTTGTCACTTTGTTTACTTTTTAAATTCACTATCATTTTGTTATGTTTAGTTTTTCAATTTACTATCGTTTTTCTTGTAATGTGAATATCTTTTGTAAACATTCAAATTAAATAAATATTTAGTGTATTTTCGAATATGTATATATTCAGATATGTGTCTTTTCATTACCAATACTCAAATTGTTAAACTCTGAGAATCATTAATGTTATAATTGAAAGCATTCACATTGTTGATGATACAGGTGAAGCTTCAAATTAAATAAATATTTAGTGTATTTTCGAATATGTATATATTCACATATTTGTTTTTTAATCACCAATACCCAAATTGTTAAACTCTTAACATCATTAATGGTATAATTGAACGCATTCACATTGTTGATGATATATGTGAAGCTTCACATAATTTTCTTTTAAATTCAAATATGTATGCTTGTGTGAGTATTCACGCTGAAGTAATATGGATGATTCTTGAGGAACAATCAGAATTTTATAGTGTCAACATCTTCATTACTGCCAATTTATAAGACAAACATTGTTAAAATATGAATAAGTTGTTAGTTGTCTTCTTCACATGTGAACATTGTTAGTAATACGTATATCTTGCGTGAATATTCTAAATAAAAAATTGGTATATTTCGAATATATGAACATTCACATCTGTCGCTTTATTACTAACGTTTAGAATATTACTTTCATTAATATTTGTGGAGGAAAAACAACATGAAGTGAAGAGAGATAAGCTCTCTCATGAGAAGTGTGCCAGGCCAAATTTCAAATTGAGTTGACGTTGATCTTCATCATTGAGGTCCCATTGGCGTTGCCGTCTTCAACATCATACCTATAGAGCTCCTTATATGTGAGTGACCAATCGGAAGAATAGAGATATTAGTTGGATTTGGAGCTGACCAAATCCAGGAAGAGGATTAAAGGATTTGTTGATGTTGAGGAGAAATTGGCGAAAATTACTTTCGAATATGCCATTTTCGGTGTAGGTCCAGACGATCTGCTGATTGCTTCTACTCTAGATTCGGCTGATACTCATAGCCTCCCACCGCATTGTTTGGTTCAGTCACAATTCTTTTCCAGATCTGACGAGCTTGGGGTGGGGTGTTTCAGTTAGTTCTAATTCTCAAAACCCTTAATCAGACCAGATTTGTGTTTCTCAAAGTTTGGCGTCGTTTCCATTCATGGGCAAAGGCATCAATTCCAAACCTTATCAGACTCATTGGTGAGCGTACCTTAATTTCTACTTTGGTGAAATTCTCAGATTGTTGATCTAGTAGTTTGTTGAACTCTTTGACGTAAGCTCATCAAATTTATTGTTCTCGGGAGTTCATGTATTTGTCACATACCTATACCTAATTCATCTCTCTTCCACGCATTATGGATAGTAATAATGCAATTTGGAAGAGGAATTTTTGTGAACCAAGAGGCATGTAATGGTGCGTTATGTCTATATCCCAAAGAGGAAAAGAGTTAAAACAAATTAAAATTTTGGATTTGTTAGATTTTCAACATTGATTAAAGCTTTGTTTGTGATTAGAGTTCTCGATGGGATTAGGGTGAAGAATAAAGTGATCCAAGTTTGTTTGGCCGAGTCTAGTATGCAATCCCATGTACTTAGTGTGAAAAAGAAATGGGCAAGAAACAAAAGAATCTGCAAAGGGTCTGCAAGTTGTGAACACGTTGTTTCTTCTCCTCAGCTCAAGCCTAGTCTTGACATAATTGATCGAGGTTCTAGTTCTTTGATCCCTAATTCCTCTAGTCCTATGGATTTATCAGTAGTTTGTTCGTCAAACATTCTTCATATTAGTAGGATCTCTTCCAGTAATAGGGATATGTTAAATAAAATCAAATTAGTGTTGAATAGAGTAGAAAAGGTTATGGAATATGAAAAAATTCTAGGCATGACTATGACCTCAAATAGTTTGGAGTTTAGAAATTTGATTGTTAATCTGATTCTCAATGAATGGGACAATGTGGTCGTGGAACAAGTGAGTGCTATGAATCTTGAGTTAGTTGGGGTTGAAACATCTCCTAATGTTGACCTAGGAGAGGATATCTCAAATCATCAAGAGGTTTTTCTTGGCTTAGAAAATGGAAAAATAATTGCAGAGTCCACTTGTCAATACAATTCAAATTAATCAATTGATAAACGTGATACTAGTTTTTTGAGTCAAGAATAGTCATTTTCATGCGATTTGGCGAGTAGTTGTGACTCAAAATTCAAGAAAGAAATTGATGAGATTTTTTCCAAAATTAGTAGTTGATGAGAGTATTTTCAGACACCACTGAGTCAACACCTAAGACCTGGTCACGTGTGTACCCTCGCCGTGACATAAACGCATTCTAGAATTCACAGCGTCACGTTGGAGCATATGTCGAAGGCTTCTCCCTAGAATCTCCTTTGCACTCAGGAAGAAGCAAGGTGCCCCACAAGGACATTGCTGCCTAGAGCTCTACGACGTGCCCTAGATGACCAACTTCAGAGACTTAGCCGTTCATCTCGACCGGCTCCCCATTCCAGCTCGTTTCTCCTCCAAGACTCCACAGATTTCTACTCTTCTCCACCAGCTCACCACCACAGGCCTAATAGAGGTATGTGAGCTTCGCCAAATGGGCCCGAAAGCTCAAGCCCATTGATTATCTCCTAAACGCTCTGGATTATTGGCTAAACACATGGTTTCACCTAATTAATCGTGTTTGGGTCCGACTGATCATCTTCGACGCCTATATATACCAAGGGCTATGCAAGACCGAGATAAACTTTATTGTGCGAATGCTCTGAGCTCATTTGTTTACTTGACATATTTTTGTACCTTTTTTCTCTAAACTCTTATTCTCACGCCAGAAGGGCTTTGTTGGAATAAATCCCAGCCCGAGCCTTGTGCAGTTACCAATACCTGAAGAACAGAACTCTAGACTCAGCAGGTTAATCCTCTCAGGACCTAATATAGCTCAAATGAAAAAATTTCAACCATCAACTCCAACTCAACAAAATGACACATGTCACCTGACTAGACCATACTCGAGGAGTGTACCAATTTTATACACCAACAATTTGGCTTCATTTGTGGGAACCGTGCAAAACACCTTCCCTTAATCATTGCTCTCTATTTAGTTGAGTCTGGATAATCATAAGGTCTGGTCGATTAGAGAGACACAAAATAGAAGAAAGAAAAGATATGTCGAGAACTCCAAGGACACACCCTCCAGCTCTCACCAACAAGGATAACTGCCCTCCCAAGACCAGGCAGGACTATCTACTCTGTCACTTGCGGCTGTGGGATAGACCTCGAGAGCCGTGGAAGTATCTCGGGTTTATCTCCTTGAATGCCAAATACGTGAGTTCAAGTCGTATGTATAGCTCTTCCGTGTGCGCTTTTTGTTGCCCCTTATTTAGGGTGGACCAACTCTCTAGACCACAGTGCCTAAGGAGTCACCCAAAGACCACGATGTTCTCATGACAACTTCGAATGGTTATGTGCCTGAGAGCCGCCATCCACCACACAACCCTGAGTTTGCTGGACAAGAAAATGCCTCCTAGCAATGCTGAGATCTCCACCTCCTCCGTTGTGCGAATTTGTGACAAGGGACTAGTAAGTGTCCCCAAACAATCAAGGTTTTTATCATCCAGCTAGGTCCGATCTCAAAGGCTAACGTAAACGTAAAAATTGGCTCCTACTTACCTCCTTGTCGTCACACTACAGCGCGAGTTGCATCCAGTCACGTAGTGGGGGAGCCCCAAGCAAGGAAGGTTGTAGAACGCTGCCTTATTGACATGGAAGCCCAACTCCAGGAAGTGCAAGGAGGCCGAGCCAGACCGGGTGTTATTATGGAAGTGAGATAACTATTTGTGAAAGACTTTCTGGAAGAAGTAGCGCTAAGACACTTTACTCACCCCCAGATGACTCTGTATAATGGGACGTTAGATTTTGTTGACCATCTGTCCATGTTCAAGTCTCATATGTATATGCAAGTGGTCTTTGCAGTGTAGAGCCTTTCCCATCACCCTCACAAGGGCAGTGAGATTTCAATTTTAGGGCATAAGACCAATACCCATCTCCACCTTCTAGGAGCTCAAGCAATTGTTCCTGGCTCGTTTCATCCACTCCTGGTGAAGGCCGAAGACTATGGCCCATGTTTTTACTCTCCAATAGGGGCAGGGTGAATCCTTAGAAGATTACGTCGAGCACTTCAACTGAAAAGCCAACATGTGCGATGAGCTCTTTGAAGGTGTGGCACTGAATGCCTTTGTTGATCGCCTCCAGCACTAGAGTTTGTTATGTGAACTCTGCTTAAATCTTGCTCCCACTCTCGATTCGGCTTTATATCACAGGACTAGGTTTCATAGTGCCAATCTTCGTGCTATAGTCATAAGAGAGAGGGAATGGGTGAACAAGACGAAGGGATCAAGGAATAGAGGCCCAAATGAAGACCAAAGATTGAAAAGATTACAAACTAAAGGGAGGTTCAAACCCCTACCAAGGGACGGCCACTTCCTCTTCCAAGGCGTCACCAACCAAGGTTCACTCCGCTTACGGCCTCAGTGGCTGCCATCTTCACAGAAAACTCAGGGCGTGATTACTTTCCTCCTCCACCGCCCCTAAGAGGGAGGTCCGCCGAGAGGTCGATGACCAAGTACAATAAATTTCACCAAAACCAGGGCCATTATACACAAAATTGCCTCCAGTTTTGACAAAATATTGAAGCTCTCATTCAAAAAGTCTATCTTAGAAACTATGTCCGGAGAGAAAATTAGGAGCATCCTAATGAGGAGGAACCCCAGGGAGATCCTCGGGCCCAAAGAAGAAGGGAAAACTGCAACCTTCCACCACCCAAAAGAATTGAGGTCAGGGATGATCAATAGCACGTGGATGGTAAAGTCAATGTCATCCATGACGGATTCAGCTCTGAGGACGTACAGAGTCACAAGGGTCACACATTTAAGCAGTAATCTTGAAACAGAAGAAGGTGTGCTACTCAGGCAGACACGGAACGCTGACCATCTAAAGCACTGCTTTTGTAGAGAAGATCCACTTTTGTAAACAACTTTCAATTTGTACAAAGTGTTGCAGTTTTTCTTATCAAAATAAAGCAAGTTTTTTGTGAAATATGTCTTGTGTTCTTTCCAATGAACAACATTCTGACCCCCAGAGTCACAGATGATTTTCCTTATTAACATCCCAACTCTCGGCGTCGTGAATGATTTTCCACAGAGGCATTCCAACCCCCAGAGTCACAGATGATTCTTCTCAGTGGCGTTTTGACCCCCAAAGTTACAGATGATTCTCTATATCAATATCCCGACTCTCAGCGTCACGAATGATTCTCCTCAGTAGCATTCTAACCCTCCCAGAGGCACAGATGATTATTCTCAACAGCGTTCTGACCCCTAGATTCGCGGATAATTCTCTAAATCAATATTTCGACTCTCAGCGTCGCAAATCATTCTCCTCAGTGACATTCCGACCCCTAGAGTCACGAATGATTATCCCCAGCAACTTTCCAACCCCCAAAGTCGTAGATGATCCTCAACGTCAACATCACGACTCTTGGCCTCGTGAATAACTCTCCACAAGCCTCATCCCAAAGCTCAGCGTCGAGGGTGATAACCAGACCCTCTCCAGAGGTCAATAGTCCGTACTTGGGGAAAGATCAAGGTCATCCACCAAGGTCAGGGCATTGATCATATCTAAGGGCCTATATTTAAGTATCTCTCCCCACTAGTCGACTACAAATCTAGCATTCTAAAAGGGAAGATGCTCTTGCATGGACTAAATAGAGATTACTTGAAAGAGTTCTTGAATGAACTTGACTGCGAAGAACTCCCCAATGACCGGCCACGGGGGACCAACAACCATATTACACCCCACAGACTGAGAGGACCAGGCATCTTGGGAAACCCTTCTCCTAAGTCCATGACACAATTTTCTTACAATCAACTCATGTCTCAGACTAGGGTCTAGTGGTCCATGGTCCTAGGCAGAGATGAAAAGTTTCTCTAAAAAAAATTCAAAATTTTACAACAGAAAAGAGTACCACGCAAAAAGCGACTAGGTGAAATCGTTGAGAGGAAGGAGTAGACTCTGAAGTACCCTAGTTATGCCACTCAGAAACTTACACGCTCGCACACAGGAAAACAGGAATAATTGAAAATGAGTCTATAAAATCCTAATTATTGAAGAAGCGACGGTCCAGAGCCTAGTCTTCCCCATCCTCGTCCTAAGCAGTGTCTGTGCGAGAAGTAGTAGTGTCAATCTCACCCTTCTCAAGGGCCCCCTTGTCAGCATTATCCTCCCTGACGTTTCTCTATCCAGCGCTTTTGTGCTCAACACCGTCCTCTGACTCCGAGAACTCTATTTCCACTGGGCCGACAAAGAAATTCGGATGCAGACAATGGATATCCATCATAAGGGCTTGGTTCTCTAATTCCAGGAACTGAATAGCCAACTTCTCTTGGAACTCCAGATATCCTAGGTCCTTCTTTCACTACTCTATCGCCTATAGTCAAGTCTTCTCCCTGATCCTGGTCAGCGGAGTCCTACCACTTTTTCCCTCAGTCATGATCATATCAACCAGGAAATTAAGGTTCTAGTGGTCAACGCAGAGTTCAAGGTTTTAGGTCCGAACAGCAGAAAAGTTGGCTCGAATACTAGCCTCAACCTTATCATTTTTTCTGAATTATGGATCGATGAGAATCCAACTTGGCAAAAGGCCCGCTCTCAGAGAAAAGATGATTCATTAGCCTAATGAAAGCAAATTGGGAGAATAAAGTAAAAGAGCAGAGGAACGTCCCTCAGAACTCCGCTATGTGGTTTTCGAGTAGAGCTCCATGGAAGGCGTCTAGCTCTCTGCTCTTTGGTCTCCGACCAGAGCTCCCTAGCGTCTGATCTCTCTGTTTTATTCTCCAACGAAAACTCTACACAACCCATGTGATGCGTAGTTCAAGTGACAAGCACTGCAAGGCTCTACAGGTTTGAGTTTTGCGTCGTTTAGAGGTCAACGATCATAAATGCACCGCTTAGAGGAGCTCCACGGAGAGCTCGCCACCCAGAATCTCTTTGCTCAAGATGGTTCGTTAATGGATTAAGAATCGTTGTTCAAAATTCTTCTTATTAACGATTCACTCAGAATCTCTTCGTATAAGATTGTTTGCTAATGGTTCGAAAAAGTACCGTTCAGAATTCCCAGAAGGTCACCTATCCAGGAATTGCTACCGCCCAAGCGCGCCTAACTGCAAAGTTTAGAAATCTATCGCCTAGGAATCTGACCTCCGTGAGCCAACAACTTGTCTCTCAAGAGCCAGCAGCTTGACCCCAACAGTTTGCCTCTTAATAGCCAATAGCTTGACCACAACAGCTTGCCCTAAGAGTTAGCAGCTTAACCTCCAAGAGCTAGCAGCTTGTCTCCCAAGAGCCAAAAGCTTGTTCCCCAAGAGTTAGGAGCTTGACCTCTAGGAGCAAGGAGCTTTCCCCACAAGAGTCAAGACCTTGACCTCCTGTCTCCATGAGTTTAACCTCCAAGCATATACCTTTTAGGGGACGGTTGCCTAGGATTCTACCCATCAAGAAAGCTGCCCAGAAGACGTGACGGCCTGAGCTCCAAAACATTGAAGAAATTTTGAGGTAACCCTACCATGCTATCTGACCACAGAGCCCGGTCGTATGGGGGCATATTCCAAATTCATTCCCCAGAAAACATAAACCATGGGAAAAGTGTTTTCCTGAAAATTGAAAAAATTTCAGGGTCTCTCTACCATACTATCTGACTACAGAGTCCAACCGTATGGGGGTCTATTCCAAATTATCCCTCAAAAAAAGAGTTAACTGTTGGAAAAGTGTTGTCCGAAAAATTGAAGAAATTTTGAGGTCGCCTTGTTGTACTATCTGACCACATAGCCCGGCCATATTGGGGCTTATTCCAAATTCGTTCCCCATAAAAAGTTAACGATTCAAAAAATGTTGTTCAGAATTTTGCTCATCAATAGGGTCACCTAGAAGATATGTTTGCCTCCTATGAGCTCCAATGACATGGAGACTGATGCCGCAAGATCTAGGGCCTTCCAACCAAGAAGACTGACCTTTGGTGGGCAGAAAACTGCAAAGGGCCGACCAGGGGTGTTTCTCAAACTTTGAAATCTCTGGGATGCCTGTTCTAGCCAGAAATTAATATTCTTGACCGTCTCACTTCCCTCGCTACCCACAACTAGAGGGAAACTGATGAGGGTATTTTTGGGTACCACTGAGTCAGCACTTGGGACCCAGTCATGTGTCAACCGTCGCCGTGACATGGATGTATTCCAAAATTTATAGTGCCTCACTAGAGCATACGCTGACCAAAGCTCCTCCCTGGAATCTCCTTTGCACCTAGGAATGAGTAAGGTGCCCCACAAGGATGTTGCTGCCCAGAGCTCTATGTCGTGCCCTAGACGGCCAACTTCAGGGATTTAGCCGTTCATCTCGACCGACTCACCATTCCAGCTCGTTTCTCCCCCAGGGTTTTATAGATTTCTACTCTCCTCTGCCAGCTCACCACCACAGGCCTAACAAAGGCCCGCGAGCTTCGCCAAATGGGCCCAAATCCCAAGCCAAGCGATTATCTCCTAAACGCCCCGGATTATCGGCTAAACACATGGTTTCACGTAACTAACCATGTTTAGGCTCGACTGATCATATCGGACGCCTATATATACCAGGAACTATGCAAGCCAAGGTACACTTTATTACACAAATACTCTGAGTTCATTTGTTTACTTGACATGTTTATGTATCACTTCTCTCTAAGCTCTTATTCTCACGCTAGAGGGATTTCGCTGGGACAAATCCTAGCCCAAGCCTTGTGCAGGTACCACTTCATGAGGAGCAAGACTCCGGACTCAGCAAGTCAGTCCCTCAAGACCTAGTACAACTCAAGTGAAAAAATTTCAACTATCAACTTCAATTCAACAGAAAAACGTTTGTCATCTGACTAGACCACACTCGAGGTATGTACCAATTTTATATACCAATAGTAGTAAACGTCAGTTGCGATTTAAAAATAAATTAGTATTTGTACCTAGAAGGAAAGGGAAAAATAACGCTTTGCCAGTTTGGATGTATTACGTTAAAGGTAATTGTTTAATTTTGGTTGATAGGGGTATAGAAAGAGAAAAGAGAAGTAAATGAAGGAAGTTGGTCTAAATTGTTGTCTCAAGTTGCTGAAATTAATTAGGTTAGGGGTTGACTTGTTTAAGTACCTTAGGGAGTTTGGTTATCTGTGGGACTGTTCCTCGGGAGTGTTGGAATCAAAAGAGTAGTACTATAGTTTGGCCATAGGGGATAATCACATGCCCTTGAAGACCTTGAGCTCCAGTTAATGGTTTTATATTGGTTTTGCTTTTACAAATTTGTAGTGGTTTTTCATGGTTCTTTGTAAGGTAAGTGTGGAGTATAGTTATTCTAGTGTTTTTTGGGGATGTTTTGTTTTTTGAGATGGGATTCCTTGTTTGGTTTTAGGAGGATATCGGTCCTCGACTGAAACATTTTGTGGTGTTGTTTGTTGGGGCCTTACAGGCTACATGGTAGTTTCTTACATTGTAGTAAAAAAGATCATTCCCCTTATTAATATAATCAACTGCTTATCGGGGAAAAAAAAAAATTACATTCATTTACTTTGAGTTGTATTCATACATGTAATTTTTTAGTTAAATATATGCATGTTTAGTTACATTCATGCATGTTTACTTACATGCTTAGTATGTTTTCAAGTTACATTCATACACGTTTAGTTACATATGTAGTATTTTGTCTACTTGCCTTCATGCATATTTAGTTATGTAATTAAAATGTTACATTTATGCATTTAATTATATTCATTTGTATGCCTTTTTAGTTGCATTCATACATGTTTTAGGTCCAATCATGCATGTCTAGTTAGTATTCTTTTTTCCCGATTAACATTAATGCATGTTTAGTCATCTCTCTAGAATATTAAATTCATGCATTTAGTTAATTTGATGAATATATTTTTGTAATTACATTCATACATGTTTAGTATATTATTCTAGTTATATTTACACATATTAGTGACATATTTAGAATTATTTTTAGTTATAGTTATACAATTTGTTTTGTTTATAATCGTGAATGTATGAAAAAAAAAAAAAAAAAAAAAAACATGTAAAATAATATATATACAAGAATTAAGAAATATACCCAAAAATATAACTAAATATATATTAAAAATACTAAAAAAATTGTTGACCCAGTGAGTTACTCAAAAGGGTGGTGAATTGGGTAGTGATAAAAATTTGAACAATTTAAATCTTAAACACTTAATTAATCGAATATTCAATTTTTTCATAAATCAATTATTATCTTATTACGCAACGGATAAGTATTTAAACTAATTGGACACCCAAACAAAAATAAATAAAATAAACAAAGTAGAATACCACAATATATCCTGGTTCAGCAAGCTAGCATTGCCTAATTCAGTCCCTCAAGCTCCACGAAAATTTGCACCTACTAAAAATCCAGATTCCTTTAAAGGTAGGAACCAAATTCTCACAATGATTCTTTTCACAAACTCAGAATCAACATTTACAACTCTCTTTTCACAGGTTAAGGAATGACCATATCTTTTTGCAGGTTTAAGACTAACTTAATTATATTATAGGAAGAATCACAACGTAATCTTTTTAACAGGCTTAAGATCAAACCTCACAAACACTCACAAGTATCATTTTCTCATGTAAAGATTGAACATTTACAATTCTCTCAAATTAAATTCTATTCAGGAAAAATTCACACCTAATTTTTTTCAAGTGAAAAGAATAACCTCACCTTTTTAAACTATAGGTAAAGATCAAACCTCAATCTTTTTTCCGGAAAAGATTGAAACCCAAGCTACCCTGACTAGATACAATTCGACTGTATCTAATCCGCACAAACTCACCAATTACAAAAAGAATGAGTTTCTTCCCACTAAGAGCTTCTACTACTTCAACATAATTAAACTCGGTTAATGTCCTGAAATTTACTAGTAATAGAATTTGAGTGAGGAATTCAATATCTAATTATAATATGTGTGAGTAGCACAAAATTAAGCATGTAATCAAATAATCACAAAAATTGTTTTAAAAATAATTTTTATGCTCTTAAAATTTGAAAACAATTTTGCTACGATCTTTCAACCAAGCAATCAATAATAATATGAAATCAAAAATAAGCTCAACAACTTAGAAAAATCTCACCAGGAAAACCACCAAAAGAATGTAGATTGAATCCCTAGACAGCTCAAATCGGTGACGCCAAAATAATCAGCGCTTTATCTCAAGATCTTCTCACACAATAATATCACAATTGATCTCTCGAATATATCTCAGAATAATTTCTCTTGGAAAAGCTCAGGAACTTGATAGTTCTTAATGATGTGGTGTATTATGATATGAAATTCGCAAGTCTATTTAAGCTGATTTGAAACAAGCCCTTTAACGGCTAGTTTTCACAAAATATGACATTAAAGTGTACCTATAGACCCCATATACCATAACCATTCAATCCTAGTATAATTCACTTGAGTGTGGATTTTAAATCTTTCAAATAAGTCCATAAATTGTTTTTCAATCACAAATCACAAAGATAGGAAGTATTTAATTAACCAAATTGAGAAACATTTTAATTATTTGTACCATATTTATAGAGATATCAAAATAAATGTGTTATATTTTAAAAATATTCAAATTCCCAAAATATCTCAATCAGATATACCAAAAACGGCTAGTTAACGACTAATATTAAACAAAACCTTAAAATCCTCGAAATCTCAACTAGACAGTTGATTGACCAACCTCCAGACCATCAGTTGACATATCAATACAGCATGTAAGACAGGCCAACCCTTAAAGGAAAGTCGGTTAACCGAACCCCCAAGGATCGGTTGACCAATCGATTCAGGTTTGATTTCTAAGCCGAAATTGAGCCCTAGTTGGTTGACCGATCGATACAGGGAGCTTCACTTGGACAATTCGATTAACCGATCTCTCTTTGTCGATTGACTGATCGATTCAGAGTGTTCTTATTTTCTAGCCATACGTCATTCAGTTGACCTATAATCTTCCCTTTGATTGACCGATTATTGTTGGATTCTCTCGTATTCAACTTATTTAAACTTCAACGTTTTAATTCCGTTAACCGATTTCTTTTCTCGATTAACACATTTGACCCCAATATTCAATTTTAAATATTAATCTTACTTAGGTCAATTTTTATTTTTCAATTTCACATTAGAGCAAATAATTGAACTAATTATGATCCTATATTGTATCAAATTAAACACACAAATATATAATTCATCAATTTGTATCGTGTATGATCCTAATTTGGGATACATTAAGAGTAAAAGAGTGTTTGAGTTGTTTTTACCTAATTTCTTCGAAATCTTCAACATTCTTCATTTTCTTCAACGATCATCTTTGCTTCCTTGATAATTTCTTCATGATTTGGAACTCTTATACTGAAACACTCAATAAACACATTAGTTTCACCAAAAATATCAACCCTTAATTGTCCATCAAAACTTTAGGATCAACAAATTAATTAAATGTAACTAAAAAAAATCCAACGACCGGCGGTAGAGGTCAGATTTAGACTACCGAAGCCGATGGTCGGCTTGGGTGTGGTTGTTGTGGCTAGCAATGCAACTCAAAATGAAATATTAGTATTTTCATGAATTCTAATAGATTGGACCTAACTAAAATCCGCATTTGCTTTTCGAATTTTTTCTAATTTGATGTGAGTCATAGGAGTTCACACTAACTATCACAAAACCTAATCATTTCTATACTTCGAAATAAATATAATTTTGGGTTAATTACACTTTGCAGCCACTGCACTCAGGCTTAATTGCACTTTGCACCTCCTATATTATTTTCGTAAGTACTTACATCCCCTGAGGAAGATCCACAAGGGCATGTGCGACAAAAACCCTGTACGTTTTTTGAAAGTATGAATGAGAAATTTCCCATGAACATAAAGTCAATGAAACACACATGCACAAAGGAGTATATGGTTGCGTTTGGTCAGATTTTCAGTCACGCTAGATAGCTCCAACCATATCCACTTGGGTTGAAGCAATCTTTAGTTTCCTCAAAGAATGCAAACTTTGGTGCTTTGTGGCTGGTGAATGCCGCAAAGGTCAAATCCCCGAGTAGGTCCCAATATAATGCTTGTTGTAAATCTTACGATCATGGGTGAGCAAGAGATGCTTCTCCCAAGAACCAGAAGTACGAAAGTAATGGCTAAAGAAATGGGCACATGGGCTGATGAGATTCTTTGTTCAGCGCTCTCGAAGTATCACCATGATCTCTATGGAAGCGAGGAGAGTCATCGACTGAACACCGTCTCCATGAAAAACATAAATTGTTGCAATTACAAAAAATACAACTTCCCTGAACGTTTGTGCTTCTGTTTCGGATTTTCAGGTTTTTTGGTAACCAGGGGACAAAAACATCAAACAAACAACACCTGAGGCACAATCTTTTTATAAAAGCCTAACCAAACCATGTTCATAGAAAGTAAACAAACTATGTAAACAATCACAGAAAGAAGAGTTCCAAGGGTATACAACAATGATAGTTTGTTTTTCTTTTTTAAATCAAGTTCAATGAAACAGGCTACCCAAACTGTTTGAAGAAATTTCAGAGAGTAAAATTTCTAGTGTCAGCCGGCCGTCCATCTCTGATCCACCACCTCCCGAACTTTCCAGTTGTATTCTCTCTTGTTCTCCCTGACCATATCCTAGTCGCTTTTGAATTCTCTTGTCTGGTGAGCTATTTTGCAATTTATTTTTATTTATTTTTTGTCATGGCTAATTGTATTTGAACGTTAGCATGAAAATCGCCTCTCCTTGCCAATACTATTTTGTGAGAAATTTTATTTTTGTTACTAGATTCTATCACTAAAACTATTTTTTTCTTGCAGTTGTTCTCAAAAAATATATAAAACATATATGTATATAATGTGTGTGTATATATGAAAACAATCTCAAAATAAAAACAAAAATCTAATAAAATATATTTTAATTTTACAAACTGAAATAAAAAGCACGAGGACAAAGTAGGTGTTTTTGTTTTGATTTGAAAACATATTTTTGTTATCATATTTTTATTTCGAGAATGAAAATAGATCTTTTGTAAATAAAAATTTAGGGGCAAAAACTTTTTTGTAAATTATATTTCGATTTCAAGAAAAAAAAACAATTATTTTGTACTCAAATTTTTGGTCTTGTTTAAAGAACAAATTTATTCGTTATTATATTCTCATATTAAAATGTGTGAAGAGAATAGTTGTGATAATACATTTTTTAAAGATTTTAAAACAATTCACGAAGGGTATTTTTGTCAAACAAATAAACATAAAATAAAAAAGAAGGCTACAAAAAGATATAGCTCGACACCAGAAGCAGCTCATTTAGAAATTATGTTCATTAACTATTCATTGATCTGACAAAATTAAGTATGCGAATAGTTTTGAGGATTGCCAAAAGCAAATTTCCTTAAAAAATAATAATAATAATAATAATAATTATATTTAAATCGAATTTGAATTCTCTTCAATGCACTTGACATTCAGTATATGAACTCTAATCAAATAGTGAGTTTTAAATCCCCAACTTTTACCAAGAAAAAAAAAAAAAAAAAGAAGGAAACAATTTAATTAAAAAATATTCAAATCTATTCAAAGTAGAAATTAAGTCAAAAAAGTGAAATTTGCTACTCACAAGCATGCAAAAAATTGCTGAAGATCTCCATGAATATCAAATGAACCCAGGAGTTCCCCCAAACACTTCAGTGGAAACGTCTAACAATAAATAATAAATAATATTAATAAAACTCATCCCAGTGAAGTGGTCGGAGGAACTCTAGGGAACATCTGATCAATATTCACTCTTTCTATTGCATGCATGGTTTGTTTTCCCAAAATATTGACACCCTTTTTATAGATTCATGAATTTTATTGCTTTATTTTTATTTTTTATTTTTTTATTTATCTGCAGAGAAATTTAAGGGAGAAAGGGTTTAGGGAACATTGTACCTGGCCGGAAATGTGGGATACATGAAGCAAGGAGAATCCATGCATGGGGTTCATGATGAATTGAGTGGTCACATGCATCCCCCATCTTTAATCCCCATATTTCTTTCATTTTCAACCTTATTATTTTCCCCTGCCACAATAAATAAATAAATATTGAACGAGTGAAAAAAAAATATTAGAAATTTACATTTTTTTTTCATATTTATAAATACAAGGTACAAATTGAAAAATTTTCAAAATCGAGGGGTTGTTGTCATTTTGGCTCTGTCACATTGTAATCAACTGCTTACCAAAAAAAAAAAAACTCTTTGGTAGTGTAAAAAATTAAGAAAAACCAAACCCTTCGGTTTTTTTTTTTCTTTTTTTTTTAGGTCTTGTTAAATTTTGTCCCAAAAAAATCCTTTTCAACAATTAGGTTTTTAAATTTTGAATATCAAATATTCATTTCATAAGATTATTAGAGTGAGTTTACGATACAGAGATTATAAGATAAGTTGAACACTATTAACGTAAGTCAAATGAGATTAAACACATTTAAATAAATGAAATTAATCCCTAGACAATCCATTCCCTTAAACATCTCTGTATAGTAATATAGTTTAATTAGTATAATTAGTTAATTAGATTAGTATTTATTAATTATAAACCATTTTTTATCGCCTAAATAAAGTTAGGTTATGATAATTACGGTACTCGATAACAATTTCAACCAATCCTTGTAGATATGACAACCCCTACTCTTCCCATTATATTAAAACTTGACCCATACACTTGCGGTGAAAGTGGCGATGTAATATTCCGCCACCAGTCATTTTGACCAGCCGCCGCGCACAATATTTGGCAGATCGGTGCGGTCAACTTCGAATGGTTGTATTTTTCTTAGACGAACTCAGATTTTGCTATATGATCAGTTATTGGAAAGTTTAGAGAGTTTAATTTCATATTCAACTTGTTTCATTTAAATATTATAATTATTAAATTAGTTATAACTAAAAGAGTGGACAAAGATCTTCATTCTACTGCTATAAACCGCGACTTTTGTCTGGTTTTTATTCGTTTTTTATCCTATTTACTCCAACTCAACGTAATTTTGTTCATTTATCAAAAATCTACAAAACCATAAAAATAAATCAATTTTTTATATTGTTAAGGGATCGAACGATTCGTTCTAGTTTCTTTGGTTTTTGTTCGACTTAGTATGGTTTATTTATTTTTAATCCGATTTGTCCCATCTTAATGCCATTTTGATCCATTTTCATAAACATACAAAAATAACTAAAATAACTTTATTTATAATAATTTATATTATTTGAACGATTAACAAACTTAAGTTTAGGGGTATAAAATCACACAAATGCAGTTTGATCAACACCAAGAAAATCTTGAAATGAGATAGAAAACTTTTCATCTTGGAGTGGAGCATATCCTGTCTTTATATTTTCAATTTGAGTTGGCAAGAAGGTGAGAGGAGCCAATAATAAGTAAATCCATGCTCCTTGCCTTTTTTAGATTCGTGTAAGTAGACAAGATAACATTTCCAAAACAAAATCTTAGTTTGAAAAAATTGGTCACCTTTGATGATTCGCAATTCCATTCTCCCATTTTTCGTCGTAGTCACTCGGCTGACGGCGATTGACTTTCTCGGGGTAATTCCATGAGATTCCTTTATTCAAAAGATTTCACTTTCCAACTCAGAGGAAAGGCCCAACATGTCTCGTCAAAATCTCTTTGGCTTGCCCGACAGGATTCCTATCTTTTCAAATTTCTAGGTGCTTCGATACATGGGGTTCTAATACTCCTGTATGCCCTGTGATTTTTCAAGTTCTGCAAAACTGATTTAGTCTAAAAAAATAGGCAAAATGTCAAAAATTACTAAAACGGGTACCTTCAATGCCCTGTGTCACACCCCATCCCGGACACCCGTCATCTCGGGACCGGCGTGACGACAACATGACATCACCAACAACCTATCAACTAATGAACGACAATATACATACATTTGTATATACAATCCTCTAATATGGGGACACACCCGTCCCATCAATTTTTCCTCATATAATGTATTTATCCAAGAACATTTTATAGGCTCGCCTCTGACAGTTCATCTCAAAACTCTCATATAACTCCATCACATAGCTCTACCTAGTGCCAGTAGGGGACCGACTCCTAGTCGTTTCACCTACGAGTGTACTGCCTTCTTAGTAAAAATATTTTTAAGATAATAATACATTCTAAATAATACAACATTTAAATGGATCAAGCTTAATGCATATAAACAAACACATTTTGAACAGTAGTATAAAAATTATATACCACAAGAAAACTCTTTCTTCCTACCATTCAGAATTTATCATCCATAAACATATATCAAATATATGAAAACCGTCCAAACCATCAGCATAAAATAATATGATAAATCACCAACGATGATATAATAAAACACTACATCAACACGTATAACAAAACATCAAATACGACAAAACATCACATACGACCAAATACCACATATAACACCACATCTCACCACACCACATCACATCACACCACCCCCACACCTCGGCTAGCCATGTGATCGTTTTAACCTCACGATCGGGAGTTGCAACGGTACCGTATACCGTAGGATATGCCTTCCTAGCGGGATATAACAACGCTCCACTGGGCTATGCCAGACGGGTGAAACAACGCTCCGCTGGACTAAGCCAGACGGGTGAAACAACGCTCCGCTGGACTATGCCAAGCGGGTGAATATCCACCACCAATCTCCACCTCACCTCACTTCAACAACAACAACTCATCTCTACCTCAACCACAACAACTCCTCCCACCATCAATTGACACCTCAACAACAAACAATGATATCCACAATATCAGAAATATCCAAAATAATGCTTGATCCATGTAAGTTAGAAAATTTATCCATTTTCAAGTAAACACATTTTTTCATCATATATATATATATATGAAAATAGATTTTTGTAAGAAGACAGTACACTCACCTGATTATCCGTTTTCGAAGACTTTGACCGCCTATTCTTTACTGGTTCCCCGGTGCCTGCGAACCTAATAGTGATATGGCCTAGATTAATATTTTATGTAAAAACAACTTAATCATGCCATGCAACCTTAATTTACGTAATTTCCTATTCCCCGCATTTTATTATGAAATCCTACTATTTAACTAATATTGCTCCGTTACAGTTTACTATATCCAATTTATTTATGCGAAGGAATAACACTAATTTCACCGATAATAATAACACGTATTTCACATTTAGACAATTACATACATATATTAAATAAATTTAGAATTCTACCTCTTCCGACTTTTCCGTTAGTCGCAAGATTGAGTTTTGATTTTATTTGGGGTGGTTTGCGTAATTTCTCTTCTTTTTTTTTTTCTTCTTTCTTCTTCTTCTTTTCTGAGCTTCTTCCTCCCGTTTCTGTTTCCTTCTCTGTTTTGTTTTTAGCCTCCGACTCCACTGCCGCCGATCACTTCCCACCGCCGATCACTTGCTCCTACCGCCGGACCAGACGATCGACTCACTGACCAAATCCACCACTTAATCAAATACCCACACCGAGCAACACATACAAAGCCGAACCTACCGTCTCTCTCTCTAACTCTCCGGCTAACGCCGACGACCACCATCGCCTGCGCGCACACACACACACACCGCAGCAGCAGCAGCACACACACAACCAACGCTCAAACACACATACCCCAACATACACAACACGCACAACCGAAACCCATACAAAACACACACAGTCACACACTCCGTCGACAACCGCAACAATCACCCACCACCGGACGAACGGAACTGTCAACGCAACCCACCCCACAACGCAACTCCTACCGTCGACGAACTAATGGACCGACCGAACACACACTGCCGGAACAGCCCCCTCTCTCTCTTCTCCGTTTTTCTTCTTTGATTGCTTCTCGATCCTTCCCAAGAATGTGAATATATATGATTATATGTGTATATATATGTGTGTGTGTGTGTGTGTGTGTGTGTGTGTGTGTGTGTGTTGAAAATGAGGCCAAGCCCCATCCCTCATTTACCTCTCTCTCTCCCACGTTTTTTTTTTTTTTTTTCCTTTTTTTATTTTGATCTTTATCAAATATATATATTAATTTAATTGTAATTACATAAATCTCTCCCTAATTAAGAATTTGAAATCATTTAAGTCCAAATCAAGATTTTAATATACTTAAAATTTCTAATTGACCCCCAAGATATTTAAATTAAATAATACCATCTATCCCGTTTTTTCCAAGTGTATTCAAATGCGACTCCAATTATACGTATATCAAAAATCAGGATCTTACACCCTGTATGATTTTCTGCAAGATTTTGAGCCGAGTTGTAGAGGAATATAATTCCAATCCACGACCAATGTTTCTTTTCACAAATTTTGATTCCATTCAAATCCATCAAGTTCCAATACGAAAAAATCCATTTGCCCGCCAAATTGATCCAATGTAGAAATCTTGAATGAACCAAACTATCCTATTTATTTTCTCTTCATATCTCTTCCACATTTGCACTAGTATTTCTTGTTCGGTTAGTGGTTTGACTATTTTACCCCTTTTTATTTTTATTTTTATTTTTTTTTCTTATTCTTTTTTTTTTTTCCTTTTTTTTTCCTCCTTTTTTTTTTTTGAAATAGATTATTGAACTTACAATAGTTCAGGGAGCAGCCAAGCTTAGAATCAACTTGGTCTTCTTTGCGAATCGAGACCGTTTTGTAACTCGGGGATCCATCAATGAAGGAGTAAATTTTGTGTCCAATAGTGTTGGTTGATGGTGACAAATCCTCATTTTTCTAGCTTTTATCTTCATCGAATGTATATTTGAGAACCCCTTCATTGCGTTTATTGATCTGGATGATTGTGTTCCCTATTCACTATTGGGTTCAATAGAAGGCAAGTCTGGATGTTTACATCCGGCTTTATCAAATCATGAAAGGACCACCAAAGATAGGTTGATCAGCTTGGAGCAATTATCAAAACATCTTAAGGACAATGGATATTAATCTTTACTTTCGAATCCTCCGGTACTCTGGAACTACTGCCAAATTCGGTCGAAGGCCTTTTGGATCTCACCATCATTTGGCATAACATAATCTTCCTTTACTTCTATTCTCATTGGATTGTGGTCTAGCTTCATATTGAAATCATATTTTTGCATGCTCGCTCAGTCACATCACATACAACTTATGCAGGCAATTTTGGGTACCTGAAAGAGTAAGATTCAAATATTAGACTATGGTTTTGATAAAACAATATTGCATTTATTAAAATTTAGAGAGCCATTACAAAGCAAATCATTTTTCGTCCAAAAGACCATCGGGATGGAAAGGTGAGTACACGAAAATGTCCCAAATTTATCAAAACACCTAGCAAATTGAAAGTAAATAAGGACGTCAGTTTTGCAGCCTTTAGACTTTTCAACTCGAGCCTTAGGCACATGACTTGCTTCCATTTCTGCCAAATTTTTGGTAAAGATCGACTTCATCACTCCCTAAAGGTACATGCTCAGGTAGCAAATTCAGTTAACAGTTTTGCGTACTACTCTCAGGCTTTTTTGGAAATGTGGTGGCTACCATCCATATGAATTCTCGGAACTTATCCTTTAAGGGATAGCACTGCTCGGTCGTATGTCATTTGGCTCTTGAGTGGTACTCACAAAAAGCATTCGAAGAAATGACTTTACTTCCAAGATTAGACTCGTAGGATGGCAGAGGCGTCAGCATCCCCTACTTCAAACAGTTTCGAGATAACTCTATAATTAAACTAGAAGTTTTGGTGGTTCTTTTTCATCGTTTCGAAAGTTTCCCTTAGTAGCACAAGGTGGATAGTTCAAGTTGTATTGGGTTCCTAGCTTTAGGGTATGGTTAGACTGATATGTATGGGAAACAGGTGTTTGGTAGGCTTTAGGATAGTATTGGGGAGTGTGGTTTTGGTAAGAGGGTATGTTTTGATAATAGCGGGGATGGCTTTAGGACTATGGTTGGTTTCGGGGGTAATTTTTGGTTTTAGTGATTTTGAGGGAGATGATTACGATATTGGTTGTTTTGGTTTGGGTAATAGAAAGCTTAGGGGTTTCTTTGGTTAGGGTTTGTTGGGGGGGGAGGGGGGGAAGACGACGGCTACCTCATCTTCTTTTTTCTTTGGTAGAGCTGACATTTTTGTCAAATCGGGTGAGGCCCCTTTAATCTTCCTACTCCTTATTCCTTCTTATATCACCTCGGCTTGCTTGATCACATTGCCGAAGAAGGCCACTGCTATGCTTGAATGACCCTAGTAGAACGACAGTGTTCGAATCGATTCAAAAATATCTAACTAATCCTACTCACTCAATCTAGGGACAACTATGGCAACCTTCTCCCTCTAACGGGCAGTGTACATTCGAAAGTGGTAGCGTAATATTACGTCGCTACTTTTACCGCAAGTTTACGGTTCAAGTTTTAATAGAATAGGGAGAGTAGGGTTGTCATTTCCACAGGTTTTGGATTAAATTGTCACTAAGTATCGCGATTATCATAACCGAACTTTATTTAGGCCATTAAATTTAGGGTTTTTGTTTTTAGTATATACTAAACTAAATTAATAACAAATTAAACTATAATACTAGATATATATTATATAGGAATATATTATCTAGGAATTAAATTCGTTTACTTATACGTGTTTGATCCAATCTAATTTATATTAATGGTATTCAAACTATCCAACAATCTAGGTATCGAAAACTCACTCACTATCTTTCCCGAGTGTAAAGTGAATGAATATGCGAGTTCGAGTCAATGTTGGTATCCCTATCTAGCGTCTAAATGACACTGATTACATGAGTCTTGCCCCAATTTCACATATTACATACTTTCTAATACTCTCCCGAGTCATTAGATCGTTACGTTGTGTTTAAACCCTGATCCGAATCCGGGGTTATTTCTCCCGAGTGTCAAACTCCGTATTCTCAAATCAACCACAATATCATAACAAGCATACTATGGAGGTAAAAGAACGGAAAACACAATCGGATAAAGATAAACAATCGTTAAAGAAACACGATTTACTCAAACAACATATATTAATAAACTACATCAATCTCACAGATAATCAACATTTAGCTCTTGGCCGTAACCAAATATTCAACAATAATCAATATATACATGATCAAACAACCAAAAATGAGTTAAGAATAAATAGAGAAACAAAGGAGAATAGTCGTTATCTAAAGGATGACGTCTTTAAAAACCACTCTGATCTTATTTCCTCTTCTTTAATTATGGTCCTCCTCTTTGGTTGGTTGAGAACTCTCAAAAACACTCCCAAAGTGTTCCCAAAAACGTGTATGGTATGAGGGAAAAATGGATGATAAATTAAGGGATCAAAAATATCTCAAAATATCTTTGTCAGGTGGTGTCGGACCGCTGCAGTGGTGGGAATTACCGCTGTAGCGATGAGAAGTTAGTAAGCCACTGACATTTGACCACTGCAGCGATGAAGGCCACCACTACAGCAATGGAGGCCATCGCTGCAGCGATGAGAGCCATCACTGCAGGGGTGGTTGAGCAGAAAGGTTTCTACATTTTGATCACTACAACGGTGAGCCTGCAGTTTTTGAACTTTGTTTTTTTGCTCACTTTTCAACTGTTTCTCCACCAAAGTCCTACCGATTTACTCGATTTTCAACCGTTTTCACTCTTTTTTGTCCCTAACACCTGATTTACATAAAAATGAATTAAAACATATTAAAACATAACAAGAACACTAAAAAACTATCAAAATCGATTTGGAAATATATAGATAAATTACACCTATCAGAAAGCTTTCGTCTTTTCTCTTCATTATCTAGGACGGGGTATTACAATCCGGGGGCGACATCCATGTTGTATACGTATTGCTCACAAAAAGCCTCAACCAGATCCTCGAAGGTCTTAATCTGTGACAGGTTCAGAGTCATGTACTAGCTAAAAGTCAATCCCTTCAGCGATTGACAAAAAATCTTTAGGCAAAGATCTTCGTTCCAAGCGTGAACTCTCAATTTCTCCTTGTAGATGTTGACATGTCATTATGGGGGTAATACCGTCATATTTTGTGAACCCTAGGACTACGAAGTTTTCTCAATAGACCACCTAGGGCAGTGTTGATAGCTCCTTGTACGTTGATTTTCTAGATGGCTTCTCTCTTTTTTAATTCTTCCAAAGTTTTCTCCAATTCTTTCATTTTCAGAATCCAGGCCGAAGGGGGTCCATTTTCTTCTACCCTGTTTTCAGTTTCGATGGTCGAGATAGGTCGATTGGCATTTGGATCATTGGGTAGAGCAATGACTCTCCCCGAGTGAATGAGGATCTATGGTGCAAAGGGGATCGGGCCTTCGGGTGAGGCCTGATAGACATGCCCTTGGTTGGGATATTCCGGTACCACATAAACGAATGGATGACGGCCCATCTGAGATCCATAGTAGATTGACACCGTGAAATTCAGGCCAACATGGTTCAGATTCGACACTGAGTTTTCCATCTTAGAACTTAGACGGTTTCCATTCGGTAATTCAGTCACGGGAGTTCCATTGGACAAGGGAACAGACACCCTCTGAGGTCGTTGGCTTAGTTAATTGACCTTTTCCATTAGTATGTCGATGGTTTCTTACATCCAAGATATCTAGGTCGTGCAGGGAGATTCAGGATTGCCATCTGAATAATTCTGGGCCCAACTATGAAAAAAGACCAGACTTTGGATGGGAAGAACTGGAATTACTTTTCTGGGACCAATTTTCTCTTCTCGTCCTATTCGTACAACAAGCCCATTTATTAGTCCACGTGGATCTTAGGTAGCCTTAAAACCCATCCAAGTTTAAAGTTTTTCAATTTCGATAATGATCGATCAAGCAAATGGAAATTCTTTTTAATTCTCATCGGCATTGGAAACTTTTAACTCAATTAGTTTTGAAGACTCCCTAAGACATTATCAATCGATCAAGTGTAAAACCCCTATCCACGTCTTGTACCATAGAATCCCGAAGGGACAATATGGATACAAGATGACCATACTTATGTCGAGGGGTTTACAACAATATAAGAGACCGATAGAAAAGAAAAAAAAAAATCACAACTTATTTACAACATGGAAGGAAAAGGTAACAAAATAAAATTTAACACTCGAACATGGATTAGTTGGACTTATTTACAACATGGAAGGAAAAGGTAACCAAATAAAATTTAACACTCGGACATGGATTAGTTGGACTTATTTGGACATATTAGCCTAAACCCTCTAATTATCCCAAACGGAGTCGCCAGCTAACGCGCCCTAATTTTTCGAAAGGAAAAAGATATGAAATATTAAAGCATAAAAGGGATAGGAGATTTTTAAAGCACCGATTTTCTCAAAAACATACTTAGGCCATTTTAGAAATACAGAGTCACCACCTAGTATGGGTTTTAAATGGTGCGCTAGGTCACCGAATTTTTAGAAAAAAAATAACTTAAAAGGTCTAAGTAAAGATTGACTCCAAAAAATACGGTCACACCAAATATTCATTTAAGAGCTTGAGGGTCAGTTACATTCGAGAAAAGTGTTAGGCACCCCAAGATGCCCATCTGAAAACGATATCTTATATCCAATTAAGTCCAATTAGTTTATCCGAACGTTTTATTTTATTTTGAAATCATTTCCTTCTTATGAAATATTTTTGGTATTTTCAATTTTTGTATTTTTTGGAATGTTTCCCTGGTATTACATTTTATCAAATATTAAGGATTCGGTAAGGATGGTCCCCGAGGGGTGATTTTATATATGTTTCTAAGGGATTTCTTTAATTTAAATGGGCAAATTAAAATAAGTATAAACATATGAATACAAAACTAGCATGATATGAATTTTATTTTATATATACAAAAGTAACTCAAAAGAACTAATATGATTTTTATGCAAGAATGGTTTTCATTTAAACGTGTCAATACAAAATGGTATGAATATGAGAATAAATCAGGAAAACTATGTGAATTTATGTGATTTTGTAAGGCCATGATTAATTATCTAACATATATAAAAAAGGTATAAGTGGTGTACGTGTCGTAACTAAATAAGTAAAAGAGGTATGGATTATGAAATCTAAAAAACCTATATGTAATAAAATATAAAAGTGTAAGTGATAAAAATATCCTAAACGTGTCATCTAAATGGTACAAGAAGTAAATATACGAGATAGATGCAAATGACGTCTATTTTAATTTTGCTCAATTAATTCAAGGAAATCCCGATTTGAAATTCTCTCAACTTCTATGAAGATGAGAATCGAGGGAAGATCAAGGAAACAAAGTTTGTGAAAATTAATCTTTTCAAAATTTAGGCGAAATTCCACAAAAAGGTTTGTCGAGGGAAGAGATTTCTTAAAATCGAACGTTTCTAAATTTCACTCTATCTTGGGAATTGAAAAGAAGTCATGGAAAACTCTCCCATGATTTTTCGAATCGTCAAAGTCTTCATAAGGTTTGTAATGATTAATTCTTACAAACTAAGGTTTTATTATTTTTATTGCTTTTTGGAATTTTTTTTTTTATTTTTTTTTTTTTTGGTTTTTATGAGAAATAAAAGAAAATAAAAAATAAAAATAAAAAAAGAAAAGAAAAGAAAAACATAAAATTAAAAAATTAAATATCATTCACCTAATACTAAAGGACTAAGTTTAAGCACAAGAAACACACCCGGCGTTTTCATCGGATCATCGGATGACTTATTTTTTAGTTTTTCTTTATTGCAACAAAATGAAAAAAGAATTTAAAAAAAAAAAAAAAAAAACAGCGAGATATAGTTGTCCTCGTCTAACGCTCAAAGGTTCAGATTGAGAAAGGGGAACCTCGTCCCTACATTTTCATCTAGTCATCAGATAATTACAAAATAAATATAGTTGCAAGAATTTAATATTGCGAGAACAAAAGAAAAAAAATAAAAAAATCTGAAAACATAAATGTTCTGGCCAAGATTCCCGATACTCAGTTTTTCTCTCTCACAGATGACTTCCCGAAAGGGCTCTTGCTAAGAATCAATCTCTAAGAGGTTTTTTTCCTCTCACTTTCTAAATCTTTCTGAAGCGTTTTTCTCTAAATTTTTGTATGCCTAAATTATGAGGTGAAGAGTCCTATGTATAGGAAATTATGGAAAGTAAAAAACCCTAGAAACCCTAGTCCAAATTCAACGAAGAAAAGTAAACAAAACCTAAAACGAAATGGAAAACAACACAAGGGAAAAAGAAAAAAAGAAAAGAAAAGAAATCTAGTCTCATTTCGGCAAAGAAAATGAAATATTTTTTCATTTTTCTTTTTTCTTTTATTTATGTTCTTCTTTTCTATTTTTTTCTTTTACTTTTTTTTCTTTTTCCTTGTTCTCCCTTTTTTTATTTTCATTTTTTGCTTACCAATGCCTTTTCTTTTTCTTTTTCCCTTCTTATTCAATTTTCAACAATAACCCAAAAAAAAAAAAAAAAAAATAGTAAAATTCAATTAAAGTTTTGCGGAACGGTCAAAATATCGTGTCTACAAGCAAGCACGTGAATAATACCGTACGTGAATAGTACCCACTTGATCCACCTATTTCCAGCCAAATTTCACCCTTCCCCCCTTTTTGACCATTTGACATTTTACACCCCAACTCATTTCCAGCTTGTTCCGGCCTAATTGCAGCCATCACTTTTGACCCCAAGCTGCTTTGGTTTTGGTCAAATTGTACCCACAACTATATTTGAGGTTCTATAAATAAGGCTTAAGGTTTTGGGAACAATGCATTCCATTTTCCGTACAATTTCCACACCAATTGTACATAATTTAGGTTTTCTTCTTTGTTCTTCTTTTATTTTTATTTCCATTTTGAGGGAAGCAAGCTTGAAATTCTTGGAGTACGAAGTGTAAATGGTGTTCTTGAGGATTATATTCAAGAAAACACCGTTTTACACAACAATGAACGGCTAACTTTCTTTAAACAGGTTAAGATTGTGGGATATATTTTTGAGTTTATATAATATTATATTATTTTTATTTAAATTTGGATATTGTATAAACAATTGTGTGACATGAACGTCATTTTTAATTTTGATTTAATTGTGATTGGATTTATTGTCAAAACGTTCTTATAGATATTTTGGTTTGAATCCAATTACTGCTAGAACTTAGATCTTGCACCTATGGTTTAGATTTAATAGTCACAGAATCGTATTCATGGGGATTGATTATTGGTCTAGATGGTTTATGCCTAGATTTTAATTCACCTTAGATTAGTTTAGTATAGGAATTAAATACCGAAAATAAACTATGCCGGAGAATAACAATCCAAACTTTCTGAGTAGTTCCGACTTGTAATTAGAAATACTTATTTATACAAATCCGATTTAAATAGAAATTGCGAGAAAAACATAATTTTCAAAATACTAAACCCACAATTCCTAACCCGGTTCTTTGTTTTATTTTTTTTAGATTTAATATTTTCTTTTCTTTTTCTTAAAATCAAAACTCAAAACAAACTCTTTTTCACCAAAAGAAGAAAAATAATCAGAAATTGATAATTACAATACCGATCATTATGGTTGAACACCTATACTTAAACACACTATATTTTGATATTTTACGCTTAATAAGAGTATTATTTTTTAGCAATCAATGGTGCAGACTAATTGTCAGTACAATCATTGTTGTCGTCGACGAAATTGTCATCGTTATCTCTATCATCGTTAACGTCGTCCTCATCATCGATTTTGATTGGCCAGCAGCGGGTCTCGACACGAGAGACATTTTCGGCAGGGAAAGATGGTGCAAACATCTGAGTACCTTCTAAAAACAACCTGTAACTTTCTCTGACGCCGAACTTTTGAGAATATAGAGATTAGAATTGGAATGGGGTCTCTGACTCCGAAGTATCACTCTACATCAGAAGTACCGCTCTCTTTATTTTGCTCATCTCTCTCTCTCTCTCTCTCTGTAACATGTATACATATACATAGATACGCATATATATATAGAGAGAGAGAGAGAGAGAGATTTGAGCTTCGGATCTCTCTATCACTGTATGCATATTTTTTTTTTGTGCATATATATATTTGTATAAATTACAGAGAAAGAAAGGAAATAAGAGAATAAAGAGACGAAAATGGTTGGTGGTCGTCTGTTGGTGTTGTGGTGATCAGTCGTACATGTGGTGTTGGGCATCGATGTGGTGTAGGTGATGTTCGCCTGGGTGTGCTAGTGGTGGTGGTGTGTTAGGCCATGAAGAAAACAGACGAAAATGATGATATTGAATAGTATGGATGATGATATAGTTAATTTTCATTTTGTACCTAACTTTTGTACGTGTCTAAATCATCCCAAAAAATTAATTGAATACTATTTAAAGGGTATAAATATTAATTAACATTAAATAATTTATTTTTTTGACTTTTGAATTTTGGCCATTAATGTTAACAGAAAATATAATTGTTGTATTTATGTCTGAATCACAGAAGATATAAATATTGACGAAATTAACACAAGGGTGTAAAATACAATTTGGTTTAACCATAGGGTACAAAGTGTAATTAATCTAAGATTTTTTTTTTTTTTTTGATATCATGATTAATGTTAACTAAAAACTAAAATTTTAAAAATAAGTTCTATAATTGGATAAAAAAAAAATTAAAAACTAAAAATAGAGTATTATATACTAAGAACCCCATAAAAATATGAGATATGACTTTGAGTTTCTAATTTTACTAATTTTGAACAAACATAAATGATTAGTGAAATTTTCGTTTAAATATATGCGGATAGAACAAGAGTCACCTCATATAACATATACAAGAATATAATCCATGCCTCAAAAAAACAAATTAATATGCATTTAGGCAATGAAACTAAAAAAAAAAAAATCAACTTTAATATTTAACATAGTATTATACACAAAATATCTTTTCAAAATATAATTTGAATTTATTCATTTAATATTCTATTATATAAATAAGTAATAAATTATTTTGCTGCTTGTTTAAAAAAATAATTACTATGTATAAATTGTGTTGCATTGTTAGAAGAAAAATAATAATTGTACAACAACACATGCCATGTATTCAAAAAATAAATATAACTTAAATACTATATCTTTTTTCGCTAGACAAAAGTTAAAATAATATTGATGATCCTATCATGAAGTCCTCTATCTTATTTTTTTACTTTTCTTTTTTTATATTTTAAAGCAAATTATTTTTTAATCCTTTTTATCTTATTGTTTAGTCTGACTTGATGTTAATTATATGAATTTAAAATTTAATTAATATTAATTAAAATTTTAAATAATTAGTTACTATTAAATTAAAGACTAAAAAATAAGAAGAAAAATAGGAATAAAAACTATAGTTGACCTAAAAATATATTTCAAAAATATCTGCAAACAGTGTATGCTGGCATGTTTTTTATTTTTAAATCTATTGGATATTAATGCCTCTTAAAAATATATTTTAGAAACATACTTTTTTTTTTTTTATTATTATTATTATTATTATTATTATTATTATTATATAAATCACAAATAAAAAAATTAAGAAACAAAAAATATGGGGTGATGATGAAATTTAGGTTGTTTTGAAAAAAGAAAAAGAGAGAAGTAGATAGTTAAATAATTAGAACTTGAAAGATATAAGAAATTTTTGAACAATGAAAATGATGAAGAGATTCATCATATTCTTTCCTTTAATATTTCTTTAAAATCTATATAATAAAAATAAGACATACATAAACTCTTTAGATAAATCTCGTCCGTTCTTTTTATTCCACATAAAGAGTGGTCTAAATTGATTCTCTAGATTAAAAAAAAAAAAAAAAAAAAATTATATTTTACCTTGTATAACTTATACCTAATTGAGGAGAGAGATTTTTTTTTTAATTGAGGAAAGATAATATGTTTTTTTTTTTTTCAATAAAACTAAAACATTAAATTTACAGAAATTAAATTAAAGAAATAATATAAAAGATAAAATATAATATACGAAAATTATGGACATTAAATTTATGGAAAATATAGAAATAATATATGCACATTAAATTTAGTAACAATACTGAAACATTAAATTGCAAAAATTAAATTAAAAAAATATAAAAAATATAATATACATGGAATTAAAAATTAAATATAGAAATAATATATGGACATTAAATTTAGTAATAATACTAAAATATAATATATAAAAGTAATGAACATTAAATTTATGAAAATTATAGAACTAATGTATGGACATTAAACTTAGTAATAATAAAAAAATATTAAATTTATATAAATTACAGAAATAATATAGATATTAAATTTAGTAATAATACAAAATTATTAAAATTTATTAAAATTATAAAAATAATATATGGACATTAAATTAGTAATAATATTAAAATATTAAATTTGCATAAATTAAATTAAAAATATATAAAAAATAATATATGTACATTAAATTTAGTAATAATATTAAAATATAAAATTTACGTAAATTAAATTAAAGAAAGTAATGTAAAAGAGATAAATATAATATATGAAAATTATAAACATTAAAACATAATATATGTACATCAAATTTAGTAATAATACAAAAATATTAAATTTATAAAAATTAAATTAAATAAATAATATTAAAGAGAAAATATAATATACGAAAATTGTGCCACATTAAATTTATAAGAAATTATATAAATAATATATGCACATTAAGTTTAGTAATAATACTGAAATATTAAATTTACAGAAATTGAAGAAAATAAATATAAATATTTAATACATGAAAATTTTGGACATTAAATTTACGAAAATCAGACAAATAATATATGAGCATTAAACTTAGTAATAATGCTTAAATATTAAATTTATAAATATATATATATTAGAGAAATAGTATAAAAGAGAAATATAATTTATGAAAATTATGGACATAAAATTTACAGAAATTATAAAAATAATATATATATATATATATATATATATTAAATTTAGTAATAATACTGAAATATTAAATTTATAAAAATTAAATTGAAGAAATAATATTAAATTAGGTTAATTTATTTTACACATGTGCCTCACACGCTAAGTAAAATATATTTAAAAAACATGTTATTTAAATTTAATATTTTATTATTATTAAATTTAATATTTAATAAATATTAAACATGCTATTTAATATTTTTTTTTATTATCCTCTTTCTCATGATATAATTTATGGGTTTTTTGGAAAAGAATGTGAATTTGTGAATGTTCATATGACCATTCAACATGGAAAATCTCTCTAGTGTAAAAACATTTACAAAAAACAAATCTAACAAATTAGTATTCACCAAGTCACAAAATTAAACATCCACCAAAACACATCCTCGAGAAATGAACATTCAAATCTGGGTATGAAGGTATTTCATATAACCATTCAACATGGATATTCACCTAGATCTATTCCAGTGAAAAATATTTACAAAAAATAAATTGAAAACATTGACAAAGAATAGAATAAAACATTCACAAAACAATAAATTGAAAAAATTGACAAAGAACATAATAGAGCTCGTTGGTTGAGAGAGAGATTGAGATATCTGAATGTTCATGTTAATCCTAAGATTTTGATGAACAATTAAGTGTTGATATTTTGGTGGAACTAATGGTTTAATTGAGTGTTTCAGTTAATTAAGTTCCAGTGATGAAGATGCGAAGACAAATTATGAATGGGTGCTAAATGATGATGACAAAGATGATGAAAAATTAAGAGTTTGAAAAAATTAAGGAAAACAACTCAGGTGAACTTTAACTCTTAATATCTTAATTAGGAACACAAACACGACACAAAAAGTTTTTATTGTTTATGTGTGTTTTGATAAAATGAAATTATTTGCATCTATGTGTATTTGAAAAGAAATATTTATAATTGACTAAAATAGAATTTAAGAAGTTAGTGGAGCTTATTTAAAAAAGAAAATAGTTAAATAGGCGAAAACGTAAATAAGAATGAGTTAAAAACAAGTTCAGAAAAGAGATCCAGCATCTCTAAGTCGACTGGTGAGTCGACCGGACCAAGCAGCATGAACTCTCTGTATCTCAGGCAAGTCGACCAGTCAAAAGAAGATGAACTCTCTATATTTCCAAATCGACAGGTAGGTCAACTGGTAAAGATAAATCAAACTCTCTGAATCTCCAAGTTGACAGATAGGTCGACCGATGAATGCAGTAGTGATGGCTTGGCTACATCCTGAATTAGGCAGTCGATTGACCGGTCGACCGAATACGCTGTTTTAGGAAACTGTGGATTTCGAAATCATATCTAGAAATAGTCATTTTTTATTAGGATTTGAGAGAGATTTCAGGGATATTATTATATTTAAGATATGCTTCATCTAATATTTAATCCCTATTAATTTGGTTCATTAAGTTTTAATATTTCTCAATTTGGTACATAAAATTATTTCTATTCTAATTAATTAAGATTGAGAAATATTTGGGGGACTTAATTGAAAGATTTAAAAGCTATAATTAAGTGAATTGAACCAAAATGAAGTCACAATGATATACAAGGTCTAAGAGAGTATTCAAATGTCATGACACATGGGAAATAGCCTTTAGAGAACTTATTTATTTCTCATCTATATATGCTTGCATTTTTTATATATTATCAACATATTAAGAGAGAGAAAGAATAAAGATCATATTTGATCTGTTCTAAGTGTTATTCATTCTGAAATATTGTGTGAACTATTCTAAGAGGCGATCTTGAAAAATATTTGTTATTAATCTTTGTTGCTACCGGATCTGAAGTTACATCACTCTATTTATTTATTATGTGGATTTCGGGTGAAATCTTTCCAATTATTTTCTATTATTGCATTACTTGTTTATCTTTCGGAAATTGATCTTAGAAATTGTTTCTGATTTTTATTGAAGAAAATATTTTATAAACAATGTCTTTAATCTGATTACGTGTTCAATTATTTGCCACCCATATTTTGTTTAAAATCAGATTTTCAATCTAACATTTTTCTATCATTAGATTTGGGATATTAATCGAGTTTTAATTTATCTGAGGTAATAGAAGCTCCGAGTGAGATTTTCTACTTATCAATTTGTATTGATGAGTAATGTGACGGATTAAATATTGTTGGGGATATTTAATCAAAGGGTAGCCCGGTTTCAGTATCTTCCTATAAAAAGATTGATGTATTAATTATTCCTAGATAGAATTGTGTTTTTGAGTGATTTTTGTAATGATTCAATCCTTACCGGGTAAAAAGATATTTGAAGTGTTGGGGAGGTTTTGATTCTTTGGCCCTAGTGTTAAAAATAATTAGGTTATTCTTTAACCTGTAAAAAGTAGATGTTCTTCCTTAAACTGATAAAAGGATTTTGTAAAAGTTGATTCTGAACCTATAAAAGAATTGTTGTGAGGGTTTAGTTCCTCCTTTTAAAGGGATCTTGAGTATTAATAGGTGCGACTCTCCGTGGGGCTTGGAGGACTTGACTAGCCAATAGTAGCTTGGTGAACTAGGATATATCGTGGTGTGCTGCAATATTTAATTTGTTTATTTTTATTGTTTGATGTGCACCTAGTTAATTATTTAATTTCGCTTTGATATAAAGATAATAATTAATTTAGGATTAAAATTAATTATTTGATTTATTGAAATTTTATTCTAATAATTTTTTAATTACCCAATTCACCCCCCTCCCTTTCCACTGGGCCAACAATTGACATCAGATCTGGTTTAGCTCGACATTTTTAGCTAACAAAGATCACATGGTGCACATAATAGGTACACTAGCTGAGGGGCAGTCTATGCACCGACCATCTTTGTTTGCAGGTAAAAATTACTCGTTTTGCAAAGACAGAATGATAGCATTTCTTCAGGCTACAAATTACGATGTGTGGCTAACAATCGAGGATGGTCCGTTTATTCCAATGAAAAACAGAGTTGAGAAGAAGAATGAACAACTGAATGCTTCCGATAAGAAGAAACTCTCTATTAACTCTCAGGCTATTAACATTCTATTTTGCCCTTCAGATGCTAATGAATATTCTAGAATTTCAGGTTGTAAATCTGCAAAGGAGATGTGGAATAAGCTACAAGTTACCCACGAAGGGACAATTCAAGTGAAGCAATCAAAAATCAACGCTATTATGAGAAAATTTGAGTTGTTCATGATGGAAGAAAATGATTCATGAGATGTATACTCGTTTCAACAACATATGCAACAACTCGAGTCAACTTGGAAAGCCATACTCCATGGAGGATAGAGTATGAAAGGTCCTAAGGTCCTTAACAAAAATATGGGAGTCAAAAGTGACGACAATTGAGGAAACCAATGATCTTGGCAAATACGAAATTGATGATCTCATGGGAAACTTGATGACTCATGATTCGGTGATTAAAGGTTATGAGGATGATTCCGGAAATGGCAAGAGAAAATTCTTGGCGCTAAAAGCTCAAAAAATTAAAGAAGAGAATGACAGTGGTGATGAAAGTCTTGACAGTGAGTAAGAGAAAAATGTAGCACTTCTCACAAATAATTTTAGAAGAATAACTCGACGCACATTCCGTGGAAGAAGAAACCTCAACATGTCTAAAGTGGAATGTTACAACTGTCGTAAGACCGATCACTTTCAAAACGATTGTCCTAAACCGAAGAAGGATAAAGAAAAGAAAAAGAAGAAGAAAGTAAAGAAGAGTAAGAAGAAATCCATGAAGGCTACTTGGGATGATACTGATTCAAGTAGCTCGGAAAATTCAGATAGTAAAGACATGTCTATGCTTGCATTAATGGCCACTGGTGGTGAGGTAACTGAATGTTCAAGTTCTTATCTTTTAAATTTTAATGAATTATTTGATATTTATCAAGAACTTTGACATGATTATAAAAACCAGTGTTCTAAAATAAGTGCCATTCAAAGTACAATTAACACATTAAACAAGTAAGTGGTGAACTATGAATCTGAAAATAATTAATTGAAATCCAAATTGAGGGATTTGCAATCAATTGTTCTCAAATTCACCAATGGTGAAAATAACTTGAAAATGCTTTTGGGAAGTTCACGTGGAGTTTTTGCTAAAGCCGGTATTGGATTTCAGAAAAATCTTAAACAAAAATGTTTTCATAAATTCTTTTCTGAAACCAATGATCTTGTTAAATGTTTTAAATGTAATGTTGTTGGGCATACTATTCGTAGACGTTTTGCTAAAATATCTAACTATAGACAAGTTTAGGTTTCAAAAAGAACTAAAATTATCCCGACTAACAAGATCGGACCCATTTAGACTGGGTACCATTTAGAAACTATTTGAGGTGCTCTTTGCAGGTTATTCTAAAAGCATCAATAAGCAAGGACAAATGGTTTCTGAATAGTGGTTGTTCTCAACACATGACAGGAGATAAAGAAAAATTTACATCTTTGACACCTAAAGATGGAGGTCATGTGACTTTCGGAAACAACGTAAAGGGCAAAATTATCGGTATAGGTAATATCAGTAATGGTACTACTATTATTAAAGATGTGTTACTAGTTAATGAACTTAAACATAATTTACTTAGTATTAGTTAACTATGTGATAAGGGTTATAATGTTATATTTAATCATGATAGATGCATTATTAAGAATAGTTATGCTAGAAGTATCTTGTTAGTTGCATCACGTTTTGAGAATATGTATACTTTCTCATTTGATGATTTTAATTCTCAAAATTTATCTTATTTGAATGATTTATCTGAGAATAGTTGGTTATGGCATAGAAGACTTGGGCATGCTAGTATGGAATTAATTTCTAACTTATCTAAGAGTCTTATACGTGGCCTACCTAATTTAAAATTTGTGAAGGATAAAGTTTGTGATGCATGTCAATTAGGCAAGCAAGTTAGATTATCATTTAAGAAAAATATGCGCACGTCCACATATAGATGTCTTGAATTATTGCATCTTGATTTGTTTCGACTTAACTCTGTTGCTAGTTTTAGTGGTAAGTTTTATGCATTTGTTATAATAGATGATTATTCTAGACTTACCTGGGTATATTTTCTTGTTAAGAAAAGTGAGGTTGCTTCTGTTCTTACTAAATTTTATAAACGTGTTCAAAATGAGAAGTAATGCTCTATTATTAACATTCGTAGTGACAGAGGAATAAAGTTTAAGAATGATGATGTAGTAAGTTACTGTGATGAACATGGTTATGCTCACAACTTTTCTGCACCAAGATCACCGCAACAAAATGGTATAGTGAAAAAGAAGAACATGACGCTTCAAGAGATGACCAAAACAATACATAATGAAAATCATTTACCAACCTACTTCTAGGCCAAAGCAGTAAGTACAACTTGCCACGTAGTAAACCGAGTATCAATTCGTAGAGGGCTTAACAAAATTCCATATGAAATCTGGAATGGTAAGACTCCTAATATTTATTATTTTAAAGTTTTTGGATGCAAGTACTTTATTTTGAATGACAAGGATAATCTTCGTAAATTTAATGCTAAATCTGATTATGGGATTTTCCTTAGATATGCTACTAATAGTAAAGTTTATAGAGTTTATAATAAATATACGTTAATAGTAGAAGAAACCATACATGTTGTTTTTTAAGAAGTTGATCCATTCTTATCGAGAAAGGTTTTGGATGATGATGATGCATATATTTTAAATAACCAAAATCAATGTGATAATGTACCTAAGGAGTCTCAACAAAAGGAAGAACATAAGGAGAAAGATTTGATTTTACCAAAAGCTACAAAGACAATACTAGGACATTTGATTAAAGAAATCATCGGTAATTTCGAAAGAGGTGTAAGTACTCATTTTTAATTATATATACTGATATTTTGGGAAAAGAGTTGGCCAAATTATGAATTAGACACAATTCATGAAGACTATGGTGCAATGTGCTTTCAATTGGAAGTTTTTGGTGTAAATTGAAACTAAGTGTGAACTTAAAGGTAGAAAGTATATATATATATATACATATATATATATATGTATATATATATATATATATAAAAGAGAATCCGGCCATCAACAAAAAAAAATAAAAAAATAAAAAAAATAGATAAAAATAGAACTACTAGTACTAATACAAGGACTCTTATGTTGTTAGTCATTCCAAAATTGGTTTTTTGTGTGTGTGTGAAAAATGAAAAGTATCTATTAACAAATTAAGACGGAAAGACATTTTAAAATCCAGATTTAAGTTTGAAAGTCTGGACTTTTGCAACTTCTTAACCAACTAACTGCAAACTTCTCTACACTCAACTCACTCAATAAATTAGATTAATTTTGAATGAATCAATGATCAAGATTAAGAGTAGAATTATTTGAGAAAAAAATCATGCTTAGAAATTATACTTCCACATTCGAAACTGGAAACGGTTGAATTTAACTTTGCTTTGTATACCTTTCATGTTTTGTATATGCACTTTATTAAAAAAAAAAATTATTTACTATTGTTTTACGTTTTTATAAATTTAATAATAACAATAACAATACTACTAATAATAATGAAAAATGATAATCCCTTCCACAACTTTGCGGCTATGAATCTTTGAAGAAAATGGAAAAGGGTGCATGTGTGATCTTAGTGATAAAAAGGGTATAGAAGGTTTCGAAGGCTTCATTTGACACACAAATCGAACTAGGTTCAGGCCTTCAAATTTCAGAATACTTCGATTTTCGACCAAAATATATTCCTTTTGCTAACAAGTTGTGGTATACCCTTGAAGGCCACATTTTCTTACCATATCTTCAATAAATACTCCAAAAGGAAAAAATAGTTACTCTCTATTAAATATTTTATTTTTTATTTTATTTTTTTTCTAAACTCTTTTGTTAATAATCCATGATTCACAAATGAAATATATATATATATATATATATATATATATATATATATATATATATATATATATAAACTAATTTAACAATAGTATATCAACTGGTATAATTAAATTTTTAGTACTAAGATACATTAGTAAATGTCCTCCATTTACATTAATCAATTAACTCTATTTGCCATCAATTTACGAATAATGCCATCATTAAAGAATGTGCAACCGCCAAATAATTATGGAAAGTGGAACAAATCGTGGAACAACCTATCTCTAAAACATTCAATATTGTAAATGTTTTCAATATAAAAAAAAAAAAAAAAAAAAAAAAAAAAAAAAAAAAAGTCATATTTGGGAAGGCCGTTGTATTTCTAAAAATATTTCAAGCCCCCATTATCCTACTATACCACACAATTACATTTTCATATTGTGCCTTTTTTTACTTCCTAGTCTGCCTCTCAAAGCTAAAACCCTAACCCAAGACAGAAAGGAAACTGTGATAACTGTTTTCTCACTCCATGACGAAATCCAAAAAGCATCAATGAATTCGCAAAGTAATATAAACTTAGGTTATAGTATGAACATTCAAATTGCATGCCATAACTTGTCACTTTGTTTACTTTTTCAATTGACTATCATTTTGTTATGTTTAGTTTTTCAATTAACTATCGTTTTGCTAGTATTGTGAATATCTTTTGTAAACATTCACATTGAATAAATATTTAGTGTATTTTTGAATATGTGTATATTCACATATGTGTTTTTTCATTACTAATACTTAAATTGTTAAACTTCAAACATCATTAATGTTATAATTGAAAATATTTTCATTGCTAATGATACATAAATATGTGAAGCAATTCACATAAGTTTCTTTTAAATTCATATGTATGCAATTATATGCTTGCGTGTGTATTCACACTAAAGTAATATAGATTATTCATGAAGAACAACCAGAATTTTATAGTGTGCAAATTTATATTATTGCCAATTTATAAGACAAACATTGTTAAAATATGAATAAGTTGCTAGTTGTCTTCTTCATATGTGAACATTCATAAATGTGCCTTTACTAATGTTTAGAATATTACATTCATGGATCTTTGTGGAGGAAAAACAAAGTGAAGTGAAGTGAAGAGAGAGACGCTCTCTCTTAGGAAGCATGTGTACACACGACATTTTGACCGCTTCACAAAAATTTATATTTTTTTTAATAGTTGACTTTATTTTTAATTAACTTGATTTTATTTTATTTTATTTCCAAAAAATACAAAAAATAAAAAATAAAGAAAAAGAAGGAAATTGAAATAAATGAAATGGGGTGAAATTGAAAAAAAGAAAATAAGGGGAGTAAAATGAAATAAAAAAAAAAGAGGAGAAAGAGAGAAAAATGGAGGGGCCCACCCCTAGTGAACCGAGAGATAGAGAGATAGGGGGAAGTAGGGGTCGGCAATAGGCCGAGCGGGGCCGAAAATCATGAAGCTCGACTGGGCCCGCGCCAGGGCACAGTGGATTTTGACCAGTCAACGGGCATTGATCGGGCCAGGCTGGGCCTGAAATGAAGAAATCTGAGCCCGTCCAATAGGCCCACACATTTCAGGTCTATGGGCTTCGGGCTCGGGCTTTTCTGTTTTTTTTTTTTAAAATTCTTAAAACTAATTTTTAAATGGTTGACTGAAGAGTAGGAAGATTTGAACACTAAATCTTTCACTAATCTACTATGCTACAATCCTTGGTTATGAATAGATATCCAATTAAAAGAGTTAATTGTAATGTTCAATTGTCAAAATAATTAAGTTTTAAAACATTAGTTAACATTTTTCATAGTTATTTATCTTTAATTAAATTTATTTTAAACTTTAAGGTTATATTTTTTAACTTTATTAATATAAGATTTAATTTTTTTACTTTATTAAATTTAGTTATAATTAAAAAAAAAAAAAAAAAATATTTTATTGAAAATTTCAAACTTAACAAAAAGAAATTAAAAATTGAATAGTGATATTTTTATTAATAATAAAACAATTACATCATACTATATTGAATAGTAAATAGGGTTAATTATACTTTACCCTCATGTGGTTTGGCTCATTTGTACTTTATCTCCATGTAGTTTAAACGTCGTCACTTATCTCCCTTGTAGTTTGTGGATCTAACTGCAACATTAATTCTGTTAACAGAAATGTGAAAATATCGATTTTAATTATTAATACTTTTTAGGAAAGGTAAAGTATATTTTTTCAATTCATTTTGCAACTCTATCTTCTCTCTCTTCTCTTATCTCTTCCCCTCCCCTATTCCACTCCCCATCCCCGTTGCTCCCCCGTTCTTTCTCATATATATATATGAGAATCTTCTGTTTTAGGGGAGATTTCTCAATGCCTCCCCATCGTAGAGAGGTCCAGTGACCTTCACATTTAACATGTAGGAGCCGAGCGGGATGGCCAATTGGGTGAAATTGAATAGTGTAGCGTAGTGCCGGAGACCGAAGAGCTCGTGTTCACGAAGGGGAATTGGGCCCTGCACGAGAATCCGATGATGACCGACGCCACGTAGACGGAGCCGGACACTGGGAAGGCGACGAGGAAGTTCTCCGACACGAATCCGGAAAATATCCTACCGAAGAAGTTCTAGATGCTGATGAGCGATGCGAAAGTGTTGATGCTCTTCGACGAGTAGCCGAGCGATTCTCCGATTTAACCCAAGTTGTCGAGCACTGTTATGCTCGACCAGAGTCCACACGCGGTAGCGACGAACAGATTGAGCATGTCCATGTTGATGAGTCAGAGAGAGAGGAGAGAGAGAGAGAGAGAAGAGAAAGAGGGATACAAAGGTGTTGGAGCTCTGACCTCCGAAGAAGACAGCTCCGACAACAGCTCCGATCAATGTCTGCAAGCTCTCCGTCTTCATTTGCAAGCTCCGCCTCGCCTGCAGCCTCTGATTATCCGACGACGGAAGACGATGAGTGTAGACAGCACTGGAACGATCGGAGGATTTAAGAGAAGCATGGAGGTGGATTTGAGGATTTGATGGACTTTTGACCGAAAAATGGATATCAGCTTTTGTCAACAGATGAGAGAGAGCGAGAGAAGATGAGGTGGCGTGTTCTCACTTTTCTCGACCCAACTGGGATCAATTGGGTTGGATTGCGTTGAGAATTTTATTTTTTTTTTATCACAGAATTGCATTTGGTAACGACAATTTTTGTTTTGTGTTGAGAACAGAATCGTGTTTGGTAACGATTTTATCCTAAAACTATTTCTTTTTTTTTTTAGATTTTTTTTTTGTTTTGGCGGCGACGGCGGCGTGGAGGTGGTCGGCGGCGGCGGGTGGTGGTGATCGGCCGGCGGATGAAGACGGAAGTTGAGAATTTTGGGTTGAGTTTTTTGGCACAAAAAAAAATAACTTTTTTTTTGTTTCTGGTTTTGTTAGAATTTTGAGAATCAATTTTTATTTTTTGGGTTAGGTTGGGTTGAGTTTTGTGTTTGCCAAACGCGTTCTCAAAAATCAAACCCAAAATTTTTGGATTGGGTTAGGTTGGGTTGGAATAGAATGGAAACACTAAGGTGGCGTTTGGTTAGTGTTTCCACTTTTCTGAACCCAACTAGAATGGGTTAGGTTGAGTTGAATTGGGTTAGGTTAGGTTGAGAATTTTGGGAACAGAATTGCGTTTGGTAACGACAATTCTTGTTTTGTGCTGAGAACAGAATGTGTTTGGTAACGATTTTATCCTAAAACTAATTTTTTTTTGGTGTTTGGCGGCGGCACCGGTGGTGGCTGGACGGCCGGCGGGCTGCGGAGGTGGCCGGCGACGGTCGCCGGAAAGCAACGGCGGTCGCCGGAGGTGGACGCCGGTGGTGCGGACAGTCGCCGGAGGTGGACAGCAGCGGAGAAAGGTCACCGGACGGTGGCCGAAGACGGAAGTCGGTCGCCGGACGGTGGCCGGAGACGGCGGTAGGTCGCCTGCGATTGTCGCCAGACAGTGGCGGGCGGCGGCGAGTGGTGGTGGTCGGCCGGCAGATGAAGGCGGAAGTTGAGAACTTTGGGTTGAATTTTTTTGGCAAAAAAAAAAATAACTTTTTTTTGTTTCTGATTTCTTTAGAATTTTGAGAATCAATTTTTATTTTTTGGGTTGGGTTGAGTTGGATTTGGTTGGGAATACTAAACAAACGGGGCCTAACCAAACGGGCCCTGAGGGACCCTAATTGCTTCTCTTAGGTAGCGTTTGGTTGCAGGGATAGGGAATTGGGGTGTTTGGTTACTGATATTCTTTTACATGATCTAGACAACTACTTTTGGCTTTGGATTATGTGATTTGCTGCATTGGGAAAAAAAAAATGTTTTCTTTGTATGAGCATATGTATTTTTTAATATTTTTAAATATATATATATTAATGACGTATTATGATATCACAGTTCAACCGTGGTTCGCGTACCAGTTGAACCGGTGATCTATGACCCGGTGACTTTTTCGATTCAATGTCCAGTCTGGTTTTTAAAACATTGGTCGGAGGACAAGAATTCGGCAAATACGATCAACAAACTTGGGTTGGATCATCTTGGATATCTCCTGGAGCTTCCATCAAACGGTTGATGGCGATGAGAGAGAGAGAGGGGGGCCAAGTTCCAGCGTGAGGGATAAAGATGAGAGAGTATTTTTTACACTTTATACCCCTAAAGTTTGACCATTATTTTTTTATTGTTTAATAAAAACATAAAAAAAAAAAAAAAAAAAAAAATTGTCAATTAACTTCAATTCAATTGAAAATATTTTTAATTTCAATTTTTAAAAATATTTCAATTGAATTCAAGTAAAAATATTTCAATTAACTTCAATTCAATTGAAAATATTTTTAATTTTAATTTTTAAAAATATTTTCAATTGAATTTAAGTAAAAATATTTCAGTTGAATGGATTTTTAATAAATTCAATTAAATGAATTTACTTCAATTAAATTCAAGTAAAAAATACATTCAGTGCCGAAAATGAATTTTTAGTAAATAATTAATATTAATTAAAAGGCATGAAAATCAATAATTATTTGAATAAAAAATGTGATATTTGAATAATCAAATGAAATTAATAAGATTAATTTTAAATAAATTTTTTGATATAATAATGATTGAAGTCTTGAAAATAAATAATAAATTAAGAATTATTGTGGTGAAATAATGTAATTTAAATTGATATTATAATGTAATTGAAAATAGATTTTTTTGTTTTATATTTATTTCATATCATGGTACATCACGATGAAATGTAAATTTTTTTATGCATTTTGATATATTTTGATATATTAACATGGTATATTTTCATGAAATTGTGTATTTTGAAGAAGATATCAAAAACATATTAACATGATCTATTATGGTGTATTATTGTTATTAAGATAGTGTATTTCACAAAAAAAAAAATATTGTGTAGGAGATAAATAAAAATACTTGAAGAATGTAAGAAATTGTGTTTAAAATATTTGAAGAAGACATGAAAAATAAAAATATGAATTGTGGATGAAAAAAAATAAATGAGAAGTGTTGGTTTGGTGTAGAAAATGTGTGACAAGTGTTGGAAATTATATAGAGACATATGGAGGGTAAAATGAGAACAAGAAAAATGTATTTTGGAGGAAAAAACACAAAAAAAAAAAAAAAAACACGTCTATCCTCGTTGTTGGCGCATGAGGTGTACTTCTATCTATTTTGACAAAAATTGTTAGATTTGCACTTACACCCAAGACCACAGGGGAGGTAAGTGGCGACATTTGAACCACAGGGAGTAAAGTGCAAATGGGCCAAACTACTGGGGGGTAAAGTGTAATTAACCCTAGTAAATATTTTTAAATAAATGCATTACTACAAAATGTATACATCCCAACTAGGTTGGCACCTATACATTTGACAATCATTTGCACTACTATCAACCCAAAATAAATTACATTAAAATAAATTAAAATTTTCAACAATTTTCAATCACTACCTTCATCTAAAGAATTATCTTCTATAAATGCTGGTTTTGATAATTTTAAATTCAGTAAGTCTTCATTAAGTGTATCGATTCTGTCTTGTTTTTGTTGCCTCTGCTCCGCAAGTTTTCAATCTTTTAGACATATCAAAGCTTTTATAGTATCTGGATTAAGATTACAATGGGTTACTGATACAATTCTACCACCTGCACTAAAAGTTGTTTCTGATGCAATAGTCAAAACTGAAACCGTTAGTATGCTACGGGTCATGGTGGAAAGAATTGGAAATATTTGTTGTTGAGGTTTCCACCAAGCCAATATATTAAAATTTTCGTCATCACTATCAATAAGTTGTGCATCAAGATAGCGTTGCAATTCAGTTGAGTTACTACTAGCAGATATGTTAGATTATGATTTTTGTATTTCCATATTGCTAGGGCTCCTCCTATATTATTTGATGATGGAATAGGAGTAGAGCCTAAGACATATACTGAAGTTACATAAGTACCAACAATTCTTTTATAATGTTCGTATAAATTGAAAAGTGAACTTCTAACAGTAATTTCTTCTCGGGCTACTTGTTCATTGTAAGAAAATATTGATAAATTACCGTTACTACCAATAACCAATTTAGACTAACTTTTAGTAATGTTATCATGTTTTTTAGCTTGTTTTTTATGTGCAAGTAAATGTCTTCTTAAATGAGTAGTGTCTTTAGATGAGTCACCACATAATAAATTATTGTAAATTGCGCATTTAGTTTTTGTTTCTTCAACCCCATTATTATTAACTACTATGATTTGAAAATGTTCTCAAATATCATATTTTTTTTCTTCCATGAATGGATGATAGAATTACAGTATGTGATGCACATATAGTATTAGGGGTAAGATTGATTTTCTAATGAGATGTCTAGTGTTCAATTCCCTTTCCCTTCAACCATTTGCAAAAAAAATAATATTTTAACTATTTTGAAATCCAAATATATATATATATATATATACACACTAGTGTATAACTCGTGCCTGAAGGCACGTGTGTAAAAGTCTATGATTCATTTCAAAATATGCATTAACATATAAACTTCACAACTGAATTTAAAAATTTATTAATTAAATAAGTAACTTAGAAAGTAAGCCACAAAAACAAATCCAAACACACAGAACAATAAAGATAAAAAAAATGTCGCAGATGAATAATTTATTTTCCATATGTATAAGAAGAAAATGATACATCAAAACTTAATAGAAACCTCAAATATTGTTTTCCCTAAACTTCAAGATAAAAGAGTTTTTTATAGTCATTTGTGTTCATCAAAATAAAGATATTATTCATTGTTTAAAACTAAAACTTGAAAAAATTCAAACGAAACTAAAAATTATAAAAAATAAATAAATAAATAAATTAGACATGAATAATCTAGATATTGGAACATGTTTTGTCCACAAAAATTAAAAATGAAAAAATAATAGATTTTAGAATAGAAAATAAATTTCTAAAATCAAACAACTAATTTTTACTTAAAATAATTAAGAATACACTAATTAAGTAAGTAAAAAAGAACAAAAAAACTTAAACAACTTGAGAAATATAAAATGAGTATAGAAAGGAAAAATAAAATCTAAATAAATCACTTATATTTTCTTTTAGTTGCCACACATTTTTTTAATATAATCCTCAAATTCACATAATTCTTAAATTCCTTGTACACCACTTGAACCCTTAAAGAAAATGATATTTGCACATTCAGGTTCTAGATGCTCCCGTAGTTCGTGAGAGGAAAAATAAATCGCAAAAGACTAACCTCTATTATGACAAAAATTAAATAAAAAACGAAAAAATGTACATAAATTGCTTGATCGAGCCTTATACCAATTATTAACTGAAAATTAGGTAAATGTTAAAATCCTAATTATTACATCTTTAAATTTTATTTTTATTGAATTATACAATCATAATTGTTTTCTATTGTGAACATAAAAATCTTTCAAATTTCGATGTTCTTCATTAAAACTATTCAACACCGTATGAGGAATTAAGAATATATGATGGATGTCTTGCCACTCCTGAAAAGAAGCAAAAAAAGGCTTAAAAGCCTTTAAACTTTAACAAAATAAATTATTATTACTACAATGAATTGTGACAACAATTATAGAGCATAATTAGGTAGAACTTTGTCCTATATTTTTCCAAGTACATAATAAGAATACGTAGAATAAAGTTGGAACCAATTAGAATAAAAGAAAAAATATATTTACTACAATAATAGTACAACTATAAATTCACAGTCGACTCCCACAATAGGATAACAAATAGTGATGAAGATACACCAATCACATACCACGATGTATAACTTCAAACCATCTTTATAAGGAATCAAGAAATTCAACATATATTACCTACCTAAATATTGATAGGAATGAAACTTTCATGGAAGAAATAACAATATACTTTTTCCTAAAATATATGCCGACATTTGTCTCATTTGAGATTCCGCATCCAGTCACTTACCTCTTCCACCATCACCCCATCAACTACAAATCCTTTCACATTAATCAAGTATAAAAGAAGAAAAAAAATCTTCAACAAAAAGTGAGAAGAATATGTTTTTGAATCCAACCTTTCTTGAACCAACCGCACCAATGATTAACAAAGAGAGAGTAATTGCATACATAACATCAACACACTAAATGATTGAGATGAACAATCGGATGCAATAAGAAGAAGCAATTAGATCTATGCATGCCTAAATATATATAAAGTTACGCATAAATCAATCTCAAGATTAAGCAACAACAATATGTTGGATTACCGAAGCATACCAATTCAGAGATAGAAATTCCGATAGACGCGGACTCAGAAACCCAGACTTCACAAAAGATCAAAGTCGTCACCACCATCACCGCGAAGTTGAAGAATTACGTCTCGACAGGAGAACATACTACTTTGAGAACATAGAGTCGTTGAGCTGCCATGCTTTGAGGTCTCAAAATCTTTGTTTCCGCAGCCATTAATTTGACCAACTTATCATCGAAAGCTAAGTAACACAATCAATCCAGAAAGAAAATCTAGTTATGGAAAGCTGATTTAGAAAAGCTTTTTGTAGAGTAAAATAATCCTTTTTTTTTTTTTTTTTTGCAGAGTAAAATAATCCCAACTGAAGCTTCGTATGTTCCCATTTCTTCAATTTTCTGCTTTGTTCTTTGAATCTGTTCTAAGATCTGCTACATTTGTTTTTTATTTTTTTTCTGGTTCTTTTCTTCATTTTGACATTTCATCGAACACCTTTAGTACCACTTCATGCTTCTGTTTGCTCATTTTGGCACTAACCATACCAATAATAGAGAGGACTAACCATATCAAGAGAAACGGTTGATCCAGCTTATTGAAGACATTAAGAATAATATTATCATTAGTAACAACATCAAGTGTAGGACCAAGAAATTGACCATTGATCAAGATCACCTTCAAAGTTAAAACAGTAATAAATTTCTTAATAATTGCAAAAAAAATAATTTAAAAAACAATCTGAATCAATAAAAAAATGCCAACCAGTTGAGGAACACCAAGAGGAGAAGCAGTCCCATAAGGGACAATTCATGTGAAGAATTTATAAAGATCATCAGCTTTAATTGGAGAAATAATAAAAAATAGACCCAATAATAAATAAATCGAATGCAAAAAGAAATAAATTTCCCATTGCCCCGGAAGAAAGAACGAATAAATCCAAGCTTCAATCTGCAAATTAATAGATCTTGCATTTAAACTCATAGAACCAGATGAACATTACTTCATAGCCATAGGAAAATGTAAATTTGATCATGTTATTTTGGCCATAAACAAACAAAAATAGAAGCATAAACAGAAAATTGGTAACATAAACACCAAATAGAAACACTAAACAAACGCCATCTAAATAACACTTTTTTGCCTCGTTTAGTCATTAAACAACGTTAACACTGTTCTTGAGATTCAAAAGTTGTCCGAAATTTTTTAATTCTCCAAGAAATTTTGCATTGTAAGGCAGTAAAAAAGCACTGCAGCAACAACCAATTTTGAAAACAAAAAAAGCTATTCAGCAATTTTGCCCCAAATCAAACTTGTATGGAGATAAACAATCAAGATACACACAAATTAACCCAAAAATAGACATGGCCAAATCTGAAATCAGAATAAAAAAAAAAAAAAAAAAAAAAGTGTAATTGGTACAGAATTGAGAAATTTCAATTCGAAATCGCAATCAGAGAGAGAGAGTGAATATAGGGGCCCCGAAGGATAGCCTAAACTATTCAGATTGAGAATGAAGCTAAATCCGTAACTTTGAATGGTTCACTTTTGGCCTCAAAAATTAAAAATTTGAACATGATTTCAACTATGGTTAATACACAAACGCATTATGAAATAAGTCTGAAAGTCAATCACAATTAGCCTGCTAAAATCTATTACTCAAGTTGATGGCATGCCAATCCATTATTCACGGAACAAAAAATAGTAAACAAACAAAATTTATTAAACAAATCATTCAACACCAAGCAATGAGAAACTAAAGAAGTCACTGACCTCGGGAGATAAATAAAGGATACAAATGAGCAAAGAGATCGAGATAGAACTGTAGAAGAGTGTTGGAGCGATGGTTTTATAAATTTGGGAGAGAAGGGAGAAAGAAGGTCATGGTTGCGATTGGGGGTGAGAAATAAGATTTGAGTGAGACATGATTTGGGTGACATACGATTTGGCTGACAAACCCTAAATCACAGGAGATAAGAGAGAGCGAAGATCGTAATTGGAACCTGATGATTGAGATTTGGGATTTGTAGACCTGTAGAGAGAAACATAGAGATTTGTGTGAGAGAAAAATCCTCAACGAACAGAGAGTAGATCAAAAAGAGATCAGATCCACCGCGAATTTGAGGTAGAGGAGATCGCGAAATATATACTCTCTCTCATCTCTAAGCCCGCTTGCCCAATTCTCAAACATGAATTTCGCGAAACTTGATTCGGAGTTGCCGCTGACAAAGTAAATTTATTCGGAGGAGGCGCCACCATTGTCGTTAGTGGTGGAGAAGTTGTTGTTGTCCTCGCGAGTGAGGGATGGAAGCCATCATCGTCGCGATTTGCTGGAGGTGCCGTCGTCAAGAGACGATGGCGACGCGATGGCTAGGTGGTGCATAGTCGTACCGTGGTGTGGAGTAGCGAAGAGATGGCAGAGGAAAAGATAGAGGATCGACAGAAGACGGCGGAGGTGGAGGGTTGAGTGGCAAAAGGTAGGTTCAAAGGGATAGAGAGAAAGGCCACTCTATTAGGGTTTTGATGGAGACGGATGACAGAGAGGGACAACCCTAATTTTAATATTTATAGGTCGGATTATTTTCATCCGACAACTATCAATATCTAGAGGTTTGTCGCTTGATCCGATGGCTGTCTTTATAATTGAGCTGATTTATTATATATATATAGTTACAGGCTCGGGCCTTGGGTAGCCCAAAAATTGGGCTTCGGGCCGGGTATCTATAAAATATTCAAAGCCCAAGCCCAACCAGAAGCCCTATGGGCTCGGGCTCGGGCAGCATTATTCTGGGTTTGGGCTGGGCCAAGCTCGACGGGCTTTGGGTAACTTACAAGCTTCAGGCTTTTTGGAGAGGCCTAGGAAGGAGAGAGAAAAGAGAGAGAGAGAGAGAGAAAAAAAAAAAAAAAATAAATAAAGAAAGGATGATGGGCTTGTATGTTAACTCTGGGAGAGAAGAGAAAATAAGATGGATAAAGAGAGTGTGTGTGTGTGTGTGTGTGTGTGTGTGTGTGTGTGTGCGGGTAAAGGCCCCGCACATGTCAGCCGTGTGTGTGTGTGCGCGTGAGAGAGAGAGAGAAAGAGTGTGCAGTAGGTCCCTTCGCCACGTGTCAGTGCTAGATGAGATGGTGAAGGGGCGCATGTTTTACACGTTCCCTGTATCCGAACCTATTTTTCATATATTTTACGAATTTACTCTTTCGCAGTCCAACTTAGATTGGATTTAGGCTACCAGACCTAATTTTTGGGGTTTCCTAAGTGATTTTCACGCCCGATCGTTTCCTATAATTAGAACCCTCCTCCTCCTAGTTTATTCATTCAAAAATTGAGAGAAGTCACCCCTAGAAGAGTTATTCTTAAAGCCTTTTCTAGAAGCCGTCTGCAAGAGAGAAAAAAAAATCGAGTATCGGGATTCTTGGCCTAAAACAGGTATGTTTTTGTTTATCTTTAATTTTTCAGCTTATTTTATTTTCTTCACAATTTAAATTCCTACAGGTTTTATTTGTTTTAGTTGTCCGATGACTCGATGAAAAACGTCGAGATAAGGTTCCTCATTCCCAATCAAACATTTAAGTTTTTAGATGAGGACACCCATATCTTATTATTTTTATATTTTATTTTTGCATTCCTTTTTTTATTTATTTGTTTACAATTCATAAAAGTAAAAACTAAAAAAAGTAAGTCATCCAATGATCTGCTAAAAACGCTAGGGTAGGTTTCTCGTGCTTAAACTTAATTCCCGAGCGTTAGATAAAGGATATTTTCAATATTTATTTTTCTGTATTTTTTTATTTATTTTTATTCTTGTTATCAAAATCCTAAAAAATAAAAATAAAAATCTAAAAATCTAAAAAAATAATAAAATCTTAGAAATTAATTCTTACGAATCTCAAGATGAATCCGAAGATTCGATAAATTGTAGGAGAATTTTTCGTGACCTTGTTTCCATTCATAAAATTTGAGAGAATTCCAAATCGAGATTTCTTTAAATTAATTGGGTCAACTTAAAATAGACATTATTTGCATCCATTTAGCATATTTATTTCTTGTATCATTTAGATGGCATGTTTAGAACACTTTCACTAATTACACTTTTTTATATTTCATACATATAGGTTTTTTTTTAAATTCATAATCCATGCTATTTCTTTACGTTTAGTCACGACACGTAAACCACTTATATTTTTTATATATTAAATAATTAAATCATTACCACACATAATCACGTTAATTCACGTAATGTTCCCGGTTGAATTCTCGTATTCATATCATTTTGCATTGTCATGTTTAAATTACACCCTTTAAATTTTTAGGTTACTTTGCATAAAAAATAGGATTCATATAATATGAGTTTTTGCATTCATATTTTCATTCTTATTCACCTCTTTTAATTTGCCTATTTAAATTAAAGAAATCTCTCAGAAATATACATAAAACCCCCAAAAGATAAATCTTGTCGAATTCTTACTATTTGATAAGAAATCATACCGGGGGAACATTCCAAAAAAATATAAAAACTTGTCACATCTTATTTTTAAAAATACCAAAAAGATTTCGTAAGAAAGAAATGATTTCAAAATAAAATAAAACGTTCAGACTAAGTTAATTGGACTTAATCGAATATAAGGTACTGTCTTCGGACGGGCATCTTGGAGTACCTAATACCTTTTTCAAGCATAACTGATCCCCAAACCTTTAAATGAATCTTTGATTTGACCGTATTTTTGGGAGTCAATTTTTACTTAGGCCTTTTAAATTTGTTTTCTAAAGTTTGGTGACCTAGCACACCATTTAAATCCAATATTAGATGGCGACTCCTTATTTTTAAAACAGTCTAAGTACTTTTTGTAGAAAACCAGTGTTGTAAAAAAACACCTCTTTACGCTTCTTTTTCTTTTGAAAAATCGGGGCACGTCAGCATGCTAGGCCAAATTTCAAACTGAGTTGTCGTTAATCTTCACTGTTAAGGTCACGTTGGCGCTGTTGTCTTCAACACCATACCTATGGAGCTCTTCATATGCGCGTAACCAATCGACTGAACAGATATGCTAGTTGGATTCAAAGCTGACCAAATCCAAGAAAAAGGTTGAAGAATTTGTTGGTGTTGAGGAAAAATTGGAGAAATTATTTTCGAATTTGCCATTTTCGATATAGGTTCCCGGCGATCTGCTAATAAGTTCTACTCTAGATCCAACTGATAGTCACCATCTCTCACCGCATTTCTTGGTTCAGTCACAACTCTCGTCCAAATTCGACGAGCTTGGTTGGGTGTTTTAGTCAGATTTGGTTCTTAAAACCCTCAATTAGAGCAGATTTATGTTTCTCAAAGTTGAGCGCCATTTCTATTCAGGGGCGAAGGCATCAATTCCAAACCTTGTCAGACTCAAAAGTACCGTACTTTAATCTCTGCTTTAGTGAAATTCTTAGATTGTTGATCTAGTAGTTTGTTAAACTCTTTGACGTAAGCTCATCAAATTTACTGTTCTCGGGAGTTCGTATATTTGTTGCTTTCCTAGACCTAATTCATCTCTCTTCCACGCATTATGGATAGTACTAATGCAATTTGGAAGGGGATTTTTTGTGAATAGAGAACAGTTAGTGTCTGTTTTTGTAGATTCAATCTTGGAAAAGACAAGGTAGGAGAAGTCTAAAATTTATGTTTCAGTGGCATGGGATAGTGCGTGATGTCTATATCCCAAAGAGGAGAAGAGTTAGAACAAATTCAAAATATGGCTTTGTTCAACGTTCAACCTGGATTGAAGCTTTGTATGCGATTAGAGTTCTCGATGGGATTCGGGTGAAGAATAAAGTGATCCAAGTTTGTTTGGTTGAGTCTAGTAAGCAATCTCATGTACTTAGTGTGAAAAAGAAATGGGTAAGAAAATAAGGAATCAACATAGGGTCTACAAGTTGTGAACACGTTGTTTCTTCTCCTTAGCTCAATCCTAGTCTTGACATAATAGTTCGAGGTTCTAGTTTTTTTTATCCCTAATTCCTCTAGTCATGTGGATTTATCAATAGTTCATTCGTCAAACATTCTTGATATTAGTAGGATCTCTTCCACTAATAGGGATATGTTAAATAAAATAAAATTGGTGTTGAATAGAGTAGAAAAAGTTATGGAATATGGAAAAATTCTAGGCATGACTATGACCTCGAATAGTTTGGAATTTAGAGATTTGATTATTAATCTGATTCTCAAGGAATGGGACAATGTAGTGGTAGAACAAGTGAGTGCTATGACTCCTGAGTTAATTGGGGCCGAAACATCTGCTAACATTGACCTAGGAAAGGATATCTCAAACCATGAAGATGTTTTTCTCGGCTCAGAAAAGGGAGAAATAATTGCAGAGTCCCCTAGTCAATGCAATTCAAATGAATTAATTGTTAAAAGTGATACTATCTTTTTGAGTCAAGAATGGTCATTTTCAAGCGATTCGGAGGGTAGTTGTGACTCAAAATCCAAGAAAGAAATTGATGAGTTTCTTTTTTTTTAAATTAGTAGTGAATGTTAGTTGCGATTTAAAAAAAAAAAAAAAAAAGTTCGTGTATGTACCTAAAAGGAAAGGAAAAATAAGCTTTTGCAGTTTGGGTGTATTAGGATAAATGTAATTATTTTAATTTTGGTTGGTTAGGTGATAGAAAAGAAAAGAGAAGAGAATGGAGGAAGTTGGTCTAAATTGTTGTTCCAAGTTGCTGGAATGAATTAGGCTAGAGGTTGACTTGTTTGAGTACCTCAAGGAGTTTGGTTATCTATGGGACTAATCCTTGGGAGTGTTTTGGTCCTTTTGCTGGAATCAGAAGAGTAGTACAACAGTTTGGCTCTGGTGGATAGTCTCCTGCTCTTTAAGGCCTTGAGCTCCGGTTATTACTTTTATATTGGTTTTGCTTTTACAAATTTGTGGTGTTTTTTCATGGTTCCTTGTAAGGCAGGTGTGGAGTATAATTATTCTGGTATTTTTTGGGGATGTTTTGTTTTTTGGGACTAAGCCCTTGGATTCCTTGTTAGGTTTTAGAAGGATCCCTTGTTAAAGGCTATCGGACCTCGACTGAAACATTTTGTGGTGTTATTTGTTGGGGTCTCGCAGACTACAGGTAGTTTATTGCCATTAGTCAAGTAGATCATTCCCCTTATTAATATAATCAATTAGTTATCGAAAAAAAAAAATATTACATTCATGTACTTTGAGTTGTATTCATACTAGTAATTTTTTAGTTATATATATGTGTGTGTGTGTGTGTGTTTACTTACATGCTTAATATGTTTTAAAGTTACATTCATAAATGTTTAGTTACATGCATGCATGTTTACTTACATGCTTAGTATGTTTTCAAGTTACATTCATACATGTTTAATTACATATGTAGTATTTTGTCTACTTGCCTTCATGCATGTATAGTTATGTAATTAAAATATTACATTTATGCATTTTTAGTCATATTCATTTGTTTGCCATTTTGGTTGCATTCATACATGTTTAGGCTTCCGATGGCCGGCTTAGGCATGGTTGTGGCTAGCGATGCAACTCAAAACGAAGGTTGTTGATCTCAAGATTTTGATGGACAATTAAGTGTTGATATTTTTGGTGGAATTAATGTGTTTATTGAGTGTTTCAATTTAAAGAGTTACATTCAAGATAATATCATGAAGTAATTATGAAGGATCCAGAGACGGACATTAAAGAGTATTGAAGATTCTGAAGATATTAGGTAAGAACATCTTAAATTTTTTTTACTCTTAATGTATCCCGATTAGGATCACACACGACACAAAAATAATTTTTATTTATGTGTGTTTTAATTAATGTCCTAATTATTGTTCAAATATTTGCTTCAATGTGAAATTGAAAAAGGAAAATTGACCTAAGCAAGATTAGTGTTTAAAAATGAATATTAGTGTCAATTAAATTAACCGAGAAAATAAATCGATTAAAGGGTTTAAAACGTCGAAATTTGGAGTTGAAATAAATTGAGTAGTGGGTGTTCCAGCAGTGATCGGTCAACCGATCACAAGGGAAAGGGCTAGAAAATGTGAAGTTTCTGAATCGATTGGTCAACTGAGTAGGAGAAATCGGTCAATCATGGCCAAAATAAAAATTCTTTATATCGATCGGTCGATCGACCAAGGCCAAAAATAGGTCTGAGGAAGCACCCTGTATCGATCGGTCAACCGACCCATGGGGAATCAGTTAACTGACCAGTGTTTGAAAAATGGCTTGGATACATCCTATATCGATCGATCAACCGATGGACAAAGGTCGGTCAACCGACTATGTTGTTACAATTTTAAGGATTTCGAGGAACTATTCAAAAACTAGTCATTTTTTAGATATTTGAGTGAGATATTGTAAGGATTTGGATATATTAATGATGTGATACACTTATTTTATTATCCTTATAGATATGGTACACATATTTGAAGTGTTTCTCAAATTGGTACATTTAATACTTTCTATATTTATGATTTAAGGTTGAGAAATAATTTGGGGACTAAATTGAATATTTTAAAAGTCATATTTAAGTGAATTAGACCGGGATTAAATGGTATTTATATATGAGGTCTATATGTGCATTTAATTGTCATATCTTGATAAAACTAACCGTTAGAAGGCCTGTTTCAAATCAGCTTAAATAGACCTGCATTTTTAGAGATCAATATATCACTTCCATCAAGAACTAAGTATTCCTAAGCTTTCTAAGAGTCGTTATTCTGATATTATATTGAAAGATCACTTGTGAGATCATTTAAGAAAAAAGTTATTGAGTTAAAGCGCTAAGTGTTTTGGCGTCACCGATCTAAGTTGTCTTGCGATTTAATTTACAATTTTTCGGTGTTATCCTGGTGAGATATTTCCAAGATTTCAATTTTTATTGTAATTTTATATTATCATTGTTTACTTGGTTATAAGATCTTTGTGAAATTATTTTTGAACTTTAAATAGCATAAAAAAACTTTTAAAATAATTTTTGTGATTATCTGATTACGTGCTTATTTTTGTGCTACCCACATCTATTATAATCAGATATTAAATTCCTCACGTAAAATTCTATCACTAGTAAATTGGGGATATTAATTAAGTTTAATTGATTTAAGGTGGTAGAAGCTCCGAATAGAAAGAAATTCATTAATTCTTGTAATTGGTGAGTTTATGTGAATTAGATACTATTAGGAGTATCTAGTCATGGGTAGCTTGGGTTTCAATCTTTTTCAAGAAAAAAATTGAGGTTTAATCTTTACCTATTGGATAAAAATGTTAGGTTACTATTTCCCCTTGAAAAGAGTTAGACTTAATTTTTCCTAATTAGAATTGTTGTAAAGGTTTCATCCTTACTAGTGTAAAGGATGCTTGGAATGATTTGTAAGGTTTGATTCTTAGCCTGGTAAAAGAATTAAGTTAGTCATTAGCTTGCAAAAAGATAAGGTTCTTCTTTAACCTGTAAAAAAGAAATTGTAAAGGTTGATTATGAACCTGTGAAAAGAATCATTGTAAGAGTTTGGTTCCTACCTGTTAAAGGGATCAAGTGGTTTAGTAGGTGCGAATCTTCATGGGGCTCAGAAGGATTAGATTAGTAAAGAGTAATTTGGCGAATCAAGATATATCCTTGTATGTTACATTTTTTTTACTTTATCTATTTTTTGTTGTTTAGATGTACACCTAAATTTAATAGCATTTATCTATTGCATTATAAAGATAATAATTGATTTAGGATAAATTGATTATTTGATTATTTAAATGTTGAAAATATTAAAATTTGTTTAAATTTTTAGAACTACCCCTCTTGAATAGCTTATTGGGCCAACAAAGGTGTTTTCATGAATTCTAATATATTGAACCTAACTAAAGTCCTCATTTGCTTGCTTTACTATATTTTACTAATTTGATATGAGTCATTGGAGTTCACACTATCACAAAACAAAATCATTTCTATACTTCAAAATAAATATAATTTTAGGTAAATCACACTTTGCAACGCCTATAGTTAGGTATAATTGAACTTTGCACTCCTATGTTATTTTCATCAGCACTTACATTCCCTGAGGCAGATTCACAAGAGCATGTGCGACAAAAACCTAGTACATTTTTTGAAAGTATGAACGAGAAATTTCTCATGAACATAAAGTCAATGAAACACACGCGCACAAAGGAGTATAAGCTTGCGTTTGGTTAGATTTTCGGTCACGCTAGATGGCTCCAACCCTATCCCCTTGGGCTGAAGCAATGTTTAGTTTCCTCAAAGGATGCAAACTTTGGTGCTTTGTGACTGGTGAATTCCGCAAAGTTCAAATCCCCAAGTGGGTCCCAATATAATGCTTGTTGTAAATCTTATGATCACGGGTGAGCAAGAGCAGCTTCTCCCCAGAACCAAAAGTACAAAAGGAATGGCCATAGAAATGGGCACAGGGGCAGATGAGATTCTTTGTTCAACACTCACCAAGTATCACCATGATCTATATGGAAGCGAGAAGAGTCATTGACTAAACACCATCTCCATGAAAAACATAAATTGTTGCAATTACCAAAACTAAAACTTCCTTGAACATTTGTGCTCTGTTCCGGATTTTCAGGTTTTCTGGTAACCATGGGACAAAAACATCAAACAAACAGCACCTAAGGTACAATCTTTTTATAAAAGCCTAACCATACCATGTTCATAGAAAGTAAACAAACTATGTAAACAATCACAAAAAGAAGAGTTCGAAGTGTACAACATGATAGGTTTTTTCCTTTTTAAATCAAGTTCAATGAAACAGGCTACCCAAACTGTATGAAGAAATTTCGGAGAGTAAAATTTCAAGTGTCAGTCAGCCGTCCAGCTTTGCTCCACCACCTCCCGAACTTTCTTGTTGTATTCTCTCTTAGTCTCACTAAACATCCTAGCCACTGTTGAATTCTCTAGTTTGGTGAGCAAATTTTTTTTTTTTTTTATTTTAGTCATGGCCAATTGTATTTGAGCATTAGCATGAAAATCACATCTCCTTGCCAATAATATTTTGTGAGGAATTTTATTTTGTTACTAGATTCGGTCGCTAAAACTATTTTTTCTTGCAATTGTTCTCGAAACATATATAAAACAAATACGTGTGTATATATATAATATGTGTGTATATATGAAAACAAACTCAAAATATAAACAAAAATCTAATAAAATATATTTTAATTTTACAAACTGAAACAAGAAGCACAAGGATAAAGTAGGTATTTTTTTTTTTATATGAAAACATATTTTTGTTATCATATTTTAATTTTGAGAATGAAAATAGATCTTTTGTAAATAAAACTTTAGGGCAAAAACCTTTTTGTATATTATATTTCGATTTCGGGAAAAAAAACATTTTTTTTCCCCAAATTTTTCGGTCATGTTTTGAGAACAAATTTATTAGTTGTTTTATTCTCATATTAAAATGTGTGAATAGAATAGTTGTGATAACACATTTTTTAATGATTTTAAAACAATTCACGTATTTTTGTCAACTAGAAAAAATAAAATAAAAGAAGACAACAAAAGGATATAGCTCGACGCCAGTAAGTAGCAACTCCTTAGGAATTATTTCAATTAACTATTCACTTATCCGACACAATTAAGTATGTGAATAGTTTTCAGGATTGTCAATAGCAATTTTCCTTACACAAAAATAAATAAACAAGTAATAATTGCATTTAAATCGGATTTTGATTCTCTTCAATACACTTGAAATTCTGTACACTGGTGAACTCTAATCAAATGGTAAATTTTTAACTGTTGCATTTAAGTCTGAAGTACAGGGGTGTAAGTGGTAATGAAAATATTATAGGGATATAAAGTGCAATTAGACTTAACTATAGGGGATGCAAAGTGAAATTAACCATTAAATCTATTCAATATCGAAAGTAAGCCAAAAAGTGAAATTTGCTACTCACAAGCATGCAAAAAATTGCTGAAGAACTCCAAGAGTATCAAATGAGCCCAGGAGTTCCCCCCAACACTTCAGTGGAAAAGTCTAATGATGAATAATGAATAATATAGTCTTAATAAAACCCATCCAATGAAGTGGTCGGAGGAACTCTAGGGAAAATCTGATCTATATTCACTCTCTGCATGCTTGGCTTTGTTGCCTATATTGTCCCAAAATATTGAAACCCTTTTTATAGATTCACGAATTTTTATTGCTCTAATTATTTTATTATTTTTTTGATTATCTGCAGAGAAATTTAAGGGAGAAAGGGTTTAGGGAACATTGTACCTGGCCGGAAATGTGGGATACATGAAGCAAGGAGAATCCATGCATGGGCTTGATGATGACTTGAGTGGTCACATGCATTCCCTATCTCTTTTTTCTCCTTATTCTCTCATTTTCAACCTTTTTATTTTCTCCTCGTCACAAAAAAATAAGAAGAAGAAGAAGAAAATAAGAAAATAAATAAAAATAAAAATAAAAATAAATATTTAATGGCCAAAAAAAAAGAATAAAAAATATTGAATGACAAAAAAAAATTATTATTGATTTAATTGTCAAAATGACAGGGCGATTGTCATTTCGACTCCGTCCCATTTTTATTTTTTTTTGGTAGATGCACTGTCCCATATTGTAATGATAATAATAATAATAATAATATTAATTAAAAAGCAAAAACTCTTCAACAGTGTAAAAATTTAAGAAAAATCAACCCCTTTCTTTCATTTTTTTCTTTTTTGGTCTTGTTAAATTTGTCCTGAAAAATCATTTTCAATAATTAGGTTATTTAATTTTGAATATCAAATTATAATTTCATAAGATTATTTGAGTGACAAACCATAAAAAAAAAAAAAAAAAAAAAAAAAAAAAAAAAAAAAAAAAAGAATAATAGAACTACTACTAATTCATTGACTCTTTTGTAGATAGCCAATGGAAAATTAATTTTTGTGTGTGATAAATGGAAAAGTATCTATTAAAAAATTAGGATGGAAAGACATTTTAAGATTTAGATTTAAGTTTGAAAAATAAATGGTTCATACTAAACTCTTACAATCTCTCAACTCACTAACTCAAAACTTCTCTACATTGATCATTCAAACCACTCAACTCACTCAATAATTTAGATTAACTTAGAATGAAACAATGAGTGAGATAAAGAAATAAATTGAAAATTTTATACTTCCACGTTCAAAACAGTTAAATTTAACTATATTTTTTATCTTTCAAGATTCATATACGTACTTTATTACATTTTTTATTATTTACTATTTTTATATTTATAAATTTAAAAATTAATATAGTGCTTTTTAGCACAGAAAATCGCTAGTAATAAATATAAAATGAATATCTAGAAGATACCAAATTAAGCTAGTACAACACAAAAAAAAAAAAAAAAAAAAAAAAGGTTACTTGATATTTTCTGTTTCTTTTTAATTTTCATGCTCAAAAATGAAAACAACAATAACAATACTAGTAATAATAATAAAAGGATAATCTCTTCTACAACTTTATGGGTTTGAATCTTCGAAGAGAATGAAAAAGGATGCATTGGTGATCTTAGTGATAAAAAGAGTATAGAAGCTTTAGAATTCTTCATTTGACACACAAATCCGACTAGGTTCAACCATTCAAATTTCTCAATACTTAGTTTTTCGCCCAAAATATTTTCCTTTTGCTATCAAGTTGTGGTATACCCTTGAAGGCCACATTTTCTTGTTAGGAAATCTGGTGTCCCAGTCAGTATTGGTAGGTAACATATTATTAATTCAATTATATTAGTTATTTAATTTAATAGACTGAAATTAAGTAATCTAACTAATTTGGATAAGCTCGTAGACTACTCAAAATAATGTGAGCTAAATGTGTAAAAACCGGTTTTATTGGGATAATTAAGGGATTATGGAAACCATAATTACACGATACATAAAGAAAAACGTGAAGTTATGGTCTCCAAGACACCAAATCGAAAACAGTTTCCCTTTTCCCCATCTAAAAGGAAGACGGCAGTCCCAAGAGGAACTAAAGAAATTTGGTTGAGGAAGACCACGTACCAACCCCGTTCGCGCCCCCATTCGCGTCCCCTTCGAAATCAATTGTTACAGTATTTTCGCAACAGTAGACAATCGCTCATAATGGATCCTGATACATGATTTATGTGTTTATAAAACTTTTGGTGATTCGACGTGTTGTTTAGGGTTTATAGATTCAAATTTATGGGGATTAAAATCCCAACAAGGGGAATCAAAGCCTACTTCATGTTGAATCATTAGAGTTCTTAGGGTTTTCAAGTTCGTAGAATTTTAGGGTTTATGTTTTCTCTATTAAAGTTCGATTCATTGTAGAATCGTGGGAGTAAACCTTAAGACTATATGTGGTTTGATTTATTTTTTGCTAAAAACAACGGATTTGTTATGAATCTAAGAAAAGAAAAGCCCCATTTTTTGTAATTTTTAGGTGTTTTTCGCTGCAAAAAATTTAGATCAGATTCAGCCTCCAACCGAATCGGTTGACCAACACCCAAAATCGGTTAACCGAATCGTGCAAAAAGATTACTGTTTTGGCCTCTGACCGAATCAGTCAACCGATTCCTAAAAATCGGTCAATCAATTCATGCAGATGGGTTTACTATTTTTTTGTTGTGACTGAATCGGTCAATCAAACCTCATTGGTTAGTCGACCAATTGCTTCAGAACATAGGCCAATTGGCCTCTATCCAATTCGGTCAATCGAATTTTCAAAACCAGTCAATCGACTGAATATCCCAACATCAGAAACTTTAACCCATTGCACAGCATTTGATCAACAGACCATTAAGACGCTCGACTAATAAATTCTTGTATCTCAAAATGAATTAAAATAAAACAATATGTTACCAAAGTAATATCTATTGTGTAGTTTATTTTATTTTGGAATATTAAGATGTTGATATTTGTTATTTACGTGAACAATAGCCGACCCAAAAGAACACTATTGTTTGTCCAAATAATAAGCATTGGTGTTTGTTCCTTATGCGAACCATAACCGGCCCAAATGAAGGTTATTGTTTAACTAAATAATAGGCATTGATTTGATATTAGTATGGTTATTATTTATGCAATCAATAATCGGCCCAAAAGAAAACTATTGTTTGGCTAAATAATGAACGTATCTGCGATGATAAATACTTGATGATTGTAAAGACTTTTTCATGTAAACAATAGTCAGTCCAAAGAAAGGTAGTTGTCTTACAGAACTAATTGTTAGTATTTGATCATTGCACTAAGAGTACCATTTACAGTTAATTTCTCTGTCCAAAGACTAGGAATTAATGTCGTATTAGGTATATTGAGTGGGTCTCCAATTTTGATTATTTGTTCATGTCTTGTTTTATTTTATGACATGCTTGTGAGTATACTTATTTATTTTGTTCTTTATATAGTTTCTTTTGCTATTGCCATGAATGTTTCTGCCCAAGTTAGCCACATCCTAATACTGAGTGGGACGAACTTCAAAGTCTGGAAAGAAATCATGGATATTCTCCTCAGTTGTACGGATTTAGATCTTACACTTCGAGATGATCAACCCGCTGCTACTCCGAAAAACCTCAATGAGGTTAAAATTGAAAAGTGGGATTGGTCTAACCGAATGTGCTTGATGATCATGAAGCGCTCCATTCCGGAAGCGTTTCGGGGTTCTATTATTGGGAGCAAGAACGCCAAAACGTTTCTGGCAGAAATTGAGCAATATTTTGCCAAAAACGAAAAGTCAAAGGCAAGTAACCTTTTGAGTTAGCTGTCACGATAAAGTATAAGGGAAAAGGGAACATAAAGGAATACATCATGAAGATGTCTTATCTCGCGTCGAAACTAAAGGCACTAAAGTTAGAGTTGTCAGAAGACTTCCTCGTGCACTTGGTTTTGATCTCTCTTCCTGCACACTTTGGGTAATTTAAAGTGAGTTATAACACTCACAATGACAAATGGTCCATCTATGAGCTTGTATCTCACTGTGTACAAGAAGAAAAGAGGCAGCAACAGGATAAGGCTAAGAGTGCTTACTTAGCCTCAACCTCTCAAAACAAGAAAAATAAAAGAGCTAAGATTGCTACGGAAGGATCTTCTCAGTAGAAGAAACAAAATAAGTAGGATAAGGAATTTGCCTGCCACTTCTGCAAGAAGACAAGACACATGAAAAAAGAGTGTTCCAAGTACGCCGCATGACGTGCAAAGAAGGGTATGCTTCTAACTTTGGTTTATTCTAAAGTTAATTTAGCTTATGTGCCTAAGGATACTTGGTGGATAATGATGCTACTACTCACATAAGTATATCTATGCAGAGTTGTTTGTAGAGTTGACCGCCAAGTGATGTTGAAAGATTCATCTTTGTGGGCGACGACAATAAAGTTGCGGTGGAAGCTATAGGGACTTTCAAATTACAATTGAAAAGTAGATTTTATTTGGATTTATTTGAGACATTTGTTGTACCGTCTTTTAAATGGAATTTAATTTCTATTTGTAATTTGGACAAATCAGGATTTTCTTATTCTTTCAGAAATAATAAAGTTAGTCTCTATCAAAATTCAAATTTTATTGGTTCCGGCTCTTTAATTGATAATCTATATATACTTGATGTTAGTTCCTGTAACAAAATACTGCAAACAAGTTCACATGGTACAAAGCAAAAATTAAGTGAGAATTTCATCACCTTATGGCACAAGTGTTTAGATCATATCTCTAAACAGAGAATTCAGAGGCTTGTGTCAGATGGAATTCTTGAACCCCTAGATTTGACAAACTTTCAAGTATGTATTGAGTACATCAAGGGGAAACGAACAAACGTTTGAAAATTAGGTGCCGAGAGAACTATAGATGTCTTAGAACTTATACATACTGATACCTGTGGTCCATTCCCTACGACTTCATGGAATGGACAACAGCATTTTATTACATTCATAGACGACTACTCTCGTTAAGGGTACCTATATTTGATTCATGAGAAGTCTCAATCCTTGAATGTTTTCAAGTCTTTCAAAGCTAAAGTTGAACTTCAACTTGAAAAGAAAATTAAGGCTATCAAATCGGATCGTGGTGCTGAGTACTACAGGAGAAATGATGGATCAGGATAACAACGTCCAGGACCCTTCGTAATCTTTCTCAATGAGTGTGGAATTCTTCTGCAATACACCATGCCGGGCAAACCCAGCATGAACGGTGTTGCGAGCAATGAAATCGAATTCTTAAGGATATGATAGAGAGTATGATTAGTCATTTCTCTTTGCCGGAGTCACTTTAGGGAGAAGTTTTAAAGACTGCAGTGTACATCTTTAACAGGGTACCCAGCAAAGCAGTTGTCAAAATCTCCTATGAGCTTTGGACGGGAAAGAAGCCTAGCATTAGACACTTGCACATTTGGGGTTGTCTAACTGAGGCATGGCCTTATAGGCCACATGAAAGAAAACTAGACTCAAGGACGATTAGCTACTATTTCGTTGGTTACCCTGAACGCTCTCGGAGTTACAAGTTTTACGACCCCACATCAAGATCCTTCTTTGAAATGGGAAATGAGAGATTTCTTGAGGATATTGAGTTTGAGGGGAAAGGAAACATAAGGAATGTTATCTTTGAAGAAGAATTTGTCATTGACGGTGATCAGATCTCTATGCCTATTGTTGTTCAAGACATAGTTGCCTTCGAATCTATTATTGACGGTGATCAAGTCTCTATACCTATTGTTGTTCAAGACACAATTTCGACATTAGATAATAATGTTCAGGCTTTTATTCCTAACATTATTCCAGACCAAGACAACAAATGAGATTCTTCCTCAAGTACTACCTATACAACAAACTCAACAATCTCAAGAAGTATCATTAAAGAGATCCACTAAAGAGAAGAAATGTGATTTCTGATGAGTATATTGTCTTTCTCCAAGAACATAAGGATGGCATTGGTTTAACAAATGATGACTCGATCAACTTCTCTCAAGCTATGCGCAGTTCTAACTCTCAGAAGTGAATTGATGCCATGAAGGATGAGTTGAAATCTATGAAAGACAATAATGTTTGGGATCTCTTTGAGTTGCCTGAAAGTACGAAGCCCAATTATTATAAATGGATATTTAAAACCAAGAGGGATTCGAAGGGTAATGTCGAGAGATATAAGGCACGTCTAGTCACCAACGGCTTTACTAAAAAAGAAGGCATAAACTAAAAAGAGATTTTCTCTTCAGTATCTTCAAAAGACTCTTTTAGAACTATAATGGCACTGGTTGCTCAATTTGATCTAGAGCTGCATCAGATAGATGTCAAGACTAAGTTTCTCAATAAAAACATTGACGAGACGATTTACATGATACAGACAGAAAACTTTGTATCGAGAGATCCAAAGTTTATGGTCTGGAAATTAAAAAAAAAAAACCATTTATGGTCTCAAATAGACTTTCCGTTAATGGTATCACAAGTTCCATCAAGTCATCACCTCGTACGATTTTGAGGCAAATGTTGTTAATGACTATGTATATCACAAGTTTAGTGAGAGTAAATATATCTTCCTAGTATTATATGTCGATGATATTTTGCTCGCTAGTAGGTATATAGACTTGTTGCACGAAATCAAGAAATTTCTAATGAAGAAATTTGAGATGAAAAATCTTTGTGACACCTTTTTTGTATTAAGTATTCAGACACTTAGAGATCGTTCTCGAAGTATTATTGGGTTGTCATAAAAGAGTTATATCAATAAAATTCTGAGTAGATTCGGCATGAAAGATAGTAAACCAGGAGACACACCTGTGGCAAAAGGAGACAAGTTTAGTCTCAAACAGTGCCCCAATAATGATCTTGAAAGAAAAAAAAAATGCAAAAGATGAGTTCTTTACTGAAAAATTAGGTTTTTAAAAAAAAAAATCTTAAAAATAATGTTTTTGAACTTATTTACACAACCCTTACTACCCGGGGTTGATAACCCCTGGTACTGAAACCTAAGGTCCGTAACCCCGAGTATAAAGCGAAAAAACATACTCTAGACCCGGAGTTGTCAACCCCGGGTTTGTACCAAAAAAATCAAAGAAACCCGGGGTTGACAACCCCAAGTTTCATTAGTTTTATTTATTTTTTATTTTATTTTTATGAGACTCCTCTCTCTCTATCTACATTTACTGAAAAAAATTAAAGAAACTCTTTCTACCCATATGTCCTTTACTCCCTCTCTCTCTCTCTCTCTCTCTCTCTCTCTCTCTATCCATTCTCTCTTTCCTCTTTCTATCTCTCTCTCTCTTTTATCTCTCTCTCTCTACATTTTCTTTACTACATCTCTCTCCTCTATCTCTATCTCTATCTCTAACCCCCCCCCCCCCCCCAAATCTCTCTTTATTCCAGAAAACAAGAAAGACTAATTTTTTACATAAACTCTATTTTATAGCTAAAAGTTTAAGTATAATTTTATTTTGTGCCCTAATTATTTTATATTTACACATTGCTTTCAAATATTTTCTCAAATTTCAACTAAATAAGTAGGACTTTTATTATATTTTTGTCTTTAATTTTTAAATTCCCACCATTATACATAAAAAAATTCATCTTTAATATTTTACTGCAATTGTATTTTATGCCCCTTCTTTTTAAATATTTGTAAATTATTCTAAAATATTAAAATAATTGCAATTGCAATTTTTTACAAAGACTGGAAAATCCAAATTAACTTGGGCTAGCCGAGGTAATTCAAGGAGGCATTCCACCTTTGAAAAAGAATTTCACAATTTTTTTTTCTAAAATCCTTTATCCAAGAAAAATAGGATTTGGTGCACTAAAATATTAAAGATAAATTTTTTTATGTGTAATGGTGGGAATTTAAAAATTAAAGACAAAAATATAATAAAAATCCTACTTATTTAGTTGAAATTTGAGAAAAATATTTGAAAGCAATGTGCAAATATAAAAAGATTAGGGCACAAAATAAAATTATACTAAAACTTTTATCTATAAAATGTAATTTATGTAAAAAATTGATCGGAATAAAGAGAGAGAGAGAGAAAGGGGGGGATAAAGATAGAGAGAGGAGAGAGAGATGTAGTAAAGGAAATGTAGATAGAGAGAGGAAAGAGAGAGATAGAGAGAGGAAAGAGAGAATGAAGATAGAGAGAGGAGAAAGAAAGAGAGGAAGTAAAGAACATATGGGTAGAGAGAGTTTCTTTGATTTTTTTGGTAAATATAGATAGAGAGAGGAGTCCCATAAAAAATAAAAAAAGCTACTGAAACCCGGGGTTGTCAACCTCGGGTTTCTTTGATTTTTTTGACACAAACCTGAGGTTGACAACCCCGGGTTTAAATAAATTTAAAAAAAAAAAAAAATTGACCGTTTACCCAAGGTTGACAACCCCTGGTTTAGAGTGTTTTTTTTTACTTTATATTAGAGGTTACAAACCCTGGATTTCAGTACCTGGGGGTTACCAACCCCGGGTAGTAAGGATTGTGTAAATAAGTTCAAAAACATTATTTTTTAGGAGAAAAATAAAAACCTAATTTCCCAGTAAAGAACTCTACAAAAGATTCTCTATGCGTCAGTAGTAGAGAGTCTAATGTACACTCAAATCTGTACTCGTCCCAACATAGCATTTATAGTGGGAATTATGGGCAGATATTTGAGTGATCCAGGTATGCAACATTGGAAGGCATCTAAATGCGTGATGCGTTATTTGAGGAGAACGGAAGACTACATGCTTACTTATCGGAGATCTAACAGTTTAGAGATCATCGGGTTCTCTGACTCTAATTTTGTGGGATGCCAGCATAGTAGAAGCTCCACATCATGCTACATCTTTATGTTAGTTAAAGGAGCTATCTCATGAAAGTCTGCTAAGCAAACTTTCACAGCTTCTTCAACCATGGTTGAGGAGTTCATTACTTGTTATGAGGCGTCCAACCACAGAATATGGTTACGAAGTTGTCACTAGGCTGCGTGTGGTAGATGGCATTGAAATGCCATTGAAAATTTATTATGACAATAACTTGACGGTTCTTTTACTTCAACAATAACAGGAACTCGACGAAGTCGAAATTTATCGACATCAAGTTTCTAGTTTTAAGGAGAAAGTTTAGAATAAGCAGATTTCCATAGAATATATACGGATAGAATTCTATGTTAGCGGACCCATTAACCAAAGGCTAAACGCCTAAGCTTTTTCTTGAGCACACCGCTCATATGAGTGTTATTTCTGGTAATACCTTGATTTAGTGGGAATTACTTTTATATTCTATATGTTTTACTTTAGACATTGGATTGTTTAAGTTTTCTGTAGAATAAAGTTGATGGTTTATGATTTCTGTGTGCAATGCTCGCATTGCATTAAGAACTTTGAATTGATCTTACTAAAGACTAAAGAATGATCAGTTGAAAATAGGCATGTTTAAGATACATTGCATGTAATTTCTATGTTACTCATCCACATTTGATCTATGTCATTGAGTGTATTAGTATGGTGATCATCATGATTTACTCACAACTGTATTGTGATAAAACTGAGGTAATTCCATTACTAGTATATGAGATGGATCAGATTATTTAAGCAGAAGTCTAAGGATAAATAACATATAAATGCGCGCCTAAAGAATTTTGTGATATAATTGTTTCAGGAATAATATGTAGCCCAAGTGGGAGATTGTTAAGAAATCTCGTTTCCTAATCTGTATTGGGTAACATATTATTAATTCAATTATATTAATTATTTAATTTAATGGGATGAAATTAAGTGAATTAATTAATTTGGGTAATCTCGTTGACTACTCAAAATAATGTGGGTTAAATGTGTAAATACTGATTTTATTGAGGTAATTAGGGGATTATGATAACCCTAATTACACGATATATAAAGAAAAATATGAGGTTATGGTTCACAAGACACTAAATCGAAAACAATTTCCCTTCTCCCCATCTGGAAGAGAGACGACAGTCCCAAGAGGAACTAAGAAAATTTGGTTGAGGAAGACTACATACCAACCCCGTTCGCATCCCCTTCGAGATTGATTGTCGCAGTATTTCTGCAACAATAGACAATCGTTCATAATGGATTCAGGTACACGATTTATATGTTTATAAAATTTTTGGTGATTCGACATGTTATTTAGAATTTATAGATTTATATCTATGGGGATTAAAATCCCAACATTTATTACTAAATCTTCAATACAATTCTCCAAAAAGAAAAATATTTCCTCTCTATTAAGTATTAAATTTTTAAATATTAATTTTTGTCTAAATTATTTTGTCTATAATAATGCACGGTTCACAAACGAAATGTATATAAAAAAGAAATTCACAAAGTGATTTGACAATTGTAATAATGGTCATCGTATTCATCTGAATTATAATTTATTCAATTTTGGTATAGTAAAAATTAAAATTATTTTCTTTAATTTGCTATTATATTTTAAAATCAAGTATCCTTACGATCTATACTCACTTTTATGTGTGATAATTAAAATTTTCAAATTATGGCACATCAAATTCGAAGTAATTATTGTGAAAAAAATTAATTTGACCTAAATCTTTCTTACATAAAGTAAACAAAAAAAAAATATTATATAGTCCTTCAAAATAGTATAAATTAAAAAATAAGCCTTCAACTAGTATATAATTATGTTTTTAGTCCTCGAAAGTGCTTTAATAAATCCTCTATTTACATTAATCAATTAATCCCGTTTGTCCATCAATCTACGAATAATGCCATCATTAAAGAAGGTGAAACTGTCGAACAATTTTGGAAAGTCGAACAACCTGTTTCTGAAAATTCAATATCATAAATGTTTCCAATTTCAGAAAATGTACAAAAAATACAATTTTAATTTATATTTTACACTCTTCATTTTGATCCCATATTGTATAATTTTTACAAGAAAATTACAATTTGTGAATGTTCACTCTATTGTCATATTTAGTGATTTTTAGAAGGGCGTTGTATTTTTCAAGAATTTTTCAAGATCCATTATCCTACCATACGTACCCACATGATTACATTTCCATATTGTGTCCTATTTTCCTTCCTTATATGCTTCTCAAAATTGAAACTTTAACCCAAAACACAAAAGAAATCGCGATACTTGTTTTCTCACTCCATCGCAAAATCCAAAGAGTACCAACAAATTCACAAAGTAATATAAAATTAGGTTATAATGTGAACATTCAAATTGCATGTGATAATTTGCCAATATATTTAGTTTTTCAATTGACTATTATTTTATTACTAATACGTATATCGTTTGCGAACATTTACAATAAATAAAAATTTAGTGTATGTATTTTTAAATATGTGAACATTCACATTTATGTCTTTGCATTGCCAATACTCAAATTATTATCACTACAACAAAAGTTTAACTATAGCGGTAATTATTTTAGCGATAATTAAAAAATAGCTGCTAATGATATATTTTTAGTGGTTATTTATTTAATTGTCGCTAATTTATTATAATTACCGCTAAATGTCATAATTTTAGTACAAAATTTTGGCGCCAAATTTTGATATCGATTTTTTTAATTAAAAAATTTAATTAAAATCAATAATTAAAAAGTTAAAAACAATTATTTCATTAGGCATACATAACAATTAAAAGATAAAAAAAGAAGTGAATGAAGAACACAGAGGCTGTACTCCAAAACAGAATAGCCGATATATCTGTAGACGAGAAGCCGAAATTGCGAAAAAATCTCATCTTCCTCGCCCCCAACGTTCGTGTTGATCGAAGATCGTGCTCGTCGTTGCTTAATTGATGGGAGCTAGTTCATGTTGAAGATCGTACAAATATGAGTTGGTGTTCTCAATCGTGAGCTTCAATCGCACCAACCTTTCTCTCAATCGGTTCGACTTCTCTCTCAATCAATGCAGTGCCATCGTTGTCTACCCACAACTCCGGCGAAAGAGCTTTCAATTTCCGTTCTCACAATCGTTGTTGAATCAATCGTGCACCAGGTATGTTTTGCTGGTTGATTTCTTCACTTCGTTGATTTCTCATTTGGTTTGGGCATTCAAGT